>CM053622.1:318750925-318832966 GCA_028646595.1 Phalanger gymnotis | reverse complement strand
TTTCACTTTGTCTTCCATTTTTTCATTCCTTTGGTTCTGTTTGATAATACCTTGTTTTCTCATCAAGTCACTAGCTTCCACTTGCTCCAATCTAATTTTTAAGGTAGTATTTTCTTCAGTGGTCTTTTGGTCTCCTTTTCCATTTGGCTAATTCTGCCTTTCAAGGCATTCTTCTCCTCACTGGCTTTTTGGAGCTCTTTTGCCATTTGAGTTAGTCTATTTTCTTCAGTATTTTTTTGGGTCTCCTTTAGCCAGTCATAGACTTGTTTTTCATGGCTTTCTTGCATCATTCTCTTTTCTATTCCCAATTTTTCCTCTACTTCTCTTACTTGCTTTTCCAAATCCTTTCTGAGCTCTTCCATGGCCTGGATCCAGTTCATGTTCTTCTTGGAGGCTTTTGTTGTAGGCTCTTTGACTTTGTTGACTTCTTCTGACTGTATGTTTTGGTCTTCTTTGTCAGCAAAGAAAGATTCCAAAGTCTGAGTCTGAATCTGAGTCCATTTTCACTGCCTGTTCATGTTCCCAGCCAACTACCTGATCCTTGTTTTTTCGTTGGGGTATGACTGCTTGTAGATTATAGAGCACTTTGTCCCAAGCTTGAGGGGTTGCACTGTTGTTTTCAGAGCTATTTCTACACAGCAAGCTCTGCTGCACTCTCCTCCCCCAAAAACCACCAACCGGACCGGACTCAGATCTTAAGCAGGCTCTGCACTCCCACTCTACTCAGCTGCTTAGTTCCTCCCACTAGGCGGGCCTGGGGCCTGAAGCAGCTGTACTCAGTTCTGTGCTCAGAGCTGCACCACATCCACTGCCCCTGGTGTGGTGGCCGAACCAGGAAGTCCTTTCATTCCCGCAGCTTTTCCCACTAACCTTCTCTGTTGTCTTTGGTGTTTGTGGGTTGAGAAGTCTGCTAACTGCCACAGCTCACTGATTCAAGGCACTAGGGCCTGTTCTGCCCGGCTCCCAGTCTGCCTTGTCCTGGTGCAACCCATACTGGGCTCTGCTCCCGTCCGCTCCCAGCTCTGTGGGATAAACCTTACCCACCGACCATCCAGGCTGTTGTAGGCTGGAGCCCTGCTTCCTTCTGCTATTCTGTGGGTTCTGCAGCTCTAGAATTTGTTCAGAGTCATTTTTATAGGTTTTTGGAGGGACGTGGTGGGGGGAGCTCACTCAAGTCCCTGCTTTCCAGTCGCCCTCTTGGCTCCGCCCCCATATTGAACACTGTTTAAATCCCAGGACTGTGATCTTCATCTGTGAAACCTGGGCACCTAGCAGAGTGTCTAAGTCCCAGGAGTATATTTTCACCTTTGAACTCTCCACACCTAACAGTGTCTTGAACATAGCAGGTCTGGCTTAATGAATGTTTGGTGAATTGAATTGACTCAGGAAGATCAAAAGGCTTTTGAGATCCAAAGGAATAAATATCTAATGAGGAAATCAAAGGCTGGGGGAGGCAACCTCCCCCTAAGTCTTACCTTGTAAGGTAGCGCTGACTACCATGCTGAATTTTCCTTGCTGTTGGGTATCTCCTCTCTGCTTTCAATAAATAGATTAACATTAAGGTTCTACAGGATTCATGCGCTCCCTGGTGGGGTTAAAAAAATTTGTTTTGAAAGGGACTTCTGAGGATATAACTCAAGGGGCAGAAAAAAATGCACGTTTCTGAACATGGCCATTGTCAGTCAGTCAAAGCATTAATAGCACCTACTATGTGCCAGGCACTGTGCAAAGTGCTGAGGATACAAATGCATAAAAAGAAAGATATTCCCTGCCCTTAAGGATCTAATGGGAGAAGATACACAAAAGAAAGCTGGAAAGAGGGGAAGGGCGGAGAGGAAGGTACCAGATGTGGGGGCATGGAGGAAACGTCAGAAACTTCCCAAAGCAGTACAGCCAGGTGGGAAAGGAGATGCTCTGAGCCGAGCTGGGTGCTTTCCTTCTCCTTGACTAGGGTGATTTGTTACAAGGGATTGGGGTTGAGGCGCGGGACTTCTCTTGATCCTTATTTGGGAACATGGGGAAGTTTAGCAATACTGATATCAAAATAAAGGGCTGTTAAAATGTTTTAATAAAAAAATCACAGAAAGGAAAGAAGGAAGTTTATTAGAAAGCACAGATGAGGAGGATAATTTTGAAAACAACATGCAATTTATTATAAATTTTTTGAAAGCAAATAGTATTAAATGAAGATTCTCAGTTTCACATACCGTCTTTCTGTATTTTGCTGTGTATGTGGAAATTTTCTTTTAGTATTTTTAAGTTTAGGATTAAAAAAAAGTTAAAATTAAAAAAAGGTCAATTTCCAAGTTATCCCTCCAGTGAGTCTGAGCAGATAGACATTTGCAGCTAATGTCAAAATTTTGGAAATGGTCCATCATCAGCATCACTCATCATTGCCAACACCAGAAGCATCATCATCGTCATCACGATTCTCCATTATCCTAACGGGATCCTAAGCAAAGCTGAGTCCAGGGCAGAGGTCAAAACAATAGACCTCCAGAGAAGGGGCCAGGGAAGGAGGAGTAAAAAACACAAGAACTTTTCTTCTCTTTATCTGTCTTTTCCTACAACTCCTGAAGCTTTCTCTTTTCTACCTTTCTGTTCTCACCCTGTAGAAAATGATAGTTTTGATCCGAGGGAAAAACATTGATTCAGCCTCTAGGTTTATTCCACTTAGCTAAGCGATCCAGAGGCAACTCCTGATTTGCATTTCTGTGCAGGCCTTACTAAGCCTGGTGACTTTAACCACTGCTTCCCAATTGCCCCATTATTTTTCAAAACTACCTATATTGCTTCTTACATATTCTAATTAAACTAAACTAAATAAATTTTTAAAAGCAACTCCATCTTTTTTCCAGGACTTCTGAAGCCTTCCGCTTTCTACCTGTGGGAAGTTTGGGGGAAAGGTTTGTTTTTCCCTCTAGGCTTATTCTGCTTAGCTAAGGCCATCCAAGGCAGCCTGACTTTTGCATTTTTATCAGGCCTCTTTTGGAACCTCTGGTACTCTGGATGAATTTCAATGATTGTATTTAATGATTTGTAGGGGAGAGCTTCAATGCCCACTCCCAGGGCTTTAATGTTGGGTGAGTGCCAGAGAGCACAGCTTCTGCTGCAAATTTATTTGTAGCCTGTGTGCATTTTTCAATATTCATTCAACAAGTCTTACTGAACACTTTTTATGTGCCTAGTCTCGTGTTAGGCACTGCAGAGGATACAGAAGATATGTGGCATGACCCCTGTTCTCTAGGAGTTTATGGTCTAGTTGGAAGACAGTGCTTACATACAGGAAACAGATAAGCAATTTCTATTCAATTCAATAAACATTGATTAAGGTACCCACAATTTGCCCAGGAAAAGGGTTAGGACACAAATTCTGCTCTGAAGGAACTTATCATCTAATGGGAGGGAAATGACATGTATATGACGATCTATGACATGGAAGAGGGGGAAAGAAAGGGGAGATGAGGAGAGGGAGACAGAAAAAGAGAGAGAAAGAGAGAGAGAGAGAGAGAGAGAGAGAGAGAGAGAGAGAGAGAGAGAGAGAGAGAGAGAGATCTTTCATTCATACATTCGTCTGGAGGATTCTGGGTGACTTTCTGGAAGAGATGGCATGTGAGGGTCTTCAATGGACAGAGCTTGGGGTGGGGAATCTACTCAGGATGGTATGGGGCATGAGCAAAGTGGTGGAGATGCATGAGGATATGGCAAGAATGGGGGCCATAGGAGCCTAGCCCAATTTGGTTGAAATGTAGATGACATAAGAGGAATGAAAAGGGAAGGGAATGAAGGGAAATTGTATGAAAAGAGCCAAGTCAATTAGCATTTATTAAGCACCAACTATGCATCAGGGATAGAGATACAAAGAAAGGCAAAAAAGAGTCTGGAAAAGCAAGTTAGACTGAGTTTGGGAGGATCAGGAGAAACAAGACAATAAATGTTTAAAAAAAATACCAGAACTTCTGTTACTTTCTTCACAATATGACTAATGTGGAAATATGTTTTACATGATTGCACATAGATAACCTGTATCAAACTGCTTAGGGAGGGGGGAGAGGAGAGAAAAAAGGAGAAAATCTAGAACTCAAAATTTTATAAAAAATGAATGTTAAAAATTTTCTTTATGTGTAATTGGAAAAAATACTATTTAAAAGAAAAAAATGAAAAATTCCAGAACTTACAAATAAGAAAAAAAGTTAGAATTTATACAGTGCTTTTTTAAGGTTTCCAAAATGCTTCATATATGCAAAGTCTTAGTGCAGTTTTAAACTACTAAAGCTTAAAATTTATGACTTCACTAAGACCTTTGGGAAACCTTGAGTGAACTCATATGTTCTTCACAACAAATCTATGAGGGAGGTACTATCATTACCCCCATTTTATAGATGAGGAAACTGAGGCTGAGAGAGGTTGTAATTTGCCCAAGATCTCACAGATAGTGAATGTTTGAGGAAGGATTTGAATTCAGGCTGCTTCCTCCCATTTTGCTTGCAAATGTTGTCGTATCAATGATGTCACTTCAGGAGCACCTAAATTTATTCTGATGAGGCTGCCTTCTGCTCAGAACCAGTCTGAAAGCTTTCTTTTACAATTCTCTTCTGAGCCAGGTCATGATTTCTCTGCCTCGTTTCTTGATACCCTCCCCTCTCTTGGCCTTCATGATACCACGATATCATGATACTCTTAGATCTCTCCCTTTATTCTCACATCTTGCTCTTTCTCTGGCCTCTGCTGGGAGTGTTCATTGTGTTCCTGCTATCTTAAATGGGAGTAGTCTCCTGGGTTTTGCTAAAAAGCCCCATTCTCTGCTCACTTAACCCAAGCTCTTCCATTCCTTTAGTTTTTATTATCACCTCTATGCAGATAGTTTTCTTCAATTTTGTTTCTGTTGTTCCGTCATTTCAGTCATGTCTGACTTTTTGTGACTCCATTTTGGGGGTTTTCTTGGCAAAGATACTGGGGTGGTTTACCATTTCTTTCTCCAGCTCATTTTACAGATGGGGAAACTGAGGCAAACAAGGTAAAATGTGAATTGCCCAGGGTCACACAGCTGGTACATGTCTAAGGCTGTATTTGAATTCAGGGAGATGAGTCTTCCTGACTCCAGGCCTGGAGCTCTATCCACTTTGCCACCTAGCTGCCCTACATGTTACCTCCTCCT
Organism: Phalanger gymnotis; assembly: GCA_028646595.1. Classification (NCBI taxonomy): domain Eukaryota; kingdom Metazoa; phylum Chordata; class Mammalia; order Diprotodontia; family Phalangeridae; genus Phalanger; species Phalanger gymnotis. The sequence goes on along the minus strand of CM053622.1, from coordinate 318,827,808 downwards.
ATAGAATGTAAACTCCTTTAGATCAAAGACTGCTTATTTGTTTGTTTATTGTCTTTGTGTTCCCAGCACCTAGTATGGTGTTTGATAAGCGTTTAATAAACTCATATTGATTGGTTGGTTGAGTGACTGATGATTTTAAAGCCTTAATCTCTCTCTTTAGTTCCATTCCCAAAGCCCCAACTGCCTCTTGGCCATTACCCTGTGGTGTGGTAGAAAGCGCACTGGGTTTGGAGCCAGGGGATTAAGGTTCAAATCTGACTGCTCCTTACAAAGCTGTGTAACCTTCAGCAAATGACTTAACCCCTCTGGCCCTTGCTTTCCACATCTGTAAATGAGGGATTGGACTAGATAGATTCACCTCCAAATCCTGGAAACCTATGATCTCCTTAAACACATGTCTAAAACTGAGCTCATAATTTTTCCACCAACCTGCCTTGCCCCCAACTTCTATATCCTTGAAATGGCACCAGAATCTTTTGAATCACCTCAGTGTCTCCTAACACTGTTATTGTTCACTCTCTTCATCTTCCTCACCTCACATTAGTTGCCAAATCCCATGCGTTTTACCTCCATGATACTTTTTGCATCTAGCCTCTCTTCTCCATTTCAACTCCAACCACCCTAGTTCAGGCCCTCATCTCTTCTCACCTGATTCTTATACTAGCTTCCTAACTGGTTTTCCCACCTACAATCTAACCTCTCTCCAATCCACCCTCCACATTGCTGAAGTAATCTTCCTAATGGTCTCTAGGATTGGGTCATTTCTCTATTCAAAAAAACTGTCTGCAAAAAAACTCCTCAAACCCAGTATAAGCTTTTGTCATTTAAGACTCTCCTGAGCCTAGATCAGTCTATCCATTTTAGGCAAATTAGACTCCTCCCTAGACTTCATTCTCATCACTCTATCTTCTATTGCAGTGCTTCTGCTCATGCCATCCACTGTGTTTGGGATAGACTGTTGATAATAGACTCTGGGGCAGTTAGGTTACACAGTACATAGAGCTCTGGGCCAGGAGTAAGGAATACCTGAGTTCAAATCCTGTCTCAGACATTTACTAGCTGTATGACCCTGGGCAAGTCACTTCACCCTACTTGCCTCAGTTTCCTCATCTGTAAAATGAGCAGGAGAAGGAAATGGAAAAACCTCTCCAGTATCTCTGCCAAGAAACCCCCCAAAATGGGGTCACGAAGAGTAGGACATGACTGAAATGACTGAACAGCAACAAATTGTTGATAAAGTAATGAGGTTTGTGATGTACTCAATGTTTATTACATATCGCCTGCTGCTGGTTGGTTCGTAACATTTAAATCTCCAATTTGGCCAATGGAAGAATCCCACCTAGGCATCTGTGTACCCCTCCCTTCTTCCCTTCCCCAACACAGCTTGATTGTTTGGATCCTTCTCCTAGAAAATTTGCTCAGCTGAGTGGCTGACATTTGTCTTACTTGCCATGAACTATGTTAATACATAGGTAGAATATAAGTGCAAAGGGCAGATTGAGTGGTACCATGAATCTTAGCTTCATTCCAGCTCAGTGAAACTTTGCAGCCAGAGGTCATTGGTTTGTGTGACTGCTTGTCTCTTACTATGCCTTTAGAGAGGAGTCCGGGCCAGCTGGTCAGGAATCCCCTCTGCAGACCATCTGCAGGATCACTAGTTCCCACCTCACTACACATTATGAGATCATATTGCCATATGATCTCTTCAAAACGGTGGGGAAAGTATGTGATTTTTTTGATGACTCTTGGATGATGTACTATATGTACTATGTACTATAACCCATCTTTCTTGTATGGATAATTTTCCAATGATACTTAACTTGCAACCCACCACTGCCGCAACCTGAGATTTTTTTAGGGTGTTTAGGGAGGACTAGTATTTCTGGTGTGAGGGCTTGCTGAATCTTTTCGGGGCTGCTCATCCATCTTTGGGGTCCACCTTGACCCAACTCTCACTTGTGGGTCCAAGAAGCTGTAGCATGTGCTGCAGCCACCCCTAACAAAACTGTCTAGGCAGATAGGCCAAACCAGACTGAGGGTACCTGACAAGCCTTGAACCCATTGGTGAGGTAGGGGGGTGTCTACTTCAACCATGTGAAGACTTCTACCAGTAGAATGAGTGGATGAGAATAGTCTGTTCCAATGGCCACGATGGTGGCTGAAGCAGGCACTATGGAGTGCTTAGAGCTCGGTCAGACACTGCATCCCTGGCTATCACTTGTCATCTTGACTTTTGTCCTGCCACTGTACTTTAAAGAGCCTGGAAGAGAGAGTGAAGCTGACAACTTTGTGCAACTCTGCCTCACTTAAATCCAATTCATGCACAAGTTGAGATGATGCCAACGATGCCATTGGTCCTCTTTGAAAATGAAGGACAAACAACAATTTACATATTACATATGTATATCTCCACTTTCCATCAGATGCAATACCCATAGCTACTCACGTAAGCAGGGCAAGACTAGAATTAGGAATAAATTGCATAAAAATTAAAGAAGACAAAGGGCCAACTATGAAATGCAGAACTGAAAGCAAGTCAGAGCCTATTGCTAGAAATGAAATTATGTATGAATATAGTACATATTATTATATTATTATTTTGGGGGCATTAAAATATATTTTAGACAATTTATATGACATTTTGTAAAACAATGCCTTCACTCCAAATAAATCTGGATAAAAAATGAATAATATATATTTATACTATATATATGTATGTATATATTCTCAATGTATATGAGTATCAGAGAAAAAATGTTAATACTATACTCTGAATTTTAGTCATTTCTGCTAGAAATAATTCTTATTAATTTAATATTGTTCTAAATCCAAATATTTCTACCTTAGAAAAATGTTCAAAATGGCATAGTTCCATCAACCCCTCCCCCACTCCATATCCTCAGACATCTATACCCCAAGACAATTTGAGGTAACATTTATAGGAATCTTGAACAAGTAAAAGGTCAAAATACAGTTTTGGTTTAACATTCCAGAACAACAGTCACTTAATCTTCAACTAGAACTACTAAATTCCTTCCTTGACCACTCTCCTTAAGGACAGAAAAGGCTTCCTCTCTGTGATCAATATCTTAATTCTTGAGTGGAAAAAAATAGGGGTGTGTTGGTAATATAAAAAATAGAGTACATAGGACACACTTCTAGGTTTAATCTGCATTATTAACATTTTCTCTATCACTTTCTTAGGTCTCAGGTGTGGGGAACTTGCAGCCTCAAGGCCATATGTGGCCTTCTAGGTCCTTGGGTACAGCCTTTTGACTGAGTCGAAGTTTTACAGAACAAATCCTTTTATTAAGGGGATTTGTTCTGTGAAGACTCTAGACCATCAAGAAAACAATAAATCAAGCCTCAATATGTAGCATTTGCATTTCCAAGGTGTAAATGCTCACCTTGAAATGTTAAGATTTGGCTTTTGGGAGCTGGTTTGAATTGGCTCCAGCATAACACATCCCTAGGAAGGAAGACATTGCCCTTAAATGGGTCATGGCACCAATCACTTCAGGGGATGGGGAAGGCAATGATCTTACCTAGAAAAGAGGTGTTTGACCTACACTTCCATTTCTACTCATAATCCAGTTTCATTAGGAAGGCTTTTTGTTCTTTCCCAGTTATTTATGTTATTAATAAGACAAGTCTGGAAAGCATGGTAGACTAGAGAAAATATAATTTTTTAATATTTTCATTTGAACTAAAAATGAAATTTTAGTATGAGTCCACACCAATGTATGCGGAAAAACATGCACATATAAACATTCCCCAATATGCCAGTTATGTTGCAATACACACGCACACACACACACACATGCACACATACACACACACACATCATGTCCATCAGATGGGCACTTTCTGAATAGCTCATTCTAGTAGACCAAATCTCTTGTTTCCTCAATCATTTGACTACTCTACCAATTTCTGGGGGCCATGTAGGTTATCATCTTCTATTTTGAAGTAGGATGCTAGAATGTCAAGTCTCTAAACTCTTGAACTAAAGATTACATATAACTACCAAATCAGGTGCTGCCCAAGAAATCTCCTTTCTCCGTCTAGGACATTAGTTTCCAGAATCACACTGTCTAGGAAATTTGGAATTCTCATTCCTCTACATAGGAGATCACAAGCATTATCTGCAAATTCTATTCTCTGATCAAATAGGCAAGCACACATTTGTTTTTTTGCAGGAACTCTTTTAGTGCCATGGTCACTGCGGTATCTTGGGTTGGAAATGCCCACTCTTAGGAACTTGCCTTTTAGGCTGTATCTGCTGTGTGCTTCCGCAGGAACTCAGACCTCTGGTTTCTGACAGTTGCTCAATAAAAGGCAGGTAAGAATATGTAACTCATCTGGGCTTCTGCTTGAGGCTACCTACTAATAGTCCCTGGGTAGAGAGGTGGTTTGCATTCAATGATATCCAGATTCCAGGACCACATCTGCTCTGTTTTACTGTAGTCTGACCTCTGAGTAGAGAAAAGATGAAAGGGAGTCAAAAAATGGCCCAGACTGGTCCATCGACCAGAGGGGCAACTTGTTCCATAAGAATCTGTCCTCCTCCTTAAAGTCAGCCACTCATCATAAAAATCTAATTTACCTTAGATCCAACCCACCATCCAGCAGGGATAACACCTCCTGCGCAGGAGAAGAGGGATAGCGTTTGCCTGTGTCTTGTGACTTTTCCAAATTGATATCAGGGAACAGTATAGACTTGCAGGGGTGGGGAACCTGTGGCCTTGAGGCCACATTTGAGGACCTTAGAGGGCCACATGTGGCCTTGAGACTACAGGTTCCCCAACCCTGTTAGAGACTAATTAAGACTCATTGTCTTTAACAGTACTTGGGTAATTGAGTACTAGAAAAAATACAAAGCAACTCCATGCCAACATGCTTCAGTATCTAGGCCCTGGATCTTGAAGTGAGGGTAACATATGCACAGAACTGAATAACAATTGGGTAAACCCACTTCCTGCTCACTCCTAGCCCCAAGGAACAGTACATCCCATAGTAGCTTTAGATGCCAGTGAATCTGCATAGAGAGTGATTCAGTGGGAGGGTATGACAGCTTGGATTTGTGCATGTGCTGTAGTCTACTTCTTTAAGAAAAATAAAATTTGATTTTTATCTTTTGCTTTTTAAAAGACCAAAATCTTTTCAAGACCAAAATCTTTATAGGACCAGAACACCACCTTTCTCTCTCTCTCTCTCTCTCTCTCTCTCTCTCTCTCTCTCTCTCTCTCTCTCTCAGAGATGCATCCTATATAACAAATAATATTTCTAAAGAGTAAAAAAGAGGAGAATCAGCAAAATTGAGCATCATATAGAAGACATTTGAAAATGTATTCAATATTGAAAATAGATGCAACGTACTATAGCTATAGAGCTTCTACTGCTACAAAGGAATGGTCATGTCTTCTTAATGTGTCTTATTTGGAGCCATACTTGTTCTTTGTGATTCCTCAATATTCACTTTTGACTGTTTTGTAAGTGTTCTTTCCATTCACATTGTAGTTACCGTGTATATTGTTTTCTTGGCTCTGCTTACTTCACCCTGGATCAGATCATGTAAATCCATGCTCTTCTGTATTCATCACATTTATCATTCATTACAGCATAGTCAAGTTCCATTGTATTCGTATGCTACAATTTGTAAAACTATTTTCCAATCAATGGCCATCTACTTTGTGTCTAATTTTGTGACTGACATTGCTACCACAAAAAGTCCTGTAATAAATATTTTGGTTTATATAGTGACTTTCTACATATCTACGACATCCTTGCAGCATAAACTTAGTAAAGGAATTTCTGGTTTAAGGGGTATATAGACATTTTAGTCCCTCTATTTGCATAATTCTAAAATTATTTCCCAAAATTGTTGTACTGGTTCCCAGGTCCAGAATCAATGCACTAGTATATCTACCTCCCTACAATCCCTCCCACATTGACTATTCCTCTCTTTTGTTATCTTTACCTTTCTTTTTAACTTTGGTGAAATCTCAGGGTGGTTTTAATGTGCACTTCTCTTATTACTAGACATTTTTGTAGGATTCTTTCATACGGTTTTTAATAATTTGCAGCTCTTCTGAGAATTGTTCAGATGTTCTGATCACTTATCTGTTGTGTAATGGCTTATATATGTGTGTGTACTCACATATGTATGTTTTGTAAACATATTCATATGTATGTGTGTGAATATATTTATGTATTTATATATGTATATATACATATATATAGGCTCATTATCTATGTGTGTGTATACGTATGAGTATGAGTGTGTATGTATGTGTGTGTGTGTGTGTGTGTGTGTGTGTGTGTAATCTTAACCCTTATCAGAGAAAATTAATACAGAATTTTTTCTTGCCATTCAAATACTTTGTTTCTTATCCTAGGCACATTAATTTTGTTTGTGCAGAAACTTTTCAGTTTCATTTTTTTTTTGGAGTGGGGAAGGCTGGACAATTGGGGTTAAGCAACTTGCCCAAGGTCACACGGCAAGTAAATGTGTCAAGTGCCTGAGGCCACATTTGAACTTGGGTCCTCCTGCGTCCAGGACCAATGCTCTACTCACTGCGTCACCTTTTCTGTTTCATTTAATCAAAATTACATATTTTATTTTTTATAATTGCTACTATGCCCCGTTTGGTTAAGAATATATCCCTTACCTATAACTGTGAAAGGTACGTGATCTGCTTTTCTTCTATTTTTTTATGGTATGATCTTGAATATTAATGTCATATGTCTATTTTGAATTTATTGTGGAATACAGTATAATAAGTTGTCATAAATCTAATTTCTGCTAGACTATTTTACCAGAAATTTTTGTTGAATAGAGAGTTCTTTCCTAACTAATATACGTATTCTGGTTTATTAAACATGGACTGGGTTATTGAATTTCTTTGATTCTCCCTTATCTAGTCTATTTCATTGATCTGCCTCTTTTTTGACCAATATCAAATAGTTTTGAGGACAGCTAGGTGATAAAGTGGATAGAGGATGGGGCCTAGAGTCAAGAGGACCTGAGTTCAAATCTCGCCTCAGATACTTTCTAGCTGTGTGATCCTGAGCAAGTCACTTAACCCTGTTTGCTTCAGTTTCCTCCTCTGTAAAATGAGCTGGAGAAGGAAATGGCAAACCACTCTAGTATCTTTGCTAGGAAAACTTCAAGGGGTCACGAAGAGCTGGACATGACTGAAACAACTAACCAAAAATAGTTTTGATGACTGCTGCTTTATAATATACTTTGAAGTTGAGAAGTGCTGGTCCTTTATTATGCCCCTTTAAAAATTATTTCCTGTTATGTTCTACATCTTTTGTTTCTCCAAATAAAATTTATTATTATTCTATCAATTTGTATAAAGTATCAGTTTGGTAGTTTGATTGGTATAACATTAAAGCTGCAAATTAACTTTGGTAGTATTATAATTTTATTACATTGTCATGACCCAGTCATGATAGTTCTATAAATATTTACATTGTTCTTTATTTCCTTAAGGAGCCTTTTGTAAGTGAATCTATATGTGTGTGCGTGTTTTTTTTGTGCTTTGGTAGATTGATCCCCAAGTATTTTATGTATTCTGGAGTAATTTGGAATGGGATTTCATTTTCTATTGAGTCTTGAATTTTGTTATAATCACATAGAAATGCAAAAGAAAAATTACTGATTTTTCTGGGTTTATTTTATAACCTGCAATTAATTATCTCAATGAGTACCATTGATAATTCCTTAGAATTTTCTAAGTAAACTAGTATGTCACAAGCAAATAAGGATAATTTTATCCCTACCTATCTTTATGTCTTTAATTTCTTTTTCCTGTCTTGTTAGCATTTCTAGAGCTCTATAAAATGATAGCATGGATAGTAGGCATCATTGCTTTACTTCAGTATTTATTGGGAAGGCTTCTATTGTATGTGATACTGGCATTTGGTTTTAGGTAGATAGATACTTTTAATGATGTCAGTAAAAAAGTCCTTTGTGTCTATATTTTGTAAGGTTTTTTAAGCACAAATGAGCATTGAACTTTGTCAAAAGCTTTTTTGTTATCTATTGAGAAAATCATGTGGTTCGTATGTTTTTGTTTGTAATGTGACTAAGTATGTTGATTGCTTTTCTCATGTTGAACCATTCCTGAACCCTCACACAAATCCAACTTGGTCGTATGGAATTATGTCTGGGATATACTGTTATAGTCTGACAGTATTTTATTTAAAACTTTTTGAATCAATATTCATTACGATATTGGTCTAGAGTTCTCCTATGCTTTGTCCGTCCCTAATATAGGCATTAAAACAATATTTATTTCTTAAAAGGAATTGTAGGCTTCTTTCTCAATTTTTGAAAATTATTTTTATGATATTAGTATTAATTGTTCTTTTGCATTAGGACCAGGAGTCCCACCCCCACCCCCTTCTTGCTTTGGTAATTCCTTTATATCTAGTTCTATTGTTTCTCTAAGTTTTGATTATTCCAGATTTCTACTTCATCTTTTGTTAGTTTAGGTATTTTGAAGGTATCCATCTATTACTTTTGTGTTCTCAGTTTTGTTAGCATATATCTGTGCATTGTAGTTTCTATTAATTCTTGTTTTTTTCCCTGCTAGATAAGAAGGACTCTTCACCTTACCACTCACTTTCCAGTCATCCAAGTCTATTATTTCGATCCCTTTAAGGTCAGATATGCATAGACAAAAACTAAAAAAGGAATAGGGAATTGGAGGCAACAATGTTCTTATCCACAGGGGAACAGTCACGTTTATATTATAAATTAAAGAGGCAGAAACCAAACCAAACCAAACCAAAACGCAAACCCTCTTCTATGACCAAGGATGTTTCCTTCACTGGCTGACCATTATGCCTAAAAGTCCCACCAACTACTCATTAGGTAAAGTACAACTGTCATAGTGTGAATGTTAGCTGTAAGGTGCCCCACTGTCAGCCATCAACATCTTAGAGATCAGGTAGTCTGGGCAAGGCATAACAGATGGATACCCTCAGCTACACTGATATCTTTAAAATAGCAAAAGACCTCAGGAAGGCCTTCATCACATTGGAAACATTGTCTATGTATTATTTACTGAAAGACTGGGACAAGAATTGCATGTGACAGAAGGCGTGGATGGCTTGCAATCTATACCAGTGGAAGGAGTACACATATGATCTCATGTATACATGGAAGTCTTGGAGTATAACATCTTAGTTGAAATTAGCATCTCATATCCAATTAGAGGCCAGTTCTATACAGTCTGAAAATGAAGGAGAGAACCTGTAAATATCTAGGCATTTTTGACTGCATTGACAGTTAGTATCAGGTTATTTGGATTCCAGAGTTTACCATGGCTGATCTGTTCCTCAGGAAAGTTCCTAATGCTTTGCACTGAATGTAGTTGTCAGGTTGTTTTTTCAAGGGGATTTTTAAGGACCACAATAATAGGCTTACACCCACCCTGTTTGATGACTACCAGGGGGCCTGAAACAGGCCACCGAGACTCATTTTGGGGTCCTTCTCTGCATGGCTGCCCTGGAACCTGACTAAAGTAGTCCTCGGCTGAGGTCAGAGATTCCCATGGTCTACAGGCTGTTGACCATCCACTTTATCATCCTTGACTCACCAATTGGCCAAATGTTTTTTAGACTGTAGATCTTCATGTACCCTGCCCCTACCCCCAAATAGGCAATAAAAGAGAGTCTGACCTTATAGCAATAAGTAGCAATCAGTTCTTGATGTACATCCCTGTGCTTTTGTGGCGGTAGGAATGCTCAGAATAAGTTCCCTTTGTACAATATTACGGTTTGCAAAAAGCCTTTTATCCATTATCTCAGTTGATCTTCACAATAACCCTGCTATGCAGGTGGTATAAATACTATTACTCATATTTTGCAGATGAGGAAACTGAAGCTCAGGCTGGTAAAAATACCTGTCCAGATCTTCTGATTCCCAAATTCACTGCCCTTCAAACTAAGTCATAATTCAGTTTTTAGAGTATACTATGTTGGAGGACAGAGTTTTCTGTCTACTTTCTGTGGCACAACATTTAACATAGCTCTATGTACGTATGCATGGTCACTTAACAAAGACCGATGAAGATGATGATGGTGGCAATGTGAATGATGAGGAGCCATTTCATGCTTAAATAGGGTGAACCAGCCTTGTGCAATGTGGGATATTTGTGGTTATTTGAGAATTTGTGCAAATGTCATACACTTTCTCTGTGTTTTCAATTAACATTCTTTGCAAATTAATCTTCTTTGACACTTTTAGGACAGGCTGAATAATAAAGTCCAACCTGAATTCTTACACGTCCTTTGATGGGAAATTTTAAACATTAGTACATCAGTTCCCATGTCATGTATTGGTCCTAGAGATATATCACAGAGGAATGAAACTATACGTCCTCCTCCCCCAATCCCAGTTCTGACCTGCATCACCTCTCACTTAGACCTTCTAAATGGTCTGATTGTCTCTTTTTATTTTGATACATATGAATCATTCCCAAGATCTAGAGCCAGAAAAACCCCAGAGGTCATCTGGTTCAACCCCCTCATTTTACAGATGAGGCAACTGAGGCCCACAAAATTAAGTGACTTGTCCAAAGTCACACAGGTAGTATCAAAGGTAAGAACCTGGGTTCTCTGACCTCAAAGTCAATGCTCTTTCCACTGTACCATGTTGCCTCCCTCTTTCTCTGCTTAAAACCTCTAGCGGCTTCCCATTGTCTGCTTGCTAAAGGCTAGCCCAGATTCTCTCGATCAGGACATTCAAGGTTCCTTTTAATATGGCTTCAATCTACCTTTCCAGCCTTCTCTCTCACTGATTCTTTTTAAGAACCTAAACTGGACTATTTGCTGATTGCTGAGCTTGTTGGTCCTTGTGCTTTTCCACCTGGATTTATGTTGTTTTCTCTCTGAAATGCCCTTTCCTTCATCTGCATCTGTCAAAGTCCTACTAAGTCTTTGAGGCACAGCTCAAATGTCACTTCCATGAAGAATTCGCTAATCTGCACCCCTCCCCCCACTAAGCAGGATGTAATTTCTTTCCACTCTGAACCCTTTTTGTACTTTGTGATTTTCTCATAGCATTTACCATGGTTTCATTAAAATATATGTATCTTTTTTTCCCAATTAGACTAATCTCAAGGGCAAGAACCATGTCTTACACCTCTTTTGTATTCCTTTCACTTACTCTGGAAGCTACATTTAACTTTACTTCTACAGAATGATACAGGCCAATTTGGATAACATCAGCAGTTTGCTAGAGCAATTCCTGCCCTTACCAGGTACCACTTCCCAAAGAAGTCTCTGCACTCTTACCTGCCTAAGAAGTCCTGGAGTCTGATGTCTCTCCCCCTTTTCAGCTGCTATTTCATTTTCTTCCTTCCTTCCTTCCTTCCTTCCTTCCTTCCTTCCTTCCTTCCTTCCTTCCTTCCTTCCTTCCTTCCTTCCTTCCTTCCTTCCTCCCTCTCTTTCTTTCTTTCTTTCTTTCTTTCTTTCTTTCTTTCTTTCTGTCTCTGTCTTTCTGTCTCTGTCTTTCTTTCTTTCTTTCTTTCTTTCTTTCTTTCTTTCTTTCTTTCTTTCTGTCTCTGTCTTTCTTTCTTTCTTTCTTTCTGTCTCTGTCTTTCTTTCTTTCTGTCTCTGTCTTTCTTTCTTTCTTTCTGTCTCTTTCTTTCTTTCTTTCTTTCTTTCTTTCTTTCTTTCTTTCTTTCTTTCTTTCTTTCTTTCTGTCTCTGTCTTCCTTCCTTCCTTCCTTCCTTCCTTCCTTCCTTCCTTCCTTCCTTCCTTCCTTCCTTCTTTTAAAAATCCCCTTGTTTGCTTTAGGAAGGAAAAGGAAAAAGGAGTTTAAAAACAGAAACGAGAGAAGAAACCAAGTCATTTGGCTGAATTTTATCCTTAACAGAAAGAGCTTTCATTTTGTCCTGTGCTCTCCACATAGAAGTTTCTTGTGCAAGAAATGCTAAGTGTGAGTTGGAGCTGTCCACAGCTGAAGCTTGTCCAGAATAAATGGGGAAAGGCTGGCACTTCCTTTAAGGCTTTACTAACACTGTTTCAAAGCTCAGCTTAGGTGGCACCTTGTTCAAGAAGCCTTCCCTGATCCTCTATCATCCTTTCTTCTACTTCAAATGTTCCCTTTCTTCTCTAGTTTTCTTAGAGCAATTTGGTTTTCTCTTTTGCCCCCATCACGTTCCACTTTCTACTTTACTTCCAACTGTGTACATAGCTATCCCTGTTAGGATACTGCAAGCTCCTTAAAGGCAGAGATTGTATAATTGGTCACCTTTGAATCACCAGTGCTCAGAAAAAAATACCTTAAACAAAGCAGGTGCTTAATATTTGTTGGAATGACTTAACCTCATGCTGAATGAATCAAAATGGAGGTTATATGATCTCAAAGCTGCCTGGATCCCTGATATCTTGAATCTTATCTGACCTTTGATCTTGTTTTTCTGTTTTATTCCTGAGATCCTCATGCCACCACAATACTGATCTGTACTTATGAATCTTAGGAGCTTCTCATCGCCCTGGTCTCTTATTGCTGGTGACCTTTTTCATTTTGCTTTAAAAATAGATTTTGTTGTTCTCAAATGACCTTGTCTTCTGTCTGGTCTCTTGCTAACTTTAGGTTACTGCTGCAAATTGACCCTTCCAGATCACCATTATAGTCTATAGTGTGGGGTGCTCTGGGCCCTTAGGCAGGACTAAACAGAAGAGCAAAATCTTGATTTTGTTCCATGCTGACTCCACCTCCCCCAGTATCAGGGACCTAACAGCTGTTCTAGGTTCTCTCCAGCAGTAGTTGTCTCATCTGTGCTAGTTAGTGACTAAGAATGTGACCCTCTGGGATGGGATTTCCACCTTGTAAGAGAAAAATTCCTGGCTATGAGCCCAGCTGGAAGCCCCTGTGGAATCAGCTAGTGCTGACTGATCAATTTGTTGAAGGACTATTGGATCTGGAGAAAGATGAATTGGTGCAATTGGAATTGATGGATAAACTGCTGGAGCTCATTAAACTGTGTGCCTGGATTGAGATTTGCTTCACTTCTCGGCCAGATTGATTACAGCCTCACTAGCCTCCATATCCAGCCCACACCCAGTTCATTAACCCCCACCCTCTGGACTGAGAAGAGCTCCTATAGTTCAGGGTTGAATGGTCCAAGCTGACACTGGCTGAATGAATTGGGAACTTTGCTGGGGGGACAAGTTTGTAATGTAAGTTCCTGGAGCACTGCTGGGTAACTACTTAATAACAGAACCTAGAGTTAGGAAGGTAGAGAAAATGCCATAGGTAAATATACAGGGAGATTCTATCAAAACAAAACCCTTCCTTATTCCCATCCCACAAGTCCAGACCTTACCTGTTTCATCCCTCTTTCCTAGAATTTTGAGATCATTTGGGTTGAGCCTGGCCCTGGTGGAAACAGGAGCCATTGAAATATTTATGAACTTGTACCTTCCTAGTAGGAGCAGGTACTTTCTCAGTATGCTGTGAGGTTGTGGAGATTATTGAGGAATGATCCCTTAGATTGGGACCAGTAGATTATTGTGGATTTGGTCAGGTGAGCATGCTTTGAACATTTTGAATGTAACTCAATGATACTTCACTTTTGGTCACCATGGGGATGGGTTGGCTTATCCATCAAAACTCAGACATTGCTTGATGCTCAAGAGTGGTCATGTTGAGCTCTGCTTATTGTTGCCAGAATCACAAAGAAGGGATACTCAGGGCCACTAGTCAGCTCTTTTCACCAGAGTAGCAAATAACCCTTACAAATAAGTATGGGAAGTTTGGGGATGTGTTTAACAATAGTCAGAGGTCTTGCTGCTCTCATAGTTCATGGAGCAATGCAATTTGCTTAATACTCAAGGCCCTCATCCCTTCATGTTGTTTTGAATCTTCGAATGAGGAAGGTTGAAAGTAACAGAACATAACAGGAAACCCATTGCACGAGGTATTAGAATATATAGGTCCTCTCCTCACTTATGCATTGTATGATGTAGGGAAAAGCATTTTGCTTCTCTGATCCTTAGGTTCATCCTTTGTGAAATAAAAGGGTTACACTAAATGATCTCTAAGGTATCTTTCAAAACATATAATTCTATGATTCTAGTAAAAGTCCTTGGGGTTGGGGTAAGAGGTGACTGATGTAAGGCATTTATTGATTCACCGCCAGGACACCAGAGATATTACCAATTCTTGCTGGCATGAGGAGATAAGTTGGAAGGGAGGACCTGGCAGGTGGCACATCATCTTAGTACCCTCAAGCTGTTAAATACATTCCTCCTCTCTGAGTCTTAGAAGGCCTAGTACTTCCTTTAAAGTTGAGCTCAAGCATCCCTTCCTCATTGCACCAGCACTAGGTTTACACCGTTATTTTCTTCTACATAGCTTATCTGTGCAGTGATTCAGATTTTGAGCAATTCGAATTACTATAACATTCTTCTTTCCCAGTTAGTAACTAATAGGTGAGAAAACACCAATCTTAGCTGATAGAATTCAAGCTGCTTGAGGTTAGGGACTATTTAATTTTTTTTAAACTTTACGTAAAACCTAGCATAGTTCTACAACCTAGTATAGTACCTGGAACATAGTAGCTGCCTAATAAATGCTTGTTGATTGATTTCAACCAATTTTTTCTCTCCAGGTTCTGTGATTTGAAGTGACCCATGGAAAACATAGTGTCAGCCACCCTAATAACATAGCTGTTTCACAGACAGGTAATGCTGTCAGCTGGCAGCTAGATGGCATAATGGATAGAGTGCCAGGCCTGGAGTTAGGAAGACTTATCTTCCTGAGTTAAAATCTGGCCTCAGATACTAGCTTTGTGACTCTGGACAAGTCATTTAACCCTGTTTGTCTCAGTTTCCTTATCTGTAAAATGAACTGGAGAAGGAAATGTTAAACTGTTCCAGTATCTTTGCCAAGAAAACCCCAAATGGAATCACAAAGAGTTGGAAAAGACTGAAAAGACTAAACAATGCTATCAGCACCTGGGAGCTGTCCACAAACAAAAGTCTTCAGAAAAACCAGGTGTGTATGTGAGAGACGGGGTTAGTCCCAAATGCTAGGACTCCAAAGAACACTGGAAAATCATGTTGACTGAGTCAAATTGAAAACCATCTATATAAGCTCACGTCTGTTTGGATACCCAGTTTGTGGGGCTCCTTCTTTTTAAAATGTGTGTAGATGCTTTATTTAATAAACTAAATATTTTATTTGAAACAACATTGAATATCAGCATGAACAACTAAACTGGCTTAGCCACTATTTACATTTAAATTAATTAATTTCAATTCATAAAATATAACATAGGATCTTTTTCTAACCTTAGACGGTTTGCAAATCAGAAAGTGTCATGTTATTCACCTATAGTTCTGAATCTTGGATATGCCTCTTCCCTTTGTCCTCTGCTTACTGATTACTTTTCATATTAGTTGCACTAATAATGGACTATCTGACCTTGAGCAACCAGCTCCTCCTTAACTAAGATATTACTTCTCTGATCTTTCACATCATCTTGGTCTATCCTTATCACAGCCCGCACCATGGGCAGGGTGGGGAACAGTACTTACCAACAGGTGACCTTAACAGAGGATGAGTTAGATTTCAAGTCAATGAGCTCTGAGTCAAAGAGAAAGTATTTTCTTAAATAATCCCATTCCCATCATTTAAAAGTCCAAGCCCACAGAATTATTTTTTGTCAAGCTAGGTACCAATCAGTTTTCTTCTTTGCTGAGAGCTATAATCCCAATTTGAAATGATTATCTCTTGATGACAATTGATTTTTTGGGTTAAATTTAGATGGACTAAAAAAAAATTATAGACGTGAGGATTGGGAGGGACTCCCAATGCCTTCGAGTCCTAGATTTTGCCCTTGTAATTAAGAAAAAAGATTTCCTTATTCACAGAAAATCATGCTAATAATATCAGACATATCTATTCTAATAAAGTACATACATAATTCTTCTTCGTCCAGGAAACTGCAAGTAAACAAAAATGCAGTTTTGGGGGAAAAGATACCAGTAATTGGTGAAGTGTATTTGCAATGGATCCAGCTTTGCATTTTGACAGAAGAGGTGGTATAGTGGATAAAGTGTCAGACCTGGAGTCAGAAAGATGTGGGTTCAAATCCCACTTTTGTGAGTTACTAGCTGTATGACCATTGGTAAGTCACTTAATTTCTTTGAGCCTCATTTTTCTCATCTATAAAATAGGAATATTATGATGCTTGGAGTACCTCTTTTGCAGAGTTGCTTTGAAGCTTAAGATAATGTAAGCAAAGTTCTTTGCAAGTTTTAACATGTTATGGAGATGGCATTATTACTTTAAGAAATTCTACAGAAGATAGTGATGTAATGAATGATCGTATACAAGATCCCTAAGCACTGAGATTTGACTAGACTGTAATAACATACTTCTGTGTGCTCCAATCAACCATCTAGTAGGATGTATTTACTAAATTATAATAGGATTTCCATCTGTGTTGGTAGAGGGAACCCCCTGTGTTGACAAAACAAAGATTCTTTGCAAATTTACACATTTTAAATTATGTCAAATTACTTTATTCCATGCATAACAGAGGGGAGAACATACTATATTCATAACACATGTGTTCTATAATAGAGAGGAGAAATACTGTACAGAATGTCTGCTTTTCATAACACGTGTTCCTGGAGAGTGGTGCTTAAATTGAAGCATCTTTAAATGAATTAAGGTACTAACTATTTTAAAGAAACTAAAGTTAGTTATTTGATGATGCACATGTTTTCCTTCTCCCCTGATTTACTGGTGCATAAATTATATAACATGCATTTAGGTCAATTTGAAATTTTCAGCATAAAAATTCAGACTTTAACCTCTATTCCTTACATAGACAGTAACCATCATGAAATAGGAAGAGCGCTGTGGGGTTTGAAGTCAGACAATCTTGACTCATATTGAAGATCTGTTACTTCTGCATGACTCTGGGAAAGTCAAGCTCTGAGTCTCAGTTCCCCTATCTGCAAAATGAAACAATTTCTAAGTTCCTTCCCAAACCCAGGTCCTCTAATCCAATGATGATGCTACTATTAGTACTTGTAGGTGACAAGCAGCAGAGTTTTCCCCAGACTGTTAATGGAAATCATGCCAGTATTAGTTCTTGTCTTTGCAGGGCCATTTACATTATTAGAACATGAACAGTGATATTCATGAAAGACTGGGTGAAGAAATGGTTACAGTTTCTGAGGACTATAGCAGAAAGACTCAGTTACTAACAAAGTTATCCATGTATGAATCAATCCCAGTTTGGGTGATGTCTTTTTATTAATCATAAAATATGAAATTGTACAGAAGTTCTTACTGATTCCTTGAGGAAGACAGGACCTTAGAGATCCTTTAGCTCAACCTTCTCATTTTGGTAATGAGGAAGTTGAAGCCCAGAGAAGAGAAATTACTTGCTTAGGATCATAGAGATTGTTTGTGGCAGAGCTAACACTTCGACCTAGGTGTTGAGACACCTGGACTAGTATTTTCCATATAGTGGTTAGAATGCTTGTCTTCAAATTAGGAAGACCTGAAATCAAATCCACTCTCAGATATTTATTAGCCATGCCACACTGAGTAAGTCTCTTACCTTCTCAGCTTTGGTTTCTTACCTATAAAGCAGAGATAATAACACCCACCTCACAGGGTTATTATGAGGATCAAATGATGTAATACAAGTAGAATCATTTGCAAGCATCAAAGTGCCATAGAAATGCCAGCTATTGTTATTGTTTATTCATTATTATTATTTAAAATATGCTGTCTTGGTTTTATATGTTTGGATTATCTGTGTATATTAGCTTTTTCTTAAAGTGGAAAAGATCTGTTTCATACATTTGAGTTGATGTAGATATGGATTGTGAGGTGTGGAAAGGTATGGAGCAATCGGCAACATGTTGATTGCTACCTTTAAATCAAAATATTTCAAATCATGAATTCTGGAGAAGAAGCCTCTGCTAAAGATCTAATGGATCTTTGTAGCACAGAGGTGGCTCAGGGTTATCGAAGGCTCTATACCTGCCAACCACAACTCTGGCAAGATGCTATTGAGTATAAAAACTTTCAATAATGATCTATCAATGACCTACATGTGTCTGTCATCTGAGGAAAATGCAGAGGATCTTATAGATGGACAGATGGCAACTAGGAAATGACATTTCTTTGACTTTGTTAAATCATATTTTATGGCATGGAAGGGCTGAAACCTTCATCAGTGAAGGAGTAGTCCATATGGAATAAATCAGAGGTTTTTGAAATACAGAAGTAGGAATAAAGTAAACACTGATATGCTGTGTTGTTAATGTATTGTTAATGCAATGAGAAGGTCATTTCCATCCATTAATAGGCCCATGAATCACATGAATCTGAGTCACATGAGTTTGAGTCACATGCAGCCTGTGCTGGGAGAAACTTGCTGAATGGGTGGAGCTTGAAGGGGTGGAGCAGAATGTTGGAGTGAGTTAGAGCTGGGAGAGAGACTGTGGGAGTGGCAGCTTGGACAGAGAAAGAGCAGGCAGCAGTGGCTAGCATGAGTGAGAAGGGAGTGATTTTTGCTTAAGGGAGTCCGCCTGTGGGAAGGCCTGATGGAGGGAAGGCTTGGGGATGGCAGTGCTCCCTGCATTGATAATGTGTATAGATTTCTTTCTTGCTATGATAGTAAGCTTTCTGGTATTGGAATAAATGTTTTGGTTTTGTCTTCCATGAAGAGAGACTGTTATATTTATTTTGTATTTTAATTAGATTTATTATTTTTAGTTTACAGCACTCAGTTCCACAAGTTTTTGAGTTTCAAACTTTTTTCCCCTCCCTCCCCTCCCCCCTCCCCCTTCTTCCCAAGATGGTATGGAATCTGATACACGTTCTACATATACCTTCACATTAAACTTATGTACATAACAGTCAAGTTGCAAAGAAGAATTGTGACCAATGGAATAAATCATGAGAAAGAAGAAACAAAACCAAAAAAAAAGAGAAAAAAAAAAGAGAGAGAGAGAGCAAACAGTTTGCCTCAATTTGCATTCAAATGTTATATTTTGCGATTCAGAACTGTATCAGCATATTCATAGCAGCTGCCGCCGTGGGTATAGCACTGGTGCTATACATGCTCACCAAATCTCTTCCCACTAGACCTAGAGTGGGGGGAAGAAGGATATATCACTCTTTAAAACTTAGGGAAAAAAAAAATATATATATATATATATACATACGTGTGTGTATGTGTGTATTCCAAATGCATACATATGCATGCAATAAGAGACTATTTGACCACTTATTAACTAGTTAAATTAATAATCTCAACAAGTGATATGAACTAAAAACATAAATAGCAATCATCAAGCACTTATCAAGCACCTACAATGTACCAGGTACTGTACTAGGTCCCAGAGATGCAAAGACAAAAAATAAAATAGCCCTTTTCCTAATGTGGAGTATGGTTTCAAATATGATTTTTTAAGATTAGTTTTCATGGATGTCTTTTTTTGTAAAATACCATAATTTTCCTTAGTATCACTTCTCCCCTACCAGAAAGCCATCCCATGTGACAATTAATATTTTCAAAGACAATAAAAAGGAAAAATTGGCTTACCTAGTCAGTCCATCAAAGAAGTCTAATAATATGTGCAATGTCCCATACTTGTGAACCTCCTACTTCTACAAAAGGATGGGTGGTGATATCTTCTCATATCTCTTCCTTCAAGGCATGATCTTTATAATTTTGAAACTTTGACTTTCAATCATTTTCAAGGTTGTTCTATTTAGATTGTTGTAGTCATATATATATATATTTTTTTTTCTTAGCTCTGCTTGCCTCATGTAGATCTTTCCATGTTACTCCATTTTCATGTTCATCTTTTCTTAAAGCACAGTAATATTCCAAAAGATTCAT
Organism: Phalanger gymnotis; assembly: GCA_028646595.1. Lineage (NCBI taxonomy): Eukaryota > Metazoa > Chordata > Mammalia > Diprotodontia > Phalangeridae > Phalanger > Phalanger gymnotis. Next base: position 318,807,901 of record CM053622.1, on the reverse strand, counting down.
ATACTACAGTTTCTTTAGCTATTCCCCAATCATTGGGCACCTACTTTGTTTCTAATTCTTTGCTATCACAAAAATTGCTGCTATAAGTATCTTAGTGTATATGGGACCTTCATATCAATAGGCTTCTTGGGGTAAAATCAAGCTAGTCTATTCACATAATTCAAATTGCTTTCCAAAATGGTTGTACTGATCCACAGTTCCAAAAACAATGTAGGAGCCACAACCCCTCTGAAATCCGCTATTCCCATCTTTTGTCATCTTTGCCAGTTTTCAGGATGTGAGATGAAACCACAGAATTGGATTGCTGTGCATTTATCTTATTATCAGTGATTTGTAGCATGCTTTCATATGATTGCTAATACTTTGCAGTTTTTCTTTCAAGAACTGTTTGTTCATATCGTCTGATCTTTCATTCATGGGGGAATAGACTTTTGGCCACACATACAAACATACAATATAGATATAAAAATACATACTTGTATCTACTTACACAGATAAATACGTAGATAAATTTTTATGTTTTTTATCTGTATATGTACGTGTTTGTGTGTGCGTGACCAAAAGTCATCCCCCAATAGATAAGTGACCAAATGATATGAATAACAGTTCTCAAGGGAAGAATTCTAAACTATTAACCATATAAAAGAATGCTCCAATTTGTTAATAACAAAAGAAATGCAAGAGGTTGCTCTATCTGTTGATTTTTTATATATCCTGGGTATCAAACCCTTAATAGAGAAATTTTATACAAATTAAAAAAAATTTTACTACTCAACCACTTCCTTTGTTGTACTAGGTACATTAATTTTGTTTGTGCAGCTTTTCCACTTCACATGATCAAAGTTATCTATTTTATCTTCTGTAATTGCCTCTATTCCTTCTTTGATTAATAACATTTTCTTTTTTCTAATTTTTTATAGAACGATCTTTAATATTAAAGTTATATACCCATTTGAAATTTATTGTGGAATATAATTTAAAGTGTTGGCATAAGTGTAATTTCTGGAAGACTTCTTTTCAGTTTTCCCGTAGTTTTTATCAAATATAGAGTTTTTCCCAAGTAACTTGTTTTATTGTTTATCAAACACTGGATTATTGAGGTCCATTATTTCTGATTCTCTCTTGTTTAGTCTGTTCCACTGATCTCTGTCTCTATTTTTAAACCAATATCATAGTTTTTTTTTTAAAAATAATTTACTATTTATTGTTAGCATATTTTTTCTTTTTAAATTTTGACTTCCAAATTCTTTCCCTTTCTCCCATATCCACTGAGAAGGTAAGCTATATTATATCAATTATACATGTGAAATCACGCAAAACATTCCACATTAGCCATATTAAGAAAACCCCAAAAATAAAGTGAGAAAATTATACTTCAATTTTCACTCAGAATTCATCATTTCTCTTTCTGGAGGTGAATGACATTTTTCATTGAGTCCTTTGGAATTGTCTGGGATCATTGTATTGAGCAGAGTAGCAAGTCTTTCACAGTTGTTCATCATTACAGCATTGCTATTATTGTGTGCAATCATCTCCTAGTTCTTATCACTTCATTTTGCATCAGTTCATATAGGTCTTGTCATGTTTTTCTGAAACCACCAAGCTTGTTATTTCTTACAGCACAATAGTATTCCATTACAGTCATATGACACAACTTGTTTAGTTATTTCCCAATTTCCAATTCTTTGCCACCACTAAAAGAGCTGCTATAAATATTTTTTCTACATATGGGTGATTTTCCTTTTCCTTTGATCTCTTTGGGATATAGACCTAGTAGAGGTATTACTGGGTCAAAGGTTATGCACAATTTTATAGATCTTTGGGCATAGTTCCAAATTATTTTCCAGAATGGTTGGACCAGTTCAGTCATTATTCCACCAGCACTTACCCTCATCTCCTCCAGCATTTTTCGTTTCTGATAGGTGTGAAGTGCTACCTCAGAGTTGTTTTAATTTGCCTTTCTCTAATGATAGTGATTTAGAGCATTTTTTCTTATGACTACAGATAGCTTTGATTTCTTCTGAAATCTGCCTATTTATTTCCTTTGATCATCTATCAATTGGCAAATGGTTCCTATTTTTACAAATTTGACTCAATTCTATATTCACTATGTATTTGAGAAATGAGGACTTTATCAGAGAAACTTGCTGTAAAATTTTTGATTTTATTTCATTGCCTATGTTACCTTTTAGCATAATGCAGTTTCCCGGATTATCTTTTAATTAAGTCTATTTTTGCTTCTGCTTTGTCTGAGATGATGATTGTTACTCCTGTCTTTTTTGCTTCAGCTGAAGAATATTAGATTCTGCTCCAGTCCTTTATTTTAACTCTGTGTGTCTTTCTGTTTCAAGTATGTCTCTTGTAAACAAAATGTTGGATTCTAGGTTCTAATATATTCTGCTGTCTGCTTCCATTTTATGGGTGAGTTCATCCCATTCACATTCACAGTAATGATTACTAACTATATTTGTTCCTATCTCTTCTTCTTCTTCTTTTCTTCTTCTTCTTCTTCTTCTTCTTCTTCTTCTTCTTCTCCTCCTCCTCCTCCTCCTCCTCCTTCTCCTCCTCCTTCTCCTCCTCCTCCTCCTCCTCCTCCTTCTTCTTCTTCTTCTCCTCCTCCTCCTCCTCCTTCTTCTTCTTCTTCTTCTTCTCCTCTCTTCCTGTCCCTCTCTCCCTCCCTGCCTCCCTCCTTCCCCCCTCTCATTACCCTGTTTCTCCTCAAAAGTCTATTTTGCTTCTACCTACTGATTCCCTTGACCTGATCTCCAATTTATCAGCCCCTCCCCCTTTTCTGTTATTCCCTTCCCTTCCTGTTTCCCTATTGGGTAAGTCACATTTCTATACACAACTGAATGTGTTCATATATTTTCCTTTTTGAACTAACTACAGTGAGAGTGAAGTTCCATATTGCCCACCAACTTCCTCATTTTCCCCTCCCTTGTAAAAGCCCTTCCTTGTGTGCCTCTTTTATGTGAAAAAATTTTCCCCATTCTACTTCTCCCTTCCCTCTTCCCCCTGTTCATCCCTCTTTCTCATCCCCCTTTTTTTTGAGGTCATTGCAACATAATCAACTAACACCCCTGCACTCTTTGTAAATGCCTTTTAACTGCACAAATAATGATAAATTTCTTAGGAATTAAATGTATCATTTTCCCATATGGGAACGAAAAACAGTTTAACTATTGATTCCCTTATATCTCTTTCATCTTTACCTTTTTATGCTTCTCTTGAGTCTTCTGTTTGAATGTCAGATTTTCTATTCAGCTCCAGTCTTTTCATCAAGAATTCTTGAAATTCCTCTATTCCATTAAATACCCACTTCCCCTTGATGGATAGGGTATTTTTGTTTGTAATTCTAACTCCTTTGTCTTCTAATATATCATATTCCAAGCCCTCTGCTCCTTTATAGGTGAAGCTGGTAAATCTTGTGTGATCTTGACTATGGCTCCAAGATATTTGAATTGTTTCTTTCTGGCTTCTTGAAGTATTTTTTCTTTGACCTCGGAGATCTGGAATTTGGCTATAATATTCCTGGGAAGAGGATCTCTTTAAGGAGGTGATCAGTGGATTCTTTCAATTTCTATTTTACCCTCTGGATCTAAGATATCAAGGCAATTTCCCCGATCACTTCTTAAAATATTATGTCTCAGCTCTTTTTTGATCAGGGCTCTCAGACAGTTCAAAAATTTTTAAATTATCTCTCCTCAATTTATTTTCTAGGTCAGTTGTTTTCCAATGAGACGTTTCATATTTTCTTCTATTTTTCATTTTTTGACTCGTTTTATTTTTTCCTGATGCCTCATGGAGGCATTAGATTTTGCTTGCCCAATTCTAATTTTTAAGGAATTCTTTTCTTCAATGAATTTTTGTGCCTCTTTTACCATTAGTCCAATATTATTTTTGAGGTGTTATTTTCTTTAACATTTTTATGCCAATTTTACCAAGCTATTAATTCTTTTTAAAAATAATTTTCTTGCACCACTTTCATTAATTTTCTCAATTTTCCCTCTACCACTCATCTCTTTCTTTAACTGTTCCAGGAATTCTTGTTGGGTTTGGGTCCAAGTAGCATTTTTCTTTGAGGCTTTTTTTGGTGGGGGTGGGGGGGAGGGGGATTAGCTATTTTCATGTAGTTGTTTTCTTCTGAATTTGTATCTTGGTCTTCCTTGCCACTGTAGTAGCCTTTCATGGTCAAGTTCTTTTTGTTCTTGTTGTTTGCTCATTTTCCATCATTTATCTTGACTTTGAACTTTATGTTAAGGTTGGGCTATGCTCACCTGGGGGTGAGGATACACTGTCCCAAATTTCAGACTTTTTTTGTTGCTGCTGTTTAAGAGCTACTTCTGGGGGTTTGCAAGTTTTTAGTGCTTCCAAGGTGGTGTGATCTTGGAAGAGGTATAGTCATTGCTCTCCTGGTCTATGCCCTGGTCTTTACTCAGGAAAAGCCCCTGGTCCCCTGCAGCTGCAAGTCTTAGTGATAGTGCTCTCTTTGCCTTGGAGCTGTGACTAGGGCCCTTGCTCCCTTATGACCAACTATTGGCTCTCCTCTTTACCTTGGAAATGAAACCCAGAACTGCATATGGGCAAGAGAGCGGCTGTCAGCACCAGCCAGCAAAGGGTTCTTTATAATCTTTTTCTGACCAGTTTCTGACCCCATATGTTATGGTAATTAGGGTGGGACTTTTTTTTTTTTTTTTACTGTTTTCTCTTTTGGAATGCTGAGGTAATCAAGTACCTTCGATGAGTTTTGCCTTTCAAATGTAATGGCAAGCCAAGTGGACTTCTTGTTGTCTTTGTTTTGGAGTGTTTCTCAGCAGTGAGGAATCTTTGACTGAATCAGGAGTCTTTGATGACCTGCTTACAGGGAAGGCCTAGTTCACATGGGTTTGAGTCACATCATTGTGATGCCCTTTGACTCTATAGAAGTATATATAAACTCAGAGGTTGGTGTTTTGCTTTTGGGGGCACACTCATTGCAAGAGTGTTGGCGATGAGACTCTGAGAAGCCATTAAGGAGCCCCTCTGGCTTTGAAAACCCAGATATTGGACAGATAGCTAGAAGCCTGTCTACTGGTTTGTGTTATTTCCTCTGTTTATGTTTTCTGTTTGTAATTTCTGTTTGTATTTGCTCTGAAGTTCAGGGTGCTTTTCCCCCTGAATTAAGTGAATGATATATGTATGTTTAATTAAAGTGAGATTGTTAACCCCTTAAAGTTGCTTTCCTTAGAAAAGCAGATCAAAGAATCTGTGCTAGTAGCCCTCCTGTGTGCTGGTGTTATTGGCCTTGCACAACCACAGTAGCTGAAAGTAGCATTGTTATTATACCTTATCATCGCTGGCCTGAGAGCTCCTGAAGTTGCTGTTGCAGCTGCTGTGGGTGTTGAATGTATGGGCTCCAGACATAGACTCCAGGCATAGAAGTCGTAGACTTCTCTGACTGACCTCTTAAGTTTCCTTAGACCAGAAAATATTTTACACTGACCTTTTATTGACTCTGCCCTTCCAAAATTTGATTTGATTCCCTTCCAAAAAGTGGCATTTGGAGGGGAATGTTGCTAGAGTTACATGTCTGGCTGCCCTTAGTCTGCCATTTTAGCTTCCAATATCATAGTGCTTTAATAATTTTTGCTTTATAATGTAATTTGAGAAGTGTTATTCCTCCCTCATTCTTATCTTTTCATTATTTCTTTTGATAATCTATATGATTCTATCAATTTTTTGTAAAAATACCCCTTTGAGAATTAGATTGGTATAGCATTAAAACTATAGATTAACTTTGGTTTATCATAACTTTCATTATATTGTTATAGCCTAGTCATGAGTATCAAATATTTCTCTATTTAAATTTTTCTTTAATTCCTTAAGGAGCACATTGTAATTGTAGTTTTACAAGTATTTTTTGCAATTTGATAGATTGATTCTCACATATACTATGAATTCTTTGTTTATTCAGAATGGGATTTTCCTTTCTGTTGTTGCCTCTTGGATTTTATTATTATTATATAGGAAAACTGTTGATTTTTGAGGGTTTATTTTATAGCCTGAAATCTTGCTAAAATCTCAATTAATATCTTTGCTGATTCCATAGAATTTTCTCATCAAATAGAGATATTTCCCCTCTTTTTTATATCTTTATGTTTGTAATATCTTTTGTTTTCTAGAACTCTATCAACAATACAGAGAAGGGACATTTTTGGTTTACTCCTATACTTACGGGGAAAGTTGCATATGATGCTTGCTTTTGATTTAGATAGATCATTTTTTATGATATTAAAAAAGGTCAGTCTCTGACTGTACTTTGTAAGGGTTCTCCCCCACCCCAATAAATAAGTATTGTACTCATCAAAGGCTTTTCTGTGTCTATTGAGATAATTGTGTGATTTTGGTTTTCAATATGATTAATTATGTTTATTGTTTACCTAATGTTGAACCGCCCTTTCATCCCTGGTATAACTCAAGTCTAACTCAATCATGATGACTGATTTCTTGGATAAATTACTATAATTTGGCAGGATTTTAAAATTTTTTGAATTATTTAAATTTTTGAATCAATTTTCATTAATTATATTTGTCTAGAGTTGTCCTGTGTTTTATTTTCCTCTGGCTTATATAGCAAGACTATATTTGTCTCATAAAAAATTTAACAAGTTTCTCAATTTTTGAGGATAATTAGTATAGTATTGATTATAATTGTTCCTTAAAAATGTAATAGAATTCTCCTGTTAATCTAAAAGGACAAGGTTTTTTTCTTTGTATTCATTATAACTACTTGTATTTCTTTTCCTGAAACTGAATTATTTGAGATTTCCATTTGGTTGTCTGTCATTTCATGTATTTTAAACTTTTATAGGTGTTCCTCAATTTCTTTTATGTTATTAGTTTTGTTTTCATACAGCTATGTAAAACAGAGTCTAATAAGTTTTTAGGTTTCTTCTGGTTTTGTTATGATTTCGCCTTATTCATTTTTAATTTTGTTGATTTGATTTTTTGGCCTTCATATTAATCAGATTGTCTAAAGGATGATCAATTTCATTAGTCTTTTCAAGGAGCTAGCTTTGAGTTTTACTTGCCATTTCCATACTTTTTTGGGTTTCCAATTTATTTTTTGAACTTTCAGAATCTTCTCTTTTGTTTTATTTTAGGTTTGTTTGTTGGCCTTCTAATTTTTAAAATGCATATTCAGTTCATTAATCTTCTCTTTTTTGTTTTCCTAATGTGTGATTTTAGATATTTGATTTTCCCCCTAAAGATTATTTCAGCTACCTAACAGAAATTTTGGCATGTGGTTTCATTATGATTTTTTTCATATAATTTATTTTTTTGTTTCTACGATTTGTTCTTTGACCCACTCATTGCTTAGGTTTTCATTTTTACATCTCCATTTGTGCTAATGTCTTTTGTTTATGCTCTCTGAACTGGACTGTTTTTACTGCATTATAGATTATAAAGAATGTGTTCACTCCTCCTGACTTTTTACATTTCTTTGTAATAGCTCTTTGTCATAATACATGGTCAATTTTTGTAAAAGTTTCATGTGGAATAATAAAAACAAGTTCCACTTGGAGCTGAGAAATAAACGTATTCTTTAAAGGTGCCATTTGGAAAATGCCATAAGTCTTTTAGCTCTAGTTTGTTGAGCAATTTGTTCAAGTCCACGTTTTCAATTTTTATAAAATCTTTTTAATTGTTCAAATTTAAAAGAGGCACATTCAAATATGATTTTAATAAATTAATTATGTAATGTGAAAATCAGAGGGGGACCTTAGAGATGATCTAATTCACTTTATAAATAAGCAAACTGAAACTTACAGAAGGCAAGGGATCACCCAAGGTCTTTCAGCTATTTAAAAGTAGAACCAGGACTAGAATCCAGGTTTCTGAATTCCCAGGGAAATGCCTTTTTCTCCCTGGTACCACAAGCTAAATAGTGGAAACAGCATGACACAATGGAATGATTGCTGTATTTGGAGCCAGGATGACCTGGATTCCTGTCACCTCGAGAGCTATCACCTGTGTGAATATGGGTACATTTTTTCACTTCTGAGTCCCAGTTCCCTCATTTATAAAATGGAGATAATGATGCTTAGAATGCCAACCTCAGAGGGTTGTTGTGAAACTTAAATGAGGTAATGGGTGTAAAATGCTTTGCCAGTTTTAAAGAGCTGTATAAATTTAAATGATGTCATCTTGTAGTGCCAAGTTTGAGCTTCTGTATACATACATCCATGTATCTATCTACCCATATGCCATGTTGCCACAGTTAGAGCTTGAAAAGACCTCTGAGGTCTTTTTTATTGCTGCAAAACTTAGGCCCAGAGAGTTAAGTGACTTGTGCAAGGTCACATAGGTAGTAAGTGTTCAAGGCAAGATTTGAATCTAGGTCCTCCAACTTCAGTGCCAGTGCTCTTTGCACTATATCATGATGAAATATATTTTTCTATAGATATATATAAACACATTTGTGTATAGTTGTGGATCCATGGTTTCATTGTAGGGAACTCTCAGTATATAAACTCTTTCCACTGATGCATATTAGTGACTGTTTGTAACCTACAGTCTTACAGAGTTTCCTGGGCCACTGAGAGATGAAGGTATTGTTCATGGCTACATGACTAGAATGAATCAGAGGCCCAAAGGGAAGCCAGGTCTTTGTGATTGTGAACCAAGCACCATCTCTGGTATGCCAGGCTGCTCCCTCATTTGTAACAGATTCATGAAGTTGTTGAAGGAAATCGGTGTGTTTGGGGCACTTCTGTACCTTTAGAAATTGATGTCATGAAGGGTATATATGTATGTACATATAGAAAGATTCTCTCTCTCTCCATCCGTCTATCCATCTATCCATCCATCTATCCATCTATCTATCTATCTATCTATCTATCTATCTATCTATCTATCTATCTATCTATCTATCATCTATCTACTTATCTATCTTCAGAATCTTCCTAAGACAATTCAGATGGAAACAATTCATTCTCTTGGCATGGTGAAGATCACCTGGCAAGATAAGGTGCTGGAGGAAAGACTTTCAATGAATTGATACTGAGTAAAGTGAGCAGAACCAGCAGAACATTGTACACAGTAATAGCCACACTGAGCTATGACTAGCTTTCAAAGATTTGGCTCTTCTCAGCAATGCAAGGATCTAAGACAACTCCAAAAGACTCATGATAAAAATGCTGTCCACATACAGAGAAAGTACTGTGGAGTCTCAATGTAGATCAAAGCATGCTATTTGATCTCCTTTTTTCTTTTGTTGTTTTGTTTTGTTTCTTCTTTCTCATGGTTCCTCTCATTGGTTCTAATTCTTCCTTACATCATGACTAATGTGAAAATATGTTTAATATGAATGTATATGTAGAGCCTATATCAGATTGCATGTTGTCTTGGGGAAGGGAGAAGGGAAGGAGGGGGAGAAAATTTAAAATGCAAAAGCCTATGGAAGTGAATGTTGAAAACCAAAAATAAATGAATTAATAAAAAAAGAAAAAAAATAAGGTGCTGGACAGAGGTCCTTTCCTGAGCTGAGCTGCCAAGCCTTCAAACTCAACTACAGAGAGCACAACTCTGATGGCCGGCCATGTTGTTCAAATGCTGAAAGTACATTGGCCTAAAACACTATTTTATGGATAACTCACATAAGACAAATACTCACATAGAGGTCAGAAGAAGTGATACAAGGACATTTTCAAAGTCTCTCTGAAGAATTTGGAAGCATTTATGAGATATAGGAGACAGTGGCACAGGATCATCCAGCATGGCATTTATGCATCGAAGAAGGCACTGTACTCTTTGAGCAAAGCAGAACTGCGGTAGTTCAAAAGAAACATGAGATGCACAAATTTAGAGATATCCCCACTCCAAATGTTTACATGGACTTGTAGGAGAGGTCCAAGCTTGTAATTGTCTAATCAGCCACATTTGGACACTCTGTAACTTGATCCCAACATAGTAATGTCATTTTGGTCCTCTTCAAAAATGAAGGACAACAACCAGATTGGATAAAAGACTGTCAGTTTTACTAGTCTTTTCAAAGAACCTGATTCTAGTTTTACTTACCATTTCTAGAGGGTTTTTTTTTGGAGGGGGGTGCAATTTCCTCTCATATCCTTTGATGTCATTTTCAGAATAAACCAAGATAGTAGTCTGGAAAGACCATGGATTTAACCTGATATAGCAACTTATTTTTTGTTGTTCCTTCTGAGTATACTTTGAGAAAAATGAGATGGAGGGCAGTTTACCCTTCTTTCATGAATGGGCAAGAAGGCAACTAAGTCATGGTCCATGGATTAAAACCATTTATTTAACACTAATTGCAGAATTTACAGCATTCCCATTCAAATGTAGGAATCAAAATGGAAGAATCCAGCGTAAGCAATGTTGCAGACAAAACGACAAGCAAAGTGACAGGAACTTGGGAAATCTGTAAATATTTTAAAGGTTTCAACCCTCAGATTCTCCCAAAAGATCTAGAACTAGGCAAAGGTATTAAAGTGCCCCTAACATCTCTCTCCTCATGATAATGCATGTTTCATTGCCACTCTGACATTAGGGCAACTGCTGAGTGGGGAACTTTTTTGCCTACTCTATATAATACCTCTTAGCACGTTAGAAAGATATGCAATTTTCTATTGCGATGAGCTTTGGAACCATGGTACTGAGTGACCTGGAATCAAGGGTATAAGTAGACATTTTAGTTTACTGCATTTTGTTTATCATTCTTTTTTTTAAAAAAGAGAAAATAGCAAACTTGCTAGAAAAAGTTTCAGCAAATGGGAAGGGGAAGCCATTTTGACATTGGATATAAAGGTTAAGTAATTTTTTCAGTCATCCTCTATTTGGAATTTTTTTGGAAGAGATAGTGGAATGGTTTGCTATTTCCTTCCCCAGTCATTTTACAGATGAGGAAGTGAGGCAAACAAGGGTTAAGTGACTTGCCCCAGGGTCACACAGGTAGTAGATGTCTGAGGCCAGATTGCAACTCAGGAAAATGAATGTTCCTTACTCCAGGCCCAGCACTCTATCCACTGTACCACATAGCTGCCTCTATTGGACATAAAAGGACATGGCAAAAGGTTTCAGAAAAATAGCTTCTTTTCCATGAGCCCTTTGATGATAAAAATGTTATGAGATTTTGATGGAGAGTCAGTGTGGATAGGGGTCTGGTTCTATATAACTCTGTATATTTTGGGGACCAAAATGAGAACATGACTGGTAGGTGGGGTTTATGTTTCTGTGGATTTCTACTCAAAGGAAGGGTAGTTTTCTGAAAAGGAGTGGTAGGAGCTACATCTCTTGAGACACTCAACCCTAAACTTGATAAAGATTCTTAAGACATATGGTAGAGGATGATTGCAAACAATCTTCCATTTCCCTGTGGCTTTGTTGTTTCTTTGCTATTGGGAAGAAAAACAAAATGCAATAAACCAAAATATCTGCTCATATTCTTGTTCTCTACTGATTGGAGAGAAAAATATAAATATATATGTGTGTGTATATATATATACTGTGTATATATACACACACATATATCTATGTATATATATACACACACATATATATCTATGTGTGTTTCTATCTATATGTATGTATGTTCGTATGTATATATAATGTATATATATATATATACGTATCTTAAAGCAGAGTTGTGGAAAACTCTTTCCTTTCCCTTTGTTTGCCTCTGGTCCTTTCTCCATTCTAATTACCACCAAGCAGCCAATAGACTGAAAGACATAAGGAAGTTATGTAGATCTTCCCAAAGAGTTTATGAATTTAAAAATGTTTGCCTGCCCAAAAAAAGAGCATCTAAGAATATAACCTACAGGGAAGAAGCCTCAGATGATAAAGTTTCTTGTATTCCTCTCCTACCCAGAAATGCTTCTGGTCTGAGATTAGAGTTAGTTGAAGGTAGGGACCCTGAAGATTTATTTAAAATTTTACTGGGTGGGTAATTTTTCTGTAACAGCCCATCAACTGATGAAAGAATCACCTGTACTATATTGGTAAATCCTTATTTATCAGGAGAAAAAATTGGACAAGATTTTAGGGATGGCTAGTGATTTTTGTTTTTTTGTCAGATAAAATAGTTGGATATTGTCAGTATCTAAATAACCTGGGCTTATGAAGGTACTATGTAACCAGATATTTGTGGAAGAAAAACTGAATGGTTCTAAACTGTGGCCAGAAATAAGATTCAGTAATTAGACACTTAATTTCAAAAGGAAAAAACTAACAAACACCAAGACGTAAACAATACTGAGTTGTTTGATATCCTTTCACTATGAACCTTGTTTCAGGAGCTTCAATTGTGAAGTTACCTTCTAATCTCTCTTGTGACCATTATTGCTATCTCAGTATCAATGACATTCCCCAAACTTTGCTAGCCTGGGATGGGTCAGTGGAATTTACTGTGACATTTTAGGAAAGCTGAAATTCTACTAAAAAAAAAATTCTACTAAAAAGTCTTGCCTTAAGGAATGGGTCAGCTGGTGGTATGATCACCAAAGCAATGACAAGGCTTTTCAAATTCATCTTTTCACTCAGGGTGGGTGAAAAACAAAAATAACAGTACTTAAACTTCAGAAATAAGCAAAGAATAAATTTTCAATGAGTTGGACACATTCCAGAAGAGATTTTAAAAAAAAAATAATGAAAATAAATGGATTAGACATGCCAGTGGCCAAAAATTCCTTCTCAAAGACTAATCAGTCTAAATTTCTGTCTGAAGAATCCCATGAACTGATAGAAAATCCAGACTCTAGAACCCAAAGGAATACCTATTTTGCCTCTTCTTGTGCTTTGCATGGGAAAAAAGCACTTTTGAGCCCAGGAAAATTAAATGTTGAGGCTATGTGTACTTTGTCACTTTGATAGGTACATCCCAGATCTTTATATCTAGGGTAGCACCAAAAGAAAGGTCAGCAGTGTAGGCATGTGATTCTCCCATCAAGGGAAAAATCACAAGATATAGAAGGCCAGTGTGTTTCCCCGTTCCCCTCTTGTCTCTTTCAGTCCAGAAAGATGGGGTTGTCTAAATCCCCCCTCCCCCAAACCCCCTACTTCCACAGCATATCAAGAAATCCCAAACCAATCCTCTCTGTTCTCCTAATAGTATTTTGCTTTTTCTTCCCTTAAGTTATAATAAGAGTACATGGAGGAAACTACCAAGATGCTTGAGAATTGGGAGGAGATTGCGGCTTTGTCTGTACTCTAGCTTGTTGATGGTAGGAATGCTATTCCTCCCCTCAAGGAACCTGGACCTTCTGAAGCATATAATTGTATTAGAGGTGAGGAGAAAAGATTCTCAGTCTTTTAGAAAAAAAGTTTCCAGTAAAGACAACTTTCATATACCACTTTTTCCTCCCAGGATTATTTGATGAACTTGGTTGGTAGTATAACCCAACTAGGAGAATAGTGGAAACTGCAGTGGAACCCCTTAAGTGCTAGTGTCTTCCTTCTATTGATTATATTTATTATATATCTATATCATGATTACATATAAACAAGATGTATAAATACATATATATGTATATATTTGTGTATATATGCATATGCACATATATGTATATTTATGTGTGTATGTATGTGTATATATATATATATTCTATATATTTTTGCATATAGCTGTTTGCATGTAGTTTCCCCCCATTGAAAATAATGTCCTTGAGATTAGGTACTGAGTTTTGCCTTTCATTGTATCCCTAGTACTTAGCATAGTGCCAGGCATATAGTAGGTGCTTAATAAATGTTTGTTGACAGTTGTCTACCTGACTGAGATTGTGGTATGCCTGGAATTTCTTTTTCCTCCTTTGTGTTTCACTTTTCTCTGTTTCACTGTTTCACTTTTAGTTTGAATTCTTGGAGTTTATTGGGTATTATAAGCCAAATGGCTTCAGAGGATGTATTTAGTTAAGAGTACCCACCCAGTGAAAAGGCTATAAAAGAATGTTCCAGATCTCCTTTAAGATTACTCCACATAGAGGTGCCATTCCTTGGGCCGGAGCTATGAAAACTTCTTTCAGCCTAAGGCCTTTTATTTCCCCAGCAAAAGTCAAGTTTTCCCCATTGTCTTCTTGACATGGCCCAGCCAACAGTGAAGGCAGAGGCTCTGAACAAATCCAAACCAACCCTGGGGTCTTGTGTCTTCAAGGAAAAGGACTTCTACTGGCACAGTGTTGAGTAAAAACCCTTTAATAATAAAATAACATTCATGATGTAGCTACTTTAGTTGTCTGGAAAACTTAGCTTACACTCGATTCAACATATCACCTTCCACAAAGTTTAAAAAAAAGGACATAAAATGGCATAACAAAATAAACCTCAAATTTCATAAGACAATTCTTCTTGGCAAAGCTTGGCTAGCAGGCTCTTGTGTGGCCTGTGCTAAACAGGGCCAGGTACGCTCATTGTCTCATATACCCTTTGGTTTTCTTTGGATTGAAAATGCTTTCGAACTCTGTAGATATTACATCTGTTTCAGTTGGAACAGTTTGTGGATCTGTGAGCGTGAGGAAAACTTTGCTGAAACAAATATTGATTTGGCTTATTGCGGAAGAACATATAAAGCTTTCTGGAAGATTAACACTATTACAATCATTAACCGTCTTACAAAAACCTATTTAAAATTTTTGTATCCATTACCATCTTTGGCAGATAAATAAGGGAAAAAATAAACAGACTATATTACAAAGTTTTCATTATCACAATCTACTTTGTAAGGCCAAATAAAAATATGTGTCTTTGCACTAATGAAAGCACATTTCCAATATATTCTCAATTACTAGACAATATAGACACTCTACTGGGGGGTGACCTTGAATGTCTTGCATAGCAGACTGCCCCTTGACACCACTGGATTGGAAGCTGTACTCTCCTATGCACCAGGAAGTATGTTGAATTGTTGAGTAACCTTCAGATTGAGCCTGGTTGGTTCTGGAAGTTGATGTGAAACTTGCACATGGGTCTTGAAGCCCAGATATTAAAAAAGGAAGAAATCTGCCAATTTCGGTGCAGCAACATGAACAATAACAAAAGGAATTTTTAAGATTTGGATGCCTCAGAGAATCAGGGAGTTTGGGTCATGATAGTTGTCTTGAACTTGGTTCAATGCAGACCTAATGCAGACCTCCTTTGAAATAGGATGGCAAAGGAATGGGAAAAGGAAGCTAGAGTCTACACTACCTCAATTAAGAGGTAGGTCAACCCAGGTGAGGCATGTCGGAATCTAGGGAGAACTGAAATTCAGTTGCATAGGAAGGCTTATAGGAGTGTGGTATAGCCATATTCTTTGGACTTTATCACTGGGATTGTGTGCAGGGCTGTCAGGCATGATAGGCAGCAAAGTTAATCCTGGATCCATGTGTACTCATGCTGAAAGCTGACCTGATCACAAAAGACAAGAAGAAACCAAGCACATATATGTCAACTTGGTCATTCTCAGCAAAAATGACAGAAAGAATTGTAGTAGGGGCAAATATTTGGATAAATTGAGATCTTATTCAAGGTATGGTAGGTTTAGGGGTGCTGCCATGAAGCTAGAGCAACTCCTTTTAGTGTGTGATGGGGGCGGGGGAACCTTGCCTGGTTTGTTCATTTTTTGATGCATGTTTTCAAACCACTCCCTGAATCAGTTGGGTGCACATGGGTGACAAGGAGCACTATTTGGGTGATGCAAGTTGATTGACTCCAACTTTGAACAACATTTTCCATTGTAAATTTTGGATCCTATTCAATTGGTCTTCTTTTGAAATCCAGGCCTATAGTAAAGGTATTTTAGAAGTGAGACATCTCCCAGCATAAACCAATATTACCACTGTCTGAGGCTGAACTGTGCACATTTTCACAGTTTAATGTATACACAACTGTTCCACAATTGCTAACAAACAACAGGCTCCCATGCATAAATAAAGTCCATTGAAACCAAAGGGAAAGGTCTAGTTGCAAATGAAGAATCCTGCTATTAAGAACCACAATGCATCACACTGCTAAATTTTTAGCCTCATGCATAAAATTATAGCACTGGTTGGCAGTTGCTAATTTTAATACTACACTGTTAACACAGGACAATTAATTGTTCAGACCAAGTAGCACAAATGTAGAAAATAATTTGTTTTCAAGACAGCAAATGAACACAGATTGTTTCTTCAGCAAAATATGAAACTGTAAACTTTGGGCTCATTCTGCAACTTTCCCCAATCCAGAATAAATAAAATCCAAAGGGGGGGTGGGGAGAAAGGATGTACATTTTTTAAGCGCACCTTTTTTGTCTATTACAAAAGCACAACCTAAAACATATAAAGCATTTTTCTTCTTTAAATCACAGTTACCAAAAGAAACAGTGAATAATTTATTACATATGCTATATAACATTACTCTAAACACTATTATCTATGAGGTATATCTGAGAAAATTCGGTAAGGAATTGTGCGGTCTGCATTGCCAACATGCCCAGGTTTATATTAAAGCTTTGGAACCATGAAGAGCTAGAAAAGGGCAGAAGAACAAGGGGAGACAGGGGGAAGAAAGATAGATAAAGAACCTTTGGTATTATTACAAATCTTGTTCTTTGCAGGGTTGCAATACAAAGCACCACAGTACAATAAGTCCACCAGGTACAGTATGGAGGCCCAGTTGAAGCTGAGGTATTCACAGGAAGGATTAAAAAAAGCACAGAGAGGTCCAGACTGGCTAAATCATTGCTTTGGTTCAAGCAAGGCACTCGTCCCGTGGTTATGTCACACTTTGCAAGTGAAGCATGAGACTGATAAGGAATTGCTGTGGAGGATTCTGACGATCAAGGATGTTTTCTGTGTTCAGGCTACCAATGGATTCTCCCAGATGACTGGTTGGGAGGAGGTTTGGGTGGGGGAAGGGGACCCACCTAATTCAGTAAATTAGGTCATTTCCATGCCTGGCTAGCCTCCTGTGGATTTTAGCTCCATGAGGAAAGGGGAAGAGAATCAAAGAATCTTTGCCATGTTCAAAAGGCCTTGCTCTCTGGTTCAGGATTGCCTAATTTAGGATAAGAGAGATCCACCGTAGATGAAGAAGGGGAGGAGAATAAGTTGCAAGATTATCAGGACTGTCTAGGAGCAAAAAAAAAAAGTGGATACATTGGACAAAATGGTGGCTTCTGCATAAGATTGTGTTATTTGCTCTAATGTCCTCTGCCAAGTCTACTTCATGCCTGGGGATGGGGGGTGGGGAGAGGTGGGGGTGAGATTGGTGAGCCATTGGGTCTTTCCTACCTTCTCTGACTAAATGTCCCATCTAAGAGCTCGAAGACTCCATATTATGTGAAAGTGCATCACACTATCACTCAATATATTGCCTTATAGACTACAACCATCTTTGAATGTGTCTAAAACCTATTTGGTTGAAAGCTATGAATGACTTCACTGGCTTATGCACAAGTCCACTTTGATGAATGGAGCTTAATAGCAATTTAATCATTTAATGGAGATGAAAAGAAACCAAAAAGAAGGCTAATTCATTTAACAAGTAAGAGAGAGGCAACAGTTAAGTAATCATTTCTTAAGTCGGCACACATGCTATTCTGAAATTTTAACTCTTTATATTCCTAGATCTTCTCATAGCATATCCATGGATGTAAGTCTATCTCATACCTATGTGAGAAATATCAGATTAGGCCTAGTAATGAAATGCCCTTAAAAATGTGTAAGAATGGAATTAATTTTTATAGAGCATCAACCAAATTTATTTTATCTTGACTATCTGACAACAGTAAAAACTCATTGATGTGAAAAGGCCAAATACTACTCCTTGCCCTGCCCTTTTCCCTGTGGGGCTACAGATCATACTTAGGCAATACAAGGTGAAATGGAGATGTAGCAATTATCCAAGTAGTTTGACCAATGCAGGTGGCCTAATTAAGACCAAAGTCTGACTTTGTAGAAGTAGGAACATTATTGTCATGAAAAAGCCTTTCTTGAGCATCTAATTATGCTTGCCAAACAGTATGGTGACTACCAGAATATGCTGACAATTCTTTTTTGCAGGGCGAACATGTTAAATAGGCAATACTAACCTATTCTCAGTGGTGAATGATTTTGGTAGCTATTGAGTCATCTTACTGTTGACTTATTAAGAAAGTAGGGGTGAACGTGAGAGTGGACTGGAGGAATACAAAAGTATATGCTAAATCCTGCCATTAAACTGTTTGTGACACCATCACTTATCTCCTCTGGGCCTCGTCAGAGGACACTACCTTTTCCCACTAAAATTATGTGAAGTGAGTGGCCTAGATGTTCTCTCCCTTCCAGCTGTAACATTTTATGTTTTGATTTTCTGAGGGAATATATCTGTACCCATAAAATTATGAGGCAGCAATAGGGATGATGGAAGTGGAACTGATGTCCATTCCCAACCAGTCATCTCGTACCCCACCCCATTAATTTGGTTCCAAATTTATTCCAGAAACTCATCGGAATCCAATTGCAATATCACTTGAAGTTATGCCTTGAACACTTGGACCACATTTCTTGATGGACAGCAAACAAATGAAAGAAACACAGAAAACATTCCTTCTTGAGTCAGCAGCCACCATTGCCTACACATTTATTTCTTTGGGGTATCTGAGCTGTGGCTGTACACACCATATGTCAGAGAGAAGAGTTCAAACTATAAAAGAGCACAAGCAAAATGCAGACCGCACAGAGAAAGAAATCTTTGGTATCTTTGGTATCATCAACACGATTAAAATTACAAATGGAAAAAGTCAGTGAGGTAGCCTTCTTTGGTTCTCACTAGAAATAGAAAGTTTTTTCTCTTGTTTTCTCTTTTTTCCTCTTTTTTTGTTGTTTTTTTTTTTGTTTTGTTATGTTTTTTGGTTGTTGGTTTTACACACACACAGAGTTCATTCTTGGAAGCAGCTAGTGGAAGGGTTTCTCTCTTTTTGCTTGTCATGATTTTTTGGTTTTGTTTTGGATTCCCTCCCTCCCTCCCCCACCCCCATCCCTAGTTTATGTTATAGAAGCCCCAAAGTCCAGGCCAGTGAAGTCAGGCCCTGGCTTTTGTTTCTGAATGCATGGGTTCAGGTTGAAGAGTCATTGCTTGTCCATGAAATTCGCTCTGTTGTTCTGACAGCAAAGAAAATGTAGTGCTTTCTGTTGTCTTAAATAAAAAATATAAACTATACAAGTGCGCCTGCAGTAGGCGTGGAATAAGTTAAATAAATAAGTTACATTATGAAGGCTTCATGGGCCACAATAATTAAACGGTGAAGCTCACCAATGGACCAGATGAGGTTGTGAGTCATGTTCAATAATTTAATAGTCAGTATTTAAACAATTGACAGAAAATTAATAAAAGGAAAAACCCCCTCAAATGTTTAAAATAAAAAAAAAAATGTAACCAGTATTTCTTTCCTGTCTGTAACAGAATTTGGCTGCTTTATAAAGCAAACTAACCTTCAGTGTTCTCATTTAAAATTCTGCATCTCTGATGCATTCGCTACCCTTCTAGATTTTGATAAATAAGTACAACATATAAAATCAAAGCTAATTAAGGATGAATTAAATAATTAAGAAAAAAAGTTCTATACATTTTTTGGCCTATAAACTAATTTAAATAAATTAATTACATTATTGGTAGTTAGCCTATGAGGTCATAGCCCAAGTATATCATGAAAATAAAAGAAAACTGAAGCTTTTTTTTCAGTTTCAATTTTTAAACGAAACTTTACAACACTTTCAGATCCCCTTAATTAATGTAAAGTCAGCAGTGTAACCTATAAATCTTTCTCACTTTCTTTAAAAATACTTAAGATATTGTGACAAGCAAGAAAAAAAAATACCTGTTCCCTCCCTCCCTCCCTCTTCCCCTTAGCTAGCACAACCTCCCCAGAGCTATGTCATTGCTGTCCTGACCCTCAGAAATGAGAGTCCTCTTTCTCTAGCTTGGTTTGAGCTTTGCTTTGCTGGTTTCATCCTTTCCTGGGTCTTTGGAATTAGCCTTAGTTAAGAAAGATCCAGAATAAAGCTATTCAACCGAAATAATCAAGCACATTCTTCATTCCTTCACAGATGATTAAACAATATTCAAGGTTTCTTGCAAGTTGAATTCATCTTAGATGTGCCCAAATGAAAGTATCTCCAAGGATACACACAAAAGATGCTGGGACTTGGTGTTTTGTTTTGGTTTGGTTTTTTTGCACTTTGGTTTTCAATGTTACAATAAAGAAATGAAACGATGCACATGGTAGATGTACCATAGATACATGAAATGCCATTTTGAGGGTCAACGTCACACAGTATGTAGTGTGCATGTGAGTATACACCTAGACACATGCAGTGCTGATACTTTAATGTGGCAATGTGTTGCTGCCATGAAGGTACATATTTGATAGACATATATGACAATATATTCCTACTATATGTTGTCTGTACACATTCAAGCATACATACTGTATATGTTTTAGAGAAGACTCATTTACCAAAATCAGTGCTGTGGAAAGAATCCTATTGTAAGACATGATGGAACAGAAGATTTGTATGGAGTGAATGACCAAGGAAGCAAAAAGTCCAATCTTGCAGGGACATACAAGAACCATTTTTCCTTCACAGAAAGACACTAACTGGTTTGTTTCAGTGGACTCAACGTGAAAAACTGGAATGAAATCTTAGATTCTTGACTTAATCTGCTTCTGTTTGTCAAATATAGTAGTACTGGGGTTTGAGATAGGTGACTAGTTTCATGCCCCATGGAACTATGGCTCCCCTAAAGGATTCAGGTCATGTGAAGCAGCAACCTTTATGTAAGCCTTTTTTTTTTTTTTTTTGTTCATGAACATGAGACCCAGCATGATTGTACTGCTATTTCTGGTTCAGCATAATTCTTTCCTAAGCATCCTAAATGAATGCCTGAGGGCTTCTTGGAAAAGAAAAAAAAGGTGTTTTCTCTGGAGAGGAATAGAAATTGGTGGTGGCAAGTCAGCATGATGAGAACATACATGCTTCTTCATCCAAGGTCCCAACTATGCGAGATTTACTTGGCAATATGGGACAGTCCCTTCTTCGTTTATTAAAGATTCCTGTGCCAGGGGAGAGAACTTCAAGCTTATGGTCAAAGCTGGACTTAGACTTCCTCCATGCTCTCATCCAACTCTGAGAAACAATTTCTTTAACTTAGGATTTTGTCTATATTCACAATTATCTGTTCTTATAGAGAGTATTCATCCTAGACTGAGAGCCCAGTGAAACATTTGTCTAGTTATCTACCATTGCGGACAAATGTCAAAATGCTATGAGCCTACCAGATTTCCCTCTTCTATCAAGGTGATGAAGCCTAGACCACATGGAACGTCAGAATAAATCTATTTTTTCCACTCCTAGCCTGCTTCAAAACTTGATGGTGATCTGCAAGGCCGTTGCATATATGGGCCATTTTTACTTTTCAAGATGTCTTATTGCTCCTGGATATCATTAGGACTCATCTTTTTTTATTTTTGTAATCTTTCTAGTGGCAAGTATATAAAAAACCTAAGATTAGTACAATCTTCTGAAAATCAAAGCTGAATATAGGTATAAATTGTTATGCCTTTGGTGACATAAGTCAAATCAGGCCCACCGTAATCCCACCAAAACTGTCTGAAGTGGTGTATTGTTTCCAGGATTCTCATGATATTTTCAATATAGTCAATTTTCAGGTACCTGTACTGATTGGAGAGAGGGAAAATGGGGAATCTAAATGGTATTCAATTTGGCTCTGAAATCATTGTTTGCTTTTAATGATAATAAAGAGACACACAGAAGATTTACCTTCTTTCTTTTGTTTTCCTTTGTTTAAGTGGAAGTTAGAGTGCATTTCCCCAGTACATATGGGCAGCAAGATGAGGAGGTGGGGCTGGGGCAGAATGCCAAGAATGAACTAAATAATGAGGCAGAGCCCCATGGATTGTTAAATTAATAACACTTTGAGGAAAAAAAAGTCAAGGAAAACCCATGTAGACTGGGAGGAATTTTGAAAATATGAGCTCAAAGGATACATTTCTATGTTACAGATTCCATGCCACATCCAAGCCACTCAATTTCAAAGGCATATATTAAAAAAAATCAGGACTACAGAATGGTTTCATCTGCATCCTTGCATTATGCTGCAATGGGCATATATTTAATGGTAACTACTGATACCTCCTATAATAGCACAAACCAAATAACATCCCCCAAATTAAGGGAATATTTTCTTTGAGGTCATTTTTTATATTAGAGATTTTTTTTTGTTATTTATTGACTATTAAATTTCAAGATTTGTAGCTTCAGGGCGTACTTATCCCTTCCATTTCACAGCTGATAACCTACACACCCCATGTAACAATAGAGTATAAAATTTGTTGTAAAATCCCTACTTCATGCTATCCTTATGATATTGTGTTGCATTGGTGATATTTCCATGATTAAAGGGATGAGTATTAAATAGAAAAAGGTACAATTAGGTTATTTTTTTCTTAGAAACCATCAGATCAGAAAATATAAGAAAATGAACTCAATTAGATCTCATCACCTTTCCAGATCATGAATGCTTGTTTTTTTTTCAGGCTTTAAGACAATAGGCTATACTTTAGAGTTTAGCTGAGTGGTGATCTGGTGTATGGAAAGAGAACTGTATTTGGACGGGAATGTGCTGTGTGCCTATCCAGGATCTTTCATTTACTTCCTGTTTGACCATGGCCAAGTTAGTTAATCTGTCTGGGCTCTATGAAATGAAGGCATTGAACCAGATGACCTCTAAATCTAGAATCTTCTGATATAAGGAGGCTTGAAACTTTGAAAGTTATGTGTGTATGTTCTCTCTTAAGAGCAAAAATCTCAGATTGTGCAAGATTTTGTTAAAAAATTTGGAGGGGCATTCTTGTCTTCTTTACAAAGTGCAACCTTCTCCCAAACACAAGAAAAATTGGAGGTACATGTGACTGGTGCCCCAAAGTAAAGTTCTCTCTTTTGCTGACAAGTTTATCCAAAAAATAGTTTTCTTCAGGCTGGCCACCTTCTGAAGATAACAATCCCTCATGGGGTTCAGGTATCTGAACATTAAGACTTCTCAATTCCAAGAAGCAATGGTCCTTTAAACCACTCTCTGGGCAAAAAAAAAAAAAAAAAATCACTACCTTGATTTGAGAGGGAACATGTCTAAGGGAGAATTTGCTTTTGTTATCCTACATGTTGAATATTTTCTTGTCTGAAATACTTTCTTTTCTCAGTACCATGGAGGGTTGGGGAAGAAATGAAATGAGGTTAGCAAAATATCTTGCCCACAGCAGATATTTAATAAGTGTTTGCTGACATTTTTAGACATGGCCAATATGGGATTTTTTTTTGTTTGACTTTGCACATTTGTTATAAGGTTTTTGTTTTTCTTTTTCACTGAGGAGGGAGGATAAAGAAAGTAGAGAAAATAAATGTTTGTTGATTGAAAAAATAAATTAAAATGTTTTTGAATAGGATAGAATTTTTTGAATTCAAGGAAAAAAATAAAGGGATATCCACTTAGGCAATGAAGAATTTTGAAAGCTAGAAGACTGCTAGGTCATGAATTCCACTCCGCATATGAAGCCACTCAATTTGAAAGGAACCTCCATAGATGGAGAGTTGGGGGAGATACCTTGGGCAGACAGAACTCTCCAGGATATGGAAGTTCCAGACACACATACCTCTTTAAACTTCAGTTTGTTTTTTCCTGTTGTGGAAAATATCATTACCTTTTTCCTCATTCCTCCAAAGTGACTGTAGTTGTATCCAGGTTTTTGATATAGTTCTATAATCACCACCGAGGAACCTGATTTGCCTCTCAAAGCAAGGTTGGACTTTTCCCTACTAAAAGTCATTTCTGCATGTCTAAAAACCATGTATATTGGAGCAGGCTATAAGAACATGGGATTTCCTTGAGGAAAAACAATGATGGGGTATATTCTCATTTTGAGGGGACTCTCATTTTAGGTAACAAGTTGGGGAAGCTATATTGAATATTTCTTGGCATTACATAAGATGGGCTTCTTATTGTTGTTAGCTCAATCCTGAGCAGGACCTAGGATTTGTAACAATAAGTGGATTGGGGTGGAAGCTTAGAACATCTTATTCATTGCAACTGCAAATGGTGAGTTTGTTGCAGGATAAATTCTTATTTAGTGGACATAATTCCAGAATATGTGATCATAAGTTTAAATTTTGCCTGGACATTTCATCTCAGTCTAAATACCATATGTCTACAGTGGTTCTTTGCCTTTGGAATGGCATGGAAAATGACTACAATTCTGAAGCGTATACTTAACAAATCGAACATACAACAATAACAGCATGTCACTTTTTGACAGCAATATTTTCTGGATCTCATGGATATCAAGTTAGTTTTGTATACATATATGTGTGTATGTATATATATATATATATATATATATACAAGGTAGCCCAAAAGACTTCGTGCAGTTTAAAGCTATTAAAGCTGAGAACTGTGCAAAGACTTTTGGGATACCCTGTATATATGTATATATATATGTGTTATGTAAATAACACATATATAAAACATATATACTTTAATACATATATAGGAATATATATTTCCTCTTAGAAATGCAGCTTTATAGATGATTTTAAAAGCTAATAGAAAAGTAGAAATCACAATAATTTTTACATGTTTTCTGAAATGAGCCCTGTTCGGATGTAGCAACTACATGGAGACAAAGCTATCATGATGGCAAACTCTTTGGTATTGTGGAAGGGGAAAAGATTTGCCCAGCACAGTGCCCCCCTTCATTCCCCTGATGATAAGGCTCGGATACTAGGAACAAATTTTAGGTGGTCAGGCAAAGAACATTCAAGTGACAATCTCTTCTCCCACATTCCCTGGATGGAGAAGAGAGATTAGTTAAGTATCCCAACATCTTAAACTTGGAGTCTGTGGTACCTTTGGAAAGATTCCATGCTGGGGTAGAGACTATAAAAGCAAAAAAAGAAAAAAGAAATAAAATAAAATAAATGACCCTTTTCTTTTGTTGCTCAAAGAAACAGAATTGATTACCTTTACACAAATCAATGATGCTATTAGCATTTTAGCCGTGCAAGAAGAGATAATGAACTGAAACAAAAGGTGTGAGAAATCCTCATCTTTGGTATTGTAGCTGTTGAGGTTTCCGTTGCTCTGTTCCTTGTTCTTTTGAAAAACTGCATAGGCACAAATTAAAGACAATCTTCAACTTTAAGATTACCAAGTGAGTTGTCAAATGAAGCAGCAGCCAATGGAGGCTTTTCTTTGTTTCCATTCCTGTTTCAACCCTTTCTTTGAAATCTGCTTCCGAAAAATGTTCCAAGAGGTCTGTCCAGACACAATGTGTCACACAGCATTGTTTTTCCTTCTTCTTTGCTGTTTTTCGTTTCTTGTTCATTTTTTACTTATTCATCTTTAATGGAACAGTTTTTGTTTGTTGCAGAAGTAGGTGCAGAAAAGTTTCTTTGGTTTCGATTAAGTAATACATAAAAAAGTCTCAAGTGTCTTTAAAGAATCATTGCAGTGTTTGGCTTGCTTTTGAACACTCCAATGGTGCTCTCCAGGGGCCATTCACTGGTAAATACGCACATTGTGACCATCACAATCTCCAGGAGAAGGACTGTAGGCCTCGTTTGGAAGCTGGTAACCACTAAGGACAGCCAATGTGGTCAACCCTTCCCATGTGACTTGGCTAATGTTCTCAGCATTGCCATACTGCTCACCCAAAGGGCCAGACAAATGCAACAGCTGAGTGCCATTTGGAGTCGCAGAGGCATTCTGATTTCTAAAAGTAATCACAGTATTTTTAGGCTAGAAAATGGCAAGTAAGAAATGTCTTTGGTTTGCAGGACTCTGCTTCTTTGGTGTGCTGTGTTTTCTCCAGATTTTATCAGTCGTTATACAGGGATGGCTTAACAATGAAAGAGGCTTGGGATTCAGATGAAAAGTTATGAACAATCATATTGAGATGACATGTTGGTTGGTTGTTGGAATCTCCCCCAAGGCCAGCAAACATTGAGGGACCCCACCAAAGGAATGTATGAAATAGCAACAAAATTTGAAATAGTAATAATGAGATGGATGTTGTGGTAACAATGCACGATAGGAGGGACTAGATGGCCAATAACCAAGGAGGATACACTAATGATCTAAAAAAATCTAGATCTTTTAATATGTTGCATTTGCTCCATGTACCATAGCAGTTAAATTGGCCTCCTGAGTGAGCGTCTGCATCATGTACAAACACAGAATTGGTGGCAAACTGCGAAATGTGCTTGAAGCCATCCTTGTTCCCTTGCTATCCGCTAATGACTTCAGAATCAATGTCTTGACAATACGGATGCAATGAATCCAGAACCTTGCTTATTTCTATAGTTATCATCTTTGTGCTTGATACTTTGAGCTCAAGTGAATGGATTTTGTTTTAACCGATCCATAACCATGTGAGACTTTCTGGAGGTAAGGGAAAGAAGACTGTCAACTGGATCGACCTAAAAGCTCCTAAACCATTTGGTGAAAAGATGCCTGAGTTGGAAAAACAGGTTCTTGGATTTGATTTCCACATTTAAGGTTTGTGCTCAGTAATTATCATTTTTTAGGTTTCACTAGTTATGGCTGTGAACTTTGGTATATTGTAGTGAGAGGAGGCTAAGCATTTGGAAAGCAAATGAGGTCATAAATATTCCTAGAATCTCCTCTTAACTGAAGCATCTGGGGATCCCAGACTTGGAATTCCTCACACAGGCCATATTCCCACTGATAGTCATGGAAACTTTGTCTGCAAGAGGCTAGTAAGACTGTGTTAGATAGTTTTCTTTTTAAGCAATCCTAAGTGTGGCTGAAACCACATTGGAATTGACTGGCTTTTAGGAGAGACCCATTTGGGTTTCAGGTATGCTTAGCATGCTTAGAGAATAGTATTTTTGTGGAAGAGACTAATTTTTAGCTTGCACTTAGACTCATAGCCATAAAAAAAGAACACATGTCCTATGATTACAGCTAGAATAGAAATTTCTTTTTTTGAGAGAATTGTGCTTTCAAATCACCAGTGAAGGGCCCCAGCTAAGAATCCTGTGTCTTTTTTCCTTTTTTGTTGTTGTTTTTTCTTTTTACAGTTGACTTATGCCCAATTTAGATTCTTTCAGTCATGCTTTGGTACAAGTGCTGGAGGTTGATGAGGATCCCCCCGTACTTAAATCGTCCTGCCATTTCTCCAAGCTGCGACGTCGGGCATTCATGAAGAAGTTACTGACTGTGGTGAGTTCCAGCCCCAGCTGCTGAGAAATGGTGATCTGCATCTCTTTGGATGGGCGCTTGTTCTCCTTGAAGATGGCGAAGAGTGTTCGGCGTTGGAGGTCAGTGAAAACCAGGCGAGATTTCTTCTGGGAATTGTTCCTGTCTTTGTTTGGTTCTTGCTCTTTGCGTTTGCATGCTTGAAGGGAAAGAGAAGAAGAAGAATCAATGTATGCATAAGTACCCATAAACCAAGTAAGGGATCCATCGACAGCATCGATGAAGCCATACATAGGGATGTAAACTGTTAAACTTTATTGTGCAAACTGCCCACCTGTCAATAACTAGGCCTCCAACTTCATCACTTTGTGATGGAAGGTGCCTACATGGTTGGGAGGAGGAAGGAGATGAAAAATTAAGGGAGGTTAAAGAGTCTAAATTTGTGCAAATTATAACCCCCTCTCCCCAATGCACCATTTTTTTTCCACTCCGGAAATGGGTGATAACGAAAGGAATAATCGTTGTTGTGTGGGTCCCTGCATCTCTCTGAGCCTGGAAAAGGATCACTCTGCTCAAAATGACAACAGATATCTAAAGCCTTAATTTGTAAATTCATAATTGAACTATAACATTAAAGTGGAATAGGATTTTTCATACTTTTCCAAGATCAACCCTTCAATGCCATTTGACTTTTTTTTTTTTTTTAAAGAAATGACATTAGACATTAGTTCAAAAAGAGATGGCAGAAAGTTCCTATCTCAACCAAAATCCCCATCTTTTAGACTTAAAAAAATACCTAACAATGGCTGGATATGAGTTCGAGGGAAAAAATCCCGAAAATGCAGTTCTGGTCAATTCTGTGGACAAATAGGGATTTGAACTGTTCATTATGGAGCAGGTGTGAATAGGAGTAGAAGTGAAAGGCATCATGAAATATCAACTAGAGTCCTAGATTTAGAGTCAGGAAAATCTGTGCTCAAATCTCACCTTACACACTGACTAGACATCTTCTATGACCATGAACAAGTCACTTAACCCTTCTTGGTCTCAGTTTCCACATCTGTAAAATATGCACCTATTTTGTAAGATTGTTGAGATAAGAAACACCTAAGAGATGCAGCGACTAGAGCACTGGGCCTTGAGTCAGGGGAACCTGAGTTTAAATCCAGTCTCAGATAGTTACTAGCTGTCTGACCCTGGGCAAGTCACTTAACCTCTGTCTGCCTCAGTTTCCTGGGTTCAATGTTATCTTTCCTCACTTTGGACAGAAGATGAGGAGGACAATGATAATTTAATATTCACTGATTGGTAACAATGTACTTTTATTGATCAAGGAAAACTGATGGCTTTTCCTTAACCTGTGACTACTCAGTTATCTGTAATACATTTTAGGAGGCATTTAGTAAGCTCCTACTATATACCAGACTTTGTGCTTGCTGCTGGAGATACAAAGACAACAATGAAACAATTCATGACTTCAAGAAGCTTTCATTCCAGTGAAGAGAAGCACCATGGGGCTGCCTCTCCACCCTCACACATCATTTGCATGACCTCAGGCAAGTCACATAACCTTTGGGTCATCCCTAGAGGAATATAGGGTAGATATGGAGAAAAAACAAGCATACTTTGAAAAGCTTAAAGTTCTCTATTAATGTGAGGTAGTATTTTGATGCTATCATTATATTTGGTTATCCTCAAATACTCCAGTTAGCCTATGGTTTTATCAGATTGGAAGTTCTCTCCAGCTATGTAGAATGCAGCCTATCCAGGCCTGCTCCTCATTGACTCTTGTCTATATTCTCCTCAGAGCTCATTACATGAAGTCCACTTCCTCGTAACCTGCCTTTCTTCATTTCTTCTGAGACTGAAAGGATACTTGGGCAACCTGTCTATTATATAGATTATTTATATATGTGTGTGTATGTCTAAGTTTGTATATGTCTATATATCTCTGTATATTTGTATATATGCACATATATGATTATATAGATACATATACTTATGTCTATGGATTCATATATGTATGTGTATATACATACAAGTATACATGTATACACATACATACATGAATACACACACATACGTGGTGATGGGTTACAAGCCAGATGCTGATTGCACGAGCTGAGTTGAGAGAGTCTCATTATTAGGTTGGCCACAGGATAATAGGTTTTCAGTCATATCAACACATGAAAACCACATATTAAGTTATAGAAGGCTTACAATCTGCATTGATGGAGTGAGTACCTCCTGATGGAATTACAGATCCTTAAAGGATTAAAGTGCTATTATATTACCTTTCTCTTCCACCCTTAAAATACTCTTATCCTTGACCTTGAGTTGGTGTAAATAACTTATTAGATACACTTGGCTGTTTTTAATGTATTAATACTGTGGTTGATGTGCCTAGCACATTGAGTTATGAATACTTCCCTCCCTAATACTATATGTTCCAAAAAGGCAGGGACAAGGTCTATGTAATTTTTTTTTTTTGGCCAAGCCTAGCACAGGGGCATTAGGCACTTAATAAATGCTTTTATTGATTCTGGCCCAGAAGTATTCATGATAATTTCTCAATGACCTCATACTCTAAGCCAGGAATACTCAGTCTATTAGCAAAGTAGTCTGGAAAAGTTAAAATACTCAGTACATGTGAAACATTAAGCAAAAAAAAAAAAAACCCAAGAGACTGTGTTTGTTACAAGCACATGAAAAAAGCTCCAACTCAGGAGACATAGGTTTGAAATGAAGCTATTCCAGGATGATGAAAGGCCAAAAGGGAGTTATATTCAGAGAAACATTGATATGACTCATGGGTATGCATAGAGTATGGGCCAGGTATGCCCTGGTGTGACAGACAGTAAGTATGTTGAGGCCACATTCTATAAATGTCTGTAGTTTATATCAGTGGGGGAAGCTAGGTTGTATGCTACCATTTGGATCAAAAGCAGTGTTAAGAGCCAGAATTTTAGAATCTTTTCATATGAGGGTAAGTTTCCCAAATAAATATTTTGGTTACCGCCATTAGGCTGAGATAACTTAACAGTGAAATCCAGAATAGTTGACGGATACTGTTCTACCCTTCCCAACGTTCTGTTTCTCTTTCTTTACTCAGACTTTTTCTAGTGGCAACATTCTGTTTCCATTCACATATTGGACATCAGAAATGTTCTTCTTGATGTTAGAATAAAATGGAAACCATGGTTCAAAACATAAACACAGGGTCTGAAGTTTTACCCATATGTAGATCTGGCTTAGCTGCCATGTCTACAAAAGGAGGAAGGAAGGACTTGGGGGCAAATACTCACTAACACCTTGTCTCTTCAGTTCACTCTCCCTCCCCAAACTTTTGGAAAATGGAACTGTGTGTAGACAAAAAAGCTGGAGATGTGAAAGCATCGAAGCAAGCAGGAAGGAATGGGTTCAAGGAGTAAGGTACAGATAGTACAGCAGATGCCACCTTGGACTGGAAGAGTGATCAGGGCATATCACAATCAGAAATTATTTGTTGAAAATCATTATGTATTGCCAACCCAGAATGAGTAGAGAGAAAGATAGTGAATCCTATCCCATGCTTTCTTCCCCCCAACCTCATCTTTCCTAGAGAAAAGTAGTCAATTCTTTCCCTTGTTACCTGTTTCCCCCTTAAATGTTGCTTTAGTTCCAAAGGATTTTTACTTTCAGTAAAATCATCAACCAACACACCAGAATTGTTGTTGTACTTTACTTAGTGCCAAAGAATCTATATGAAAGGACTAGAGAGGGAGTGGATTCTTCTTCCAGAAATGAGTTTTGTCTAAATCAGGGTTGTCCAACCTTAGGTTTTTATTGAAACAATAGACAATATATTTTGATTTGCCGTTTTAGTGAGAGCTCTGTGGTAGTTCATCTTCATTTACAAAAGCATTTATGTAAATTTCTATGCTTGTAGGTGGGCCGCATTTTGGATAGCCCTGGTCTAAAAGAATTAGGCTGGGACTTGTAGCTTTTAGGGAGAAGGAGGAGGAGCAGTAATGAAAAATACAAGCTTGGTGATGAATTCAGGATTCAGATACTCCTAGAAATAGAGTTGTATTAAATTGTAAGCTCCTCCACTAGTTTGTAAGCTCTTTGACAGCAGGTTCTATCTTTTACCTTTCTTTGCATAAACTTAGGACTTGGCACTTAGGACAGTACTTAGCACACAGTAAGCCCTCCAGCTGACTGAATTGTGAGCTGGTAAGAATAAAAGGAAGTGAAGGGTGAAGAGCAGGCATTTTTACTTTTCTGTTTGTGACTTTGGCCAGGCTACTTGTTACCCCAGGCTTTGAAAAGTAAGCCTCACTCTTGAAGGAGAAAGAGTTGCTTAAGAAGGGAAACCATACCCCAGTGGGGGAGGGAACCACTAGGGAAACTCTGCCTACAAGAAGGGAAGAGGAGCATGTTGTATAAGCATGTTCAATAGGTCAGTTGGCTCAGTGGGATGATTGACAGCTCAGCCTTCCTTGTTCTGAAACCATTATGAGAAGCCATTATACGTAAAGAGTCACAGATAGACTCAGGAGGACTTTTTTTGCATTTTGTTGAGTATTCAAAAATAAAACTGACATTACTTGTAGAACACAGGTCAGAACTTTCCTATCATGTCATTATTGGCTGATGTTTAAAAGTATATAAAAGTATGTAGGCATGCACACATAAAAAAAAAAACAACACTGATAAAAGTTAGATTCTGGAAGCTAGGCCTCACCTTAACTCACTGGCCTGGTTTCCTCTATTCCTAATGTACAAGTCTCTGTGCTTGTATATTGAATAAAATCTAATCTTTCATTGTGTTCTGTATTGTCCAACTTTAATGGCAAGGGCTATTGCCTTCTATAGGTACTTAATGAACATCAGTCAAATTGAATTGAATAGTAGTTATAGCTTTTCAAATGCCTTTTGCCTGCTATGAACATAACCAGTAGAGATGAGTAGGATAGCCATTTTTAATGCCTGTTTTACAGATGAAGAAATTGAGGCCCAGACTGCTTAAGTTATTCACCTAGGATCATCACACAGAGCTAGTCAAAGCATCAAGAGGAGGGCCCATGTCTGTGGGAGCTCTTTGCTTTTTTTTTCCTCCAGTGGACTTCTTTGCTTCCCTTGCATGAGTCACAGGACCTCTCTTCATCCTCCTTTCTCGTTGTATAGCTCCAAGTCTGTGTCATTTATCCTGAGAATGGTGAATAAATATTGTTTGATGATAATCACCTTGTATCTAAAACTGGGCAAATATATCCTGGCAAACATTGCCTAAGGTTCTCTGTCAATTCATGTTCCATTGGATTAGCCATAGGCCCCTCAATTTTCATACTGATATTGATTATTCATCAGATAATGCTGTATTTGTGCTTTTAATAAGGTGTTTAGACAGTGTGGATACAGGTAAATGTTGGTCCTGTCAGATCACATTTGGTGGTCAATACATATATTTCATTTAAGAGAAAAACGTTAAAGACTTAATGTTCAGCAAACTGAAGAGAAACAAGAACAAATCAATATGTTCTACACTTCCCTAATAGCCTTTTGAAGCCACCAGATACCTCACAACAAAGGCAGCCCTGCAACCTTTCTAATTTCTCACAGGCTAGGAATACACTGGAAGTCCCTGACCCAAAGCAACCGGCCATCTGTACATCATTCATCTGCATTGCCTAGTGCTCTCTGTCAGTAATTACTGCCCTGATGTATCTCCTCACAAATGTTATTATTAAAAAGTAAAAGGAAGATGGAAATAATGGGAAAACTCCTCCCCTGCCCCATACACAGACAATTGCAGGACTAAGAAAGAAAAAAAATCAGACTAGGGAGCACAGAGGGGCTCCTGGACTCTGGTTTAGCAAGTGTACCATTTTGCTTTTCAAGGTTTCTAGGATTGAAAACATGCCTCCACAAACTTTGACATGCTTAGATAGCGAGTTATTTGTGTTAGCTGAATGTACATTGCTGTAAGAGAACAGCTTGGTAGTGCAGTGAAGAGAGAGCCTGCCCTGTAGTCAGGAAGACCTGAGTTCAAATACAGCCTCAGATGCTTACTAGCTGTGTGACCTCGTGCAAGTCGCTTAACCCTGTTTGCCTCAGTTTCCTCATCTGTAACATGAGCGAGAGGAGGAAATGGGAAACCACTCCAGTATCTTTGCCAAGAAAACTCCAAATGGTGTCAGGAAGAGTTTAACACTACCCCAGCACAACAACAAACATTGATATAAGACACAGCATGGTATGGCGGCTAGAGAGCTGACTTCCTATTTAGAAAGACCCAGGTTCAAGTCCTACCTCTTACACCTAAGGTTGTGTAACCCTAGGTAAGTTATTTAATCTTGTAGTGCCCTAGATAGTTTTCTAAGATGCCAATGTGCAGAATGGATTCTAATCTTCTTTAGGAGGAGGGCAGTCTATCACCTGGAGCGCCCTACACTAATGAAATCACAGGCCCAGTCCAAAAATAAGCACATGCATATATACTTTTACATACTTTTACATATCAGTCAACAATAATGTGATGGTGGGAAAGTTCTGACCTGTATTCTACAAGTAGTATGAATTCTATTTTGAAATATTCAGAAAAAAGCAAAAACACCCACAGCCCTCAGTCTTCCTGAGTCTATCTGGGACTATTCATAATGGTTTTTCAAACTGGAAAAAGCTGGAAGATGCTGAGATTGCAAGATCCTGGGTCGGTGCCCTCAGGAGCTACCCTCAGGCTCGCATCCAATTCCCTTCTTACCCTTCAAGGCAATGCACATCTGTATGATCTTCTTGAGGGGACAGGAGAGAAAAAAAAAAAGAATTCTCTCATGAGTCGGTGGGTTTGTAATGTGTGCATATATACATATGTGTGTCTCTCTGTGTGACAAACTTGTCTGTAGAGAGGCAAATGGACCCACCATGTTAAAGTAGGGTATAAGGCAAGGCTCTGCTAGAATCTTTCACTGGCCCTAACATACCAGACTAAGAGGATAAAGATGGCCCTTGCTGGAAACTTGAATTAACTGCTTAAAATCCAGATAAAAATAGCAATACCAAACACTTGTACATTGCATTTAAGAAGGATATTGCAAAGTTGACCTTTATTAAGAGTGGGGCACGGTCTTCAGAGACAGAATAATTTATAAATAATTTCTGCCTAGTTTGTTCCTTGTGTGCCACGGGGTGAGGGCTATCGCCAGAGCCTGGACTAGCAGTTGGCAGCTCCCGAGGGTACAGCTAAAGAGACAGACTTTGAAAACATTGCTTTGTTTAAAAAAATGCAACTATTTTAGGGCTAGAAAAATGTATTTTTCAGTGCACACAGGCATGTCTTTTGTGACAGGTAAAGTTGTACGTGTTTAGAGTAAAAGCTCAAAGCTTGAAATTGGACAACACATGAAAAACATAATTTTCAAACCTTGCCTTATTCTGGCTTTGCCAATCACAATTAGCCCAGTCTCTACTCAAATGTGAGGCAGAGGAAGTATCCTTTCCAATTTCTTTAAATAATCTGGGTTCATCTCCAGGTTAGTTTGTAGTGGGCTGAGATGACAATTGAGTTCTGAAGTGACTTTGGTGAGATGCCAAAGTTTTGACTTTCCAAATGCTATGTGGCCTTTCAATGCTTGGATGGTCTGCTTGAGGGCTTGGGATATTTGATTCAATTTAATTCAATTCAACACACATTAATTTAGTACCTGCTCCAATTAGGAAGAAGAACTGCCCAGAGTCTCTCTCATATTATTGATAATTTAAAAATACATTTATTATTTCTAGGACATAATTTACAAATTGCTCCAACATAAAAAATGTTCATTGATGGGCACCAATTTATCTGATAATAATAATTCTATATTTTTTATACTGTATACACGTTATATTTTTTCAAAGTATTCCTACAGTGTTCCTCTGAGGCAAGCAGGTCAGCTATTGTTATTTCACTTTCACACATAGAGAGATGGTGAGTACAGAGGTTAAGTAAGTTTTGTGAAATTATTCAGTGAGTGGGTCCATTAGAACCAAGGTCCCTGGACTCCTAAATCCAGCAAGCTTTCCAGCATATCATTCCCTTTACCCTCTCTCTTCCCTTTTTCTTCTTTCTTCTTCCCTTCTCCTCACCCACTTTGTTTCTATCTGCTTATTTCTCTCTCTCTCATCCAGCACCATCATCATTGTTACAACAACTCACAATTATGTCATATTTTAAGGTTTATAGCATACCTTCCTAAAAAGAAAAATCCCATGAGGCTGGTAGTTCAAATATTATTATTAATTACCCCTACTGATAAGGAGACTGAAGCTCAGATATGTTATATGGCTTGAACACACTTCAGTTCCTAGCTCATAATATTTCTCTTTACCTAACTACTTCCCTAAAATTAGGAGACTTCAACATATATATTGATACCCTCTCAAATATCTTGATTTCCTAGGCCCTTATTCAACTTAATTCCTTTGACCTATTCTTTCACATCACCTGAGCAACATGCAGATGATCCTACCCATGAGCTTGCCCTTACTCACAGCCTATCTCTATATTCATGAACCCTAAAATGTCTTTATCTCATCATTGTTTCTTTCCCTATGACTTATGACTTCTAACTCTGTTCTTTATCCTCACTCTGACCTCCATTCCCCCGGGCCTCAATTCTTCCCCATGCTATCACCCCTGTACTGGCCACGCTCTATTCCTTTCTTTATCTTGACTCTTTGGTGAACCAGTTCAGATTATGTTATTGTCTACTCTCAAATCCCTTGCCCCATTCTCCTACCACTGATAACATCTGATTATGCCTCACAAATCCTAAACCTGGGTAACTCTCACCATTGGCCTCTACTCCTATTCACATGCTTCTGAACAGAGCTGGGGAAAGTCATGAAACTGTACTGATGGGGCCCATTACAAAATTATGCTATGTATTCTTAACTGGATTCTCACTGCAGCAAGGCAATCCTTTTATATCTCCCTAAATTATTCTCTACCCCACTCACCATAGCAGCTAATTTAACTTTCCTCAGAAGCCACTCACCAGTATTCTTATTACTTTGCCTCATACTGCATTTCCCCCCTCCCCCAAATACACACACATAAGCAGGCACCTAATAAAGGTATTTAATGAGCGCTTCTTCTTTTCCTTATCTCACATTATTCTTTCCCCACAATTGCCTTCATTTCTATGCTCACTTGAAGAGATGTCCCTTTTCCTATGGAAACCAAGCCGTCTCTACATATACCCTCCCCACCCCCCAATTTATTTATTTTTAGTTTTCAACATTCACTTTGATAAGATTTCGAGTTTTAAATTTTTTCTCCTCTCTCCCCTCACCCCTCTCCAACATGGCTTGCAATCTATATAGGCTATGCATGTACAATTATATTACCCATATTTCCACATTAGTCATGTTGTAAAAGAAGAATCAGAACAAAAGGGAAAAACCAAGAGAAAGAAAAAAAGAAAATATTATGCTTTGATCTGCATCTGGATGTGGATAGCATTTTCCATCATGAGTCTTTTGGAATTGTCTTAGATCATTGCAATGCTCAGAGGAGCTAAGTCTATCAAAGTTGGTCACTGCACAATGTTGCTGTTACTGTGTACAATGTTCTCCTGGTTCTGCTCATTTGCTCAGCATCAGTTCATGTAAGTCTTTCCAGGTTTTTCTGAAATCCACTTGCTCATTATGTCTTATAGCATTCCATTACATTCATATACCACAACTTGTTCAGCCTTTCCCAAATTGATGGATATCCCCTCAATTTCCAATGCTTTGCCACCACGAAAAGAGCTGCTATAAATATTTTTGTACATGTTGTGAGAAACACGGTTTTGGGGACCACTGGACTTCCTAGGGAGGGCCAAAGTCCTGAGTAAGAACCCCGTGATAATCCCTGAGACTGTGCAGACCACAGGAGCCTCAGAGGAAGGCCAAGTGGTAGCACCCCCTCTTAATCTGTGGGGATCACAGGGCCCCTAGGGGTCAGACCCTAAGGAGGACCCAAGTGATGGCCCCTTAGAATGGTTGTGGGGAAATCACTGGACTTCCTAGGGTTGGACCCTGAGAAAGAGCCATGTGATGACTCCTAAGAAAGGCCGTGCAGACCACAGGACTCCCCAGAGGAAGACCAAGTGGTAGCCCCCCTTAATCTGTGTGGATCACAGGGCTTCCTAGGGTTAACCCTAGGAGGACCCAAGTGATGACCCCTTTGAATGGCGATAAGATCATAAGGCTCCCGAGACAGGGCCAGAAGACCCAAGTGATGTCCCCTTAAGAAGGCTGTGCAGACCACAAGGTTTCCTGCTAGAGTAATGGTTAGTTCACATTCCTTATTTTTTATATAGCTTTCCTAGGTTATGCAGTTTATATAGGTAGGATAATAAGGGTACAGAAGCAAAAGGGAAGTTAATGAGATTTTCCTTGTCTGAGTTTAGGATTAATCTACATTCCTTACTCCCCTAAGTTCTCTCCTTAACATATGCAAATTATGCAAATCAGTAGGCCTGGACTCTTGACCTAGACCAGACCTTAGATAAGCTTGAGCTGGTTCAACCTGGTTCCCCTGACTGCCTTCTCAAAAAAGCATGCATATAAGCCTCTAACTTTCACCTGACCGACCTTGAGGCCTAGTTTCTGCTAAAGCTAGAGTGGAGGAGGAGGGGGAAGAATGCCTTCAGTTCTGTGGAAACAAAACTCCTCCTCCCATTTCTTACAATGTGAATCCTTTTCTTTTTTATGATCTCTTTGAGATACAGACCTGGATCAAAGGGTATGCACAATTTTACAGCCCTTTGGGCATAGTCCCAAATTGCTCTCCAGAATGGTTGGATCATTTCACAACTCCACCAATAATGCATTAGTTTTGTAGAAATGTCTAATATGATTATACATGTATAGTCTATATCAGATTGCATGTCATCTGGGGGAGGGGAAGGAAGGAGGAAGAAAATTTGGCACTCAAAAATCTTATAAAAGTGAATGTTGAAAGCTAAAAATAAATAAATTAATCTAAAAAAGAAAGAAAAAAAATGCATTAGTGTTTCAATTTTCCCCCATCTTCTCCAACATGTGTAATTTTCCTGTTTTGTTATGTTTGCCAATCTGATAGGTGTGATGTGGTACCTCAGAGTTGTTTTAATTTGCATTTCTCTAATCAATAGTGATTTAAAGCATTTTTCATATTACTATAGATGGTTTTAATTTCGTCATGTCAAAACTGCCTATTCATATGGGAAGCCCTCCACTACCACTCGAATGCACTCGAGGCCTGGCAGAGGTACACCTTAGGCAGGGGACCAGAGGATCTGAGAAAGAGGGACTGGGACCAGTATAGACCCAACCCACATGGACTCGGCAGGGAGGGCGACCTGGTGAGAACTTGGAAAAATAGCACACGAGCACCCTCACCAAATGACAGCAGGCTTCCCTCTCGCTTCCCCACATCTGCATGGCAGACAGCACAGCCTCTCATACTGAGGGGAGAGTGGGGTGCCCATGAGGCGACTGCCCATCGACAACAGACAAAGGCCTTAGTCTGAAATGGCCAGGGTCTCCCATTGCATCCTGGGCCATCTCCAGTCATCCTGGTGAATATCAGACCACTGGACTCAGATGGCTCTGGAGGAGAAAGTGAGGCTGGTGACCTTACACAGCCCTCCCTCACTCAAAGTCAATTGCAAGCCATGTCATCATTTCCCTGATGTCATGGTCCTCTTCCAAAATGAAGGACAAACACAAGACTGTTAATATCTTTTGACCAGTATTCCTATAAATTTGATTCAGTTCTCTATATATTTTAGAAATGAGGCCTTTATCAGAGACATTGGGTGTAAAAGTTGTTTCCCAGCTTTCTGCTTCCCTTCTATCTTGGTTGCATTGGCTTTGTTTGTGCAAGACCTTTTTAATTTAATTCTACATGTACTCTTGATCCTATCCATTTTCTCCAGCAGATTGCCACTCATCATCACCTCCACTCTCAAATCACTTCTTATGTACTTGGCTCTTTCCTTGTTGCCTACAAACACACTAATATCCCTTTCATGCTTTAAACATGTTGCTTGATCAGATCACCCCAGCTAGCTATCTCTTTTCCTCTTCTTGGATAAATTCTTTGAGAAAGCTGTATAGACTAAGTGCCTCCATGTCTTTTCTTCCTGCTAGCTTCTAAACCCTCTGGCTTCTTACCTCATGATTCAATTGAAATTGCCCTTTCCAAAGTAATCGAGGGTCTTGTAATGACAAATCTAATGGAATTCTTTCCAATCTTACCTTTTACCTCTTGGTAGCTTTTGACACTGTTGACCACCATCTCCTGAATACCCTATCTCTATGTTTTCATGCCATGGCTCTCTCTAGGTTCATCTTCTACATGACTCAGTCTCTCTTGCTTGATCTTTATCTGTGTTATACCCCCTAATTATGTGTGTCCCCCAAGGCTCTGTCCTTTCCTTTCCTTCTCCATCCATACTATTTTTGCTTGGTGATCTCTAAAGCACCCATAAGTTCAATTATTACATCTAGGCAGATGATTCCCAGATCTCTATATCTAATTCTACTCTTTCCTCCTGAACTACCATCAACAATCAATAATAGCTAAAGATGCTGTAGTAGGAAGGCCGAATTTATGATCTCAAAAAGGATCATATAAATATCTGAATGGTTTGAAATCATTGGGTATACAGAATTCTCCAAGCAGAAGGCATCAAAAAATTTATTCAGGGCCCAGAGCAACAAATTAGCGAACCAACCTCCCCATTCCAGTATTGTGAACATAAGCCTCCAGGCCCAGTAGGCCCTCCTCACAAGAGTAGCCAGGAGGCCACAGAAAAATAAGATGGCATAAATCATATTCACCGGCCTCAAGACCTTGCTCGAACTCCTGGGTCCACACACGGGTTGGCTCTGCTTCGGATTGTTTTCCAGCTGTAGTTTTCTCGCCTCTCCTTGCAGCCAAGCCTCTGGTATTCTCAAGTCCGGCCTCAACGACTAGAGACCAGAGTCCAGAGACCCATTGGTTCTGGAATTGGCCCCTTTTAAGGCCTTAATCTACGCCCACACAGGTTTCACACCTGATAGGGCTTTGGGCCTGGGGCTTAGCATTTAGCAGGTAAAAGTACTTTCACGTAAACAAAAGCCAAACTCCTCAAGGGCACCCGTTAAACTAAGCCCATTTTGCCTTACTGGCACAGATGCACATCTCAGATATGACATGTCCAAAACCTCTGTCCTCTTCCAGCTTCCTTATTACCATCAAGGTCCTATCATCCTCTTAGTCATCTGGGCTGAAGTCATTCTTGACCCTTAACTCAATCTCACACCACATATCTAATCCATTGTAAAATTGTACCAGTTCTAAATTCACAACACCTCTTTCATATATACATATATATGTATTCTCTCCACTCATACAGCTACCATCCTGGTACCTTGACATTTTTTACCTTTCACCTGGACTATTGTAACAACCCTCTGCTTGATCTCCTAGCCACACATCTCTCCCTCACAGACATCATCTGGGGGAACAACTCTTGAGGAGACTTCAGCCACCCTCCCAACTGGGTGACTAATTGAGATACCCAGGGTAGACAAGCCAACTTAGCTGATATAGAGACAGGGGGCAACATGTCCCATTCAAGTCAAACCATTGCTACCTTGATCACTGTCTTTCCTCTGACCTTGATGGGGAATGCCAAGGTCCCTGAACCCAAGAGCCTCTGGAAGTGCTCCTCAAACTACCAGACCTGCCTCCAGCCATTATTGAGAAGAGAAGGAGCCCACATTTGGAGAAGGAGCCCACATTTCTCATTACCACTAGCAGTAACTGATGACCAACTGCCCCTAAAGGGCAGGAAGGCACAAGAGCCTTGAGAGTGGCAGCCTTCCTTCCCCTCTGCTCCCCAGGTTATCTTGCCTGCTTCTAGCATCTCTCACTGTCATCATCCAGGAAAGCAGCTCTTGCGGATAAGGGGCCAATCAACCCTACCAAATGCTAACCAACTGCCACACACAGGATAGACAGGTCAGCCTAGTTGAAGCAATAAGGCCCTCTCCCCCACCCCCAGGGAGAAACAGAAGGCAGTGTGTGCCAGGTGCTACTGCCACAGTTACTGAAGACCCAGGAAAGAAAGTTTCTTGCCACCAAAGTCCTTGACACTGTCAAGTGGTTCAACATCAGAAAAGGTTAAGATTTTATCCTCACTCCTTGTCCGAGGCCAGATTTTCACTCCTAAAGAGGAGTCTTCCTGACTCCAGCCTTGGCACTCTACCCAGTGCACCACTTAGCTGCTCAATATACGCAATGACTACAATGTACACAGAAAGAACGGCAGTCATAAAACAGTTGAAACTAAGTGTTGTGAAATTATAAAGAATAAACTTGGCCCAAAAGAAGAGATGTGAGAGCACACCTCTTCTAACTCCTGTGGAAAGTTGCGGTTTGCATGACTGGAGTATTACATATAGATAATTTTCTTGACATGTAGATCAGTTTTAAGGCATGATTTTCTCTTCTTTTTCTAAAAAATCTGTCCTTGTTATAAGAGAAGGATAAGGGTGAGTAGAAGAGGGATACAGGGGGAAACGTAGGCAATGAAAACCCAAAAGGTAGTAATAAAAATCTATTTTTAAGAAGTCTGCCCTTGAATGATTCTCTAAGTTGTCTGGTTGCTCATTTTCCCAACCTTAGCTTTTTGTAAATGTTTTCTGTCAGAGAGACTGGCTCAGAGTTAGAAAAGCTCAGCTTCATCATACTTAACTTCTGCAAACATACATAAGTAGAGCAGATCAAGATTTGGAAACAGTGAGATATTTTCACCTCAAAATGCTTTCCTGGAGCACCCACTTTAGAGGCAAAGGTTTGAAAAGCAAATGATAATTCACTCCATGAGGAGATTAAAGGGAAGGAGAGGAATGGGGGGAGGGGGACAGAAAGAGAAAAAAGGTTGAGTGACAACATGTATCATCCTATGCTTTCATCTGCCTCTCAGAGTGGGAAGGAGCTGATAGGGGCTAACTAGGAAGATAATTAACCATGTGGTTCCCCCTACAGAAAAGCCAGGCACTCACCTGCCACTAATTTTCCTTCTGGTGACAAAGGTCATTTGAAATTTGAATGCTCCAAATAAAGGGATTATTGGAAGCTGAGCACTTGGCGCAGATGGGCATATGGGGCTGTGCCCAAGAGAGTATCAGAGGCCTGTTTTTCAGGTGTCTGTTCCTCCTAGGATTTGGCATAGTTGGGGACAGTGGAGGCAGCCAGAGCCTTAGCTATATGCCTACAATGCATCAACTACAAAGGACTGAGACTAAATGTCCTGGCACACTTTTCCTGGCTCCTTCCTTCCTGAGATGGCTAGTCTGATTCTGGGGTTGAGAGAGTGGCTTGTAATTGCTTTGGGTTGGGCTTGATGCTTGGGAAAGGGGGGGATTGAATCGTCTGGCTTGGTGTATTATTTGGAGGCCAGTCTTGGGTTAACCAACATTTTATATTACTTACATTTGACAGGCATGAACATATAATCTCATTTGATTTTGTTTGTTATGGATTATGAGATTTTGAGCTAGAAGGGATGCTTAGAAATGGAACCTTTAATCCAGCCCAACCATCTACTGATTGAGCTCTAAAGGAGTTAAGCAATGTGGCCATTTGTTGGCGCCAAGGCTTAGACTAGAGCTTAGGTGTCCTGACTCTCAGTCTAGCGTTCCCTCTGTCCCAACGTGTTCTCTTCTCATAACAACCTTGAGAGGTAGACAGGGCAAGCATTATTATCTCTATTAGATGAGGAAACTGAGGCATGGGCTGATGGAATAATTGGTTTTACAATACACAATTAATTAGTAGTAAATCTTATACTAGAACATCTCACCCTGGCCCCAAAGACTTCTAGGGGTTGGCATGACTAAGAATGAGCAGGATTCCCTAGGACCACTAGGGAACAGTCTGGAGCAGTCCTGGGAGTAGAGAGAGGATTGTGTGTGTTTTTTTTTTTTTTACAAGGCATTACTTCATACCTTTGGTGTTCTGTAAGATAGCTTTCCTTATATTTTACTGAAAATTTCAGATTCACACAAGGAAAATTCAATCAGGTGTTTTTCCCAAAGGAGAGTGGAGCTGACTTAAAGAGAGTAATAGATAATTACAATAGCATTTAAGAATTTTAGGGGCCTCCAAAAAGGGGGGATGTCTAGGTGGTGCAGTGGATAGAGCATTACCCCTGGAGTCAGGAGGACCTGAGTTCAAATGTGGCCTCAGACACTTACTAGCTGCGTGATCCTGGGCAAGTTACTGAAACCTGATTGTCTTCAAAAAAAAAAAAAGATCCAATTTTAAATCTCTTGGCTAAACATGAAGGACCAAGGGTGAGACAGCTTTGTGGTGGGACTGACTAATAATTATGCTAGATTTATATGATTTCTGAGTTGGGAGTGACCTCAGAAGTTATTCAGACCAATTGCTTAGGGGAAACAAAAAATGGCTTTCAGGATCCATGATAAGTGGTTATCCTATTTCTTTTTTTTTTTTTTTGTTATCCCATTTCTGAATGAAAACCTTCAATGATGGAGAATGCACAACCTCCAAAGGGAATTCCTTCTCCTAACTTTTGGATAGCTCTATGTATCTGTCTATGTATCTATCATCTATCTATCTATCTATTGATGTCTGTTTTCTATTTCATCCACCCCTCTGCCTGTCTATCTATCTATCTATCTATCTATCTATCTATCTATCTATCTATCTATCTGTCTGTCTGTCTGTCTGTCTGTCTGTCTGTCTGTCTGTCTGTCTGTCTGTCTATCTATCTATCTATCTATCTATCTATCTATCTATCTATCTATTGCTATTATCCAGAAGAAATAGTATTCATTGTCTCCAGTGTATATCACATTACCTCTCTTGTCTACAGGGATGTGAGAGACTTTGTGAAATGCATGGCTGAAATGTAGGTAGTATACCGTAGGTATAATATGTTCCTGATCTGCCAGTCTAGCTATCTTATCAAAAAGAGAAATGAGGTTAGTGATTCATGACATATTCTCATAGCGATCATCACCTTCCTCTCCAAATATCCAAAACTTTCCTTTTAATAGTCAATTCTTGAAAATTTCTGAGACTCCATGTCAAACTCAACAGCCTATACTTTTTTGAACCTGTCCTTTTC
This sequence comes from Phalanger gymnotis, assembly GCA_028646595.1. Taxonomy (NCBI): domain Eukaryota; kingdom Metazoa; phylum Chordata; class Mammalia; order Diprotodontia; family Phalangeridae; genus Phalanger; species Phalanger gymnotis. The sequence continues at coordinate 318,763,532 of CM053622.1, read as the reverse complement.
CCATTGCCTTTTGAAAATTAGTAAAATGGTTGTTGATATCCAATTGGTACCTCTCCCACTTTCCATGTTTCAGTTGATACAATAATTGTATCCCCATGCTTTTTGGTATTTTAGGATGTAATATGTCCATCCTCAAAGGCTTGAATGATAACTAGGAACTATTTTATCATTTCCTCACTTACCTTCAATTCCAATTTCCTTTGAACTCAGTGTTTCACCCTCTCTAGTCTAAAGGTCATTCTTTTCACAAAGAACACAGAAGCAAATGAGAAGGTAAATAATTTGCTCTCCTTGTCATCTCTATTAGAATGCTTACCACAAGAAATGTCTATCCATTCTTTGACCTTTTCTTGTTATCAATATAGCCCTTTTCTAAGCTTAGAATTTTTGCAAACCTCTAACTAGTCATGCTGGCCTTTTGGCTTCTTTACACTGATTTTCCAAGTCCATGATACTTTATTATATTTGTCCTCATTTCCATCTTCTGTACATGACCTTTTAAAATATAAGCCCATGGGAAAGCTCCCCCTAAAGCCACATCCACCATTTTAGAAACTTCTTCTCTTTTTTCCTCACCAGAATCATTTATGACTGCCTTGTTAGAATGATTTTCTCCAGAGTCCCCCATCTCTCTTGTGTTGACTTTCCTTTTAGTATCTCAGCCACTGAGATCCCATCTAGCTTTTCTCTGAATTTTCTGAAATCCATTCTCCTAAGTTCCTTGTCAGACAACACTGTTCTCTTCCTTATCCATCCCCAACTCTAATGAGTGCACATCTACAAGATTTCCACCACACTCATCAGTTTCTCCTCGTTGGTTAGAGGAGGGAGCAGAACCAGTTGGGCAAAGGCCCAAGCCAAAATGGTTGCTTTGATAAAAGCTATGATGGTGGGAGCAAGGGAGGTCCTACTATTAAAGCCCTCCAAAATGCTCATGGTGGGATGGGGTGCAAAGAAATGTCCTATGAAAGCACTGTAGGAATAGACTAAAGATGAAGGGTTTTTTATATTGTGGTAATTGGGGTTACATATGAATTTTTAAATTAAAAATAATAGGTGCTACCTATTTTAGCTTCGCATTAATCATTGGTGTAATAAAGCTTCACTGCTATTCAAGTTAGGATACAAATGAGAAAAGGTTGGGAGTCACTCCACTGATACTTTTTGGGGGTAGAAAATGAGAAAGTAGCTCAAGCACTAGGAAAATCACTGAAATGGAAGTTGTTTGGAAAAGAAGAAAGAGAGATAGGAAGGGAAGGAGGGAAGGAAGATTCTTAGCACAAACAAGTAGATCTCCACATATAGAGACATGTGAAGGATGTGCAGACTAGGACCAAACACTAGGCAAATGCATAAATAGGGATTATGTGCAAGCAAGTACTTGATTGAATTCAAGAAGTCTGGCTTTGAGTACTTTCTGAATGCCTTTCCCCTCTTCAGTTTTTACACTCTTCTCTGATCTTTTTTTTTAACCACCCTTCTCTCTCTTTTATTTTCTCTTCTATTTCCTCTTATCCTCCTGTCATTTCTATTTATCAGTCCTTGCACCCTTGTCCTCTCAGAATTCTTACTTGACTCGTCTCAGCATTCCTCTCCTTCATCCCTTCCCTCCCCCTCTCAATATCAATTTCCTGCTGACTACTAGGCTAGCATAAGGAAGCCTGCTGGGAATCATCTTTCCTTAGGACACTTTTCCCAGAATACCATGGGAACACTTGTCATTATGGCAGAATCACACACACACACACACACACACACACACACACCCCAAAACCCTTTTCTCTAGTGCTGTGCAGGAATGAGAAAGATGCAAAAAGTACCTGGCATATTGAATGAAATTTAATTCACAAGCAAAAGTGCCATAACAACAGAATAGTGCTAAAACAGTGGAAAAAGTCAGGGTGCAAGTAGATTTAAACAGTCCATTCTGCAAGCATACTTTACTTAACATCCTTAATTGGCTTCCTAAAAACACAGTGTAAGGTGAAACAATATTACAGGAGGCAATTAGCTCCATATGCTCAATGTTATAAAAGAATGATCATTCACTAACGTCAGTGAAATTTTACAACTTTATGGTGAGGTTTGATTATAACATATTAATGTCATCATGATCAGGGCCACCTTTATTTGGGGCACACCTGAACATGTAAGGGGTAAGGAATTGGCTAAATTTCATGATTTCAGCATATCAAGAAGGTGCTGAGGTTGTTCCACCCCTACAGGTGAACCTGCTCCTCCAACTCATCTTTGCTGATAACTATAATTACATAGAGATTTTCTGCCCTCTTTGACAGAAGACTTTGAATTGAAATACAAAGCCATTTGGAAGGTGTAACTTACAGCAGCTATCTGTTATTTACAACTCAAGCTAGTGAAAGATATGATAGCAGATTTCAATGGATTAATGGGGAGCAACGTGAGGTGGTGGTGGTGAGATGAGGCTGGAACTTCCAGATCTGGGATTTCATTGGTTTAAAGGAGTTCCTGGTGAGGACACTTCCTCCACTGATGCAAATTAGCAACTGCTTTGCAGTTTATAGTCTTAGAGAATTGCCTGAAGGCACCATGGGTTAGATGATTTGTGCAGGGCCATTTAGCTAGTAAATTTCAGAGGTGAGAAGTAAGACTGGAACCCAGGACTTTCTGACTTTGAAGTTCTGCTCTTTATTCACTATGTCCTGCTGCCACTTATTAGGGTAAATAAACATAATGTTTCTATAATAATTTCCTTAAACAACCTTGTGAGAAAGGGAGTCATTTCCATTTATAGATGAACAAATTCTGTTTTATAAATGAAGGAACTGTGACTCAGAGAAGTCCACGGTTACATAGTCAGTGAGCAACAAAACTGGAGCCCAAACCTAAGGTGGCTTCTGATTTCAAGCCCAGTGCCATCATTAGCTAAGCCTCTAGAGGCAGGAAGACATGGAGAAAGTAGGAGAAAGAAATGGCATCAAAAGGGGAAAGGGCACACAAGGAGAAGGACTGAGTGAGATCTACTTGCCTTATTGCCCAGGACTGTCCTTGCATAAATAACAAGGTGAGGAAAGGCACTCATGACTTTAAACTGTCCAGCCTTGCTTATAAACATCTATGAATATCACTGAACAGCTAATGATAACAATAGCTACCACTTATACACCACCTTAAGTCTTCAAAGCACTTTACATATGTAATCTCATTTGGTACAAAAACCCTTCCAAGCCGGAGCTATCATTATCTGAGGTAAACAGAAGTTGAATGACTTGCCCAAAGATTCACAGGTAGTAAGTACATAGGGCACTAATTGCAAGCACATACTTGGGTCTTTTGGGGTTCCTGTGAGAGACATGAATGAGGCAACTGAAAGAGTGCCAAACATGTGATCAGAATACCTGGGTTCAAGTCCTGGCTTCAGTACTAAACTAATCATGTAACTATGATCAAGTCACTTTAAGACCTTTCTGAATGTCACTTTTCTTATCTGTAAGTTAAAGTTAATAATACTTACATTATCTACTTCATAGAGTTGTAAAGAAAGGGTGATATAAACTGTAAAGCTCCATAGCAAAATGAACCATTATTAATATCATTTTATTTCATTTTTGGCTCCAATACAATTCCTGACATAGCAGTACAGGGCACGGAATGTTATAAATCTTTGCATCTGCACTATGGATACTAATAGGCTTTGGACCACCCGTGTTTCCTTACATCATTAATTTATATCCATAAACATTCTACACATGATAGGTATTGTTAGCCCATAATAAATAATGCATGAAGTACTCTTGTTCCATGCAGTCAGTAAATACTTTCCTCAGATAGTTCAGCTTGTTCTTGACAGAGTGAAGCATGGGGGAGGGTTGGACAGTTTTTCCCGGATGTGGGGTTATAAGAATGTGGAAAGAAGGGAGTCCTCAGAAAGGTCCTATAGACACATGAAAATAATTTATAGAACACTTTATATAATGGCAAAGAACTCAAAGAAAACATATCCATTCATTGGGGAATATCTGAAAATTTATGGCATATGAATGTAGGGATAGTGATTTCATTGAGGTAGGAAGCTCCCCAAATCCCAGAGAGTTTCCTAGAACACTGAGTTAAGTGACTTGCCCAGGGTATGTCAAAAATGGACCTTGAATCCCTATTTTCCTAACTGTGAGGATGTTAAATCCATGAGATTGTGAGCTCCATGAGGGCAGTGATTGTCTTTTCCTTCTTCCTTTATCCCCAGTGCTTAGCATAGTTCCTGGCAAATAGTAGGCACTTAATAAATGTTTATTGACCATTGACTGACTGGCTAGTTCTCTATTCATTACCCTACACTGTCTCTTTTAAGTTAATTTAATAGGACATCATTGTCCCATAAAAAATTTCAGTTAGGAGAATTTAGAGAAACTTGCAAAGATTTGTATAAAGTCATCAAATCAACAAGCATTTATTAAGGCATTGGGTACCCTATGCTATGCTACATGATGGAGCTACAAAGAAAGGCGAAACAGTCCTTTTCTTCAAGGAGCTCATATTCACGAGCACACGTGTGCACATGGACATACACACACACACACACCCCACCACCACCACCACATGTGTAATAGGGAAAGCTCTGAGATCAGGGAAAGACTTCTTGAAGAAGGTGGGACTTTAGCTGAAACTTAAAGGAAGCCAGGAAAGGCAGGAGATAGAGATGAACAGGGAGAGCATTCCAGGCATGGGAGCCAGCCAATGAAAATGTTCAAGATAAGAAGATGAAGTGTATTGTTTGAGGAACAGTAAGGAGGCTTATGTCACTAGGTCATAGAATATGTGGAGGGAAGTAAGGTGAAGAAGACTGGAAAGATAGGAAAAAGCTATCAGCGTGAGTTGGTGCAGAGAAAAATTCAAGTAGAATCAGGAGAATGCCAAATAGCATGACAACAATCCAATGAAAAATGACATGGAGAGACTTGAAAACTCTTACCAGTTCAGAGACCAGTCATAGCTTCAGAGGACTTGGTGGTGACGCTTGCCTCATCCACCATTAGCTGACGACAGATAAGAAATGGAGTGTGCAGTTTTGGAGTAGTCAAGGGATTACTTTGTTTTGCTTGATTGTATTCATTATTATTATTTTTCCAAGGGAGGGTATGGGGTGGGAGGAGGGGATGTTTGTTGGGAACTGATGGTGTTTTTTTTTTAAGAGCATCAACACTGTTTTTAAAAAAGAAGAGTGCTCTCCTGGTTTTCTAAGAGTACAAACTTGAGAAACACGCCTCCAGAATTATTTTCTTCCTGTAGTGGGGTGATATGAGGTGCCTTACTTGACAGACCTCAGGAACAGATTTGGAGAAATGTCAATTTCTGGAGAAAAGTGGTAATGCTAAATGACTTTGACCTCAAGTCAAAGTAGGTTAGGAGCAGGGTCATGGTTGGGAATTTTGCTGAGATGTGATAGAATTGTGCTAATATGGCCAGCTTTGTTCACTAAAAAATCTTTGGAGTTTCTAAGACAAGGAAAAGGGAAGATAGGATCAGAGATTTAGAGCTGAAAAGGACCTTAGAGTTCATTTCATCCAATTATTTAATTTATGGTTGAGGAAACTGAGGCCCAGAGAGCCGAAATGTGTCTTCTGGTGTTATGGAGAGTAAGTAGTAGATCCTGAATTTTGTTGTGATGATAAAAAGGAAATAATGTATATACAATGTTTTGTAAAACATAAAGCGCTCCATCAGTTGGGGGATGTCTGAATGAACTGAATCGAACAGTACCATTGGGCTGTCAGAAATTATAAATGTGGGGAATTTGGGGAAACAGAACGTCTTGAATGAACTGATGCAGAGTGAAGAAAGCAGAACCATGAAAACAATGGCAGCCCAAGCATGGCATAAATAAAATCACTAAAAGATTTCAGAATTCTGCTTAAATAAAGGAGGAGAGATACCACCTTCCTTTTCTCTGAGTTGGTGATACCAATGTTTCATTTGAATGTGAGGTGGAAGAGCTAAGGAGCCCTCTAAGAAGAGAGAGAAAGGTATGAAATAAGAGGCTACCCCCATTAGAAGAAATGAAAATGAAGTGTTAAATCTATTAAAGTGCTTTAAGAGACATTGTGACTCCTTAAATTTAAACAAGCAAACAAAAGAATTCAAGTGATGACACAGGTTTATAGTAAATACTTCACCTTCAGAAAACAGTTTAAGGATGGCAAAAAAATCATATATATATATATACATATATATATATATATAAAGACTGAAGTGTTTTCAGTTTCTCCCCAATATTGTCTCACAATAGGTTTAACTCATTTTTCTTCAATTCTTGACCTTTTGTTAAGGGCCAGCCTTCCCTAGATTAGTGCCAGCATTTGTGATGTGCACAAAGTCCATGGGGATCCCAACTGGTACATCACTCTCATTTCTCCAAATTGCTCAGGCTGTAATGACCACTGGTCAAAGCCTGATTACCACAGGCTCCAGTCAAATAAGAGACTTAATGGATTGGCCCTAAGGTCCAGCTCTGGCTTTCCCTGGAATGGCTATCTTTCTGGGTCATACAGAAACTTCCTCATATAGTACAGAATGTCACATCTAAATCTAATCTATGTGGGAGTTGAAATGCTATGGCATTGTGGATGCTGCTGCCACAAAAACGGATTTGGAACTGCTTTGGGGTTTTCCTCTCAATTTGGTATGTTAACAGTGTCAAAAGTGAGACTCTCTAAATTCCCTGGCAAATCTTCTTAGTCAAAAAAAAAATCTTCTTAGTCACCAAGGGTTTTCCAGTGTCAATATTTTACATACCAGTCAGATTATCATTGTCTGACATGAGAAATAAAAGGAGTAGGAAGAGGTTCTAAAATGAAGAAATCAGAGGTCTGTTTTTTTTTTTTAAAGTGTCAGGTGCTGGGCTTACAATATGAAAATGAAACAGTTCCTGCTCTCGTTTCCTCTTCATCTTTCCTTCTCTTCAATGTCCTCTGTCTTTCATCTCTCTCAACATCATTCCTCAACTCTCTGATGCTAGGACTTCTTGAATGTAAGCCAGACTCTCTATTCACTATGCCAAGTTGCTTCTCCCACTGGTACTTAGTAGATGCTAAATAAATGCTTGTTGAATTGACTTGAAGTAGAGCAAAGAGAGGGAAAAAAAGAGAAAAAATTTTTACAAAGGAGAGAGACAAGGGGGAGAATAGTGAGCATGAAAGAGAAAGAGAAAAGTGCAGAGACTGTTGGAGAGAGACAATAGAGAGAAAGCAGAGAGAGGAAGGAAGGAGAGTGAGACAGGAAGGAAAGTTTAAGGGAAGCAGCAAGGGTTCAGTGAGCTAAGCGTGGCTGTGGGCCTCCAAAGCTCAGCATTTCTAATCCCAGATTTGCCACTAAGTGACTTCTGACCTCAGGTAAGCATCTTAACATCTCTGTGCTGACCTCATTGTTGCATGGCTGTGAAACCTGGGCAGTCTACCAGTGCCATGCCAGGAAACTGAATCGCTTCCATTTGAATTGTCTTAGGAAGGTTCTGAAGATCACCTGACAGGATGAGATACCAGACATTGAGGTCCTTTCTTGAAGTAAACTGTCAAGCATTCAAACTCTTGCTTCAGAGAGCACAACTCTGATTGGCTGGCCACATTATTTGAAGGCAAAATGTATGCTTACCAAAAAGACTATTTTATGGAGAATTCACACAGGGCAAGTGCTCACATGGTGTCAGAAGAAGGGATACAAGGACACTCTCAATGTCTCTCTTAAGAATTTTGGAATTGATTGTGTGACATGGGAGACACTGGCACAGGACTGCTCAGCATGATGTGCCTTCATCATTTGCTCTATGAGCAAAGCAGAATTGAAGTGGCTCAAAAGAAATGAGAGATGTGCAAATTTAGAGAATCCACTCCAAATATTCACATGAACTATTTGTGGCCAGCCTGTGGTAGAGCATTCTGAGCTAGTATTGGTCTGATCAGGCACAGTTGGACATACTGTAACATGACTCTAGCATAGTGATGTCATTTTGGTCCTCTTAGAGAATGAAGGACAACAACAATTTGTCTCTCCCTCCCCTCCCTGGCAATTCCTAACTAGAAAATGAGTTCGATAATCCTTCTGGCCAGTTAGCATGCATCAAGAATTTGGGAGAGTCATTAGAATAACCTGCAAAACTACTCAAAAATAGGTAATGTTAAGGAAACTGTTCATTTAAAGTCATCTATGCTAAGGAAACCCATAAAGCTTACAGCTCATGCATTTGAAATTCATTCTAAGAAAAAAATAGGCATTTCTTTAACATGGTATCTTAACAGTATTATTATACTTAGCCATCAAATGCACTTACTTTTGCCTGGCCTGAGGAGTTTGAATTTTTGGAGGTAAGGCAGAAAGAAAATAGTCCCTTGGCTAATTTGGTTATGCAGAAACCTGCCTGCTTTGGCTGGATAGGTTGGTCAAGATTGAGCTGAAGTAAATGATAAATGCTAGAAGGTAGGCAGTACTTCTGGCCCTGTTAGTGTCACCAAAATCCTTCGGTGTTAAACTGGAGCCAGAGAATCAGGCATTCTCTGTGAAGAAGCCCAATCTTCCTCCTTCTTCTTACCTGCTGTGACTCTAGGCCTCAACTACAATGTTCAAGTGATATTTTGCCCCTCGTATACTTCCTCCCTGGAAAATTTTAGGGAGCAAATTTGTAGACAGTCAAGTCACTCTGAGCGTCTCCGATCTTGGAATTGTAAAACATTTTAGTAACGTGATTGAGCATTCTGAATCTACCTTGGGGCTTTCAATTTGAAAATATATACTTACACACCCATACCCACACCCACACACCAGCTTTGAAGAAGTTTTATCCTGGGCAGTACTGCCAGGATCACCAAGCCCCTCCTCTGCGTCAGCCATTACCTCCCAGATACAGACTCACCATGTAGTCAACCAGGCCTGAGCTCCAAGAAAAACTCCGGCAGCCTGAGATGAATAGATGCCGAGCTTTCAGCCCCAGCACACAGGAGCTCGGTCACCAACATACAAGAGCAGTGAAGCGTAGGATTTAATTTGCCAAGGGTCATTCAACAGCACAACAGCCAGGCCCTTTTCAGCTGGTGTGAGCCCCTCTGCTGGGTGTGTGTGGCCAGGGAGGGGGCCGGTCCTGACCGAGGGGACAGAATGCCCAATCTCAGCAGGAAGCCCATCCCCTCCAAGAAGAGAACCTCAGAGAGAAGTCTTTCTTTGACTTCGGCATTAACCTCAAGCAGGTGGCAAGATACTCGAGTTTTTTCACCATTTCTCTAACCTCAAGAAAGCAAACCCCAGGCTCCTTTTGTAAGGATACCCCGTGCCTTACCTATTGAAGCCAACTTGTTCTCTGGACAGGAAATAAATAGAAGGCTGGGACGATCCCTACCTATGATTCAAGGATCACCAAGTTGTGAAGGGTAGACCTTAAAGTCCTAAGCAGTCATTTTACAGATGAAGAAATGGAGACCGCCTGCCTGGGGTCACTGGGGTAGTAAGTGACAAAGCCTGCCATGTCTGTAGGTGGATTTGATTTTCCTAGCACTACAGTAAGGAGAAAATAATTTCTTTTAGCCAAGAAGCTAGCTTATTGACTCCAGATTAATCTAGCAAAGAAGAACAAAAAATAAAATAGCCCTACTTTTGAAAAATGCTATGGGCTTGTCCAATGGGAACAGAGAAGAGAAATGTACAGTCTACTTGTGATTCTCTTTTTTACTTTCTACTCTTCTGTCCCTCACCTGGAGCCAGGTGTAAATGTAGGCAAGGTAGGTAGTCACTGGGTGTAGCATACAGTAGAAACTCAGAAAGGCACTTTGTAATATAACTTTTAATAAATGCACATATTTTAATGTCCCAAAATTCCATTCTCCATGGTGCAAAGGTAATTATTTTTAATAAGTCAAGTTTCATGATGAAGCCATGACATTGTGGATAGAAAGCTGGCCACAGAGTCAGGAAGACTAAAAAAAAGCAAATAAAACTAAGACGTGACCCCTGTGCTTGCAAAGCTTGAAGTCACCTGGGGAGGTAAATGTAAGAAGATAATTTTTATGCAATGCAGAATATTCCAAGTGCCAAAAAGAAGTACCCAGACCTAGGAATTCAAGGGAAGGGATTATTTCATGGTAGGGGCGGATCAAAGAAACCTTCATGAAGGAAGAAGCATTTAGATTGGGCTTCGAAGGATGGGTAAGAATTGCACAGATATAGCCCAGGCTAGGGATTTTGGATGTAGGAACTTGGTGAACAAATGCACAGAGGCATAAAAAATGTAGGCATGTTTGAGAAATGAATCATTCCATTTAAAGCACAGGGCATGCTCTGTAGAGGAAATGAGGCTGGAGAAACAGGATGCAGCCAGAGAGTGAAGGGTCTGAACAGCAGACTGAGGGGTTTGAACTTTATTCATTCAGCAGTGGGTGGCCTTAAAGCTATTTTAAACAAGGGTGTGATGAAATCAGAGCTGTGTTTAAGAAAGATTAATCTGGAAGCTGTGTCTAGGGAGAGAGACTAAAGATGGAGAGAACAGTTCAGGAGGCTTTAGCAACTACTAGGGTAGGACAGAGGTAATAAGGGTCTGACCTGAGGTTTAGCTCCTACAAAAGGTTTTTCATGTTCTTTCCTCTCCCCCTCAACTGCTGGCATCTTTCTGCTAAAATATCTTATTTTTATTCATTATATATTTTTACATACTAATTTTGTAAATACTAATATGTCTTCATGCCTTACATATTGTCTCCCTGGATAGAAAGTAAGCTCCTGTGGGGCAGGGACTGTTTCATTTTGTTTTTGTGTCTTGGTACCTAGTGCAGTGCCTGGTACACAGTAGGTGATTAATAATTGCTCATTGATTAATAAGGGATTGCTTGATTCATAAGGCATCAGTAGCAGTGGTAGAAGGGATAGGATAGATGTGAGAGATACTTCAGAGGAAGAACTGACAGAACTAACCAAATATGAAGGAAGAGGAAGAAGGCAGAATCCAATATAATAGCTTACATTTAAAGTACTTTATGGTTTAGAAATGGCTTTTCTTGCAACAGCCTGTAATGTAAATAGTATATTATTAGGCCCATTTTAAAGAAGAGCAAAGCAAGATTCAAGAAAACAAAGTGACAAGTTCAAGATTTGACTCAGATTTCAGGGATCTTTTCATTACATGGTGATGAGCCTCACCAAAATCTCCTGGTAGATTGATGGTTTTGGTGGATCAAGGAGAGAGGCTGAGGCAGGAAGTTCCTTCACATAGCATTATATAGTCAAACATCCATTCAGGGATGGTCCTATTTTCTCCTCTCATACTTAGGAGTGTCAGGACCAATCTTTGTGTGCCTTTTTTCAGCACGGCAGCGGTGAATTGTTAAGATAATTATTTCACTTTTTAAGCCTGTGCAGAGTAATTCATTATTGCAATTCCTGTGAGCACCAGCTATATTTGCCAAGACAACAGAATTAATTTCCTACATGCTTTTTTTTTTCAGACAAGGTCTCAGAGAGGTTGTCTAGGGTAGGTCTAGGGATTTCCCTTGAAAACCAAATGTTACAGAGCATTGGCTCCCGGAAGATGTCAAAATCTCATCCAGAGTGGGAACCACATATATATTTGGGTGCCCTTGGGAAGGTTTGAAAATTGATCCCTCTCTGGGTTATCAAGCCTTCAATGTATAATGTGGGACTTAGCACTCAACAGGAATTCTTTCTCTCTCTCTCTCTCCCTCTTTCTCATCTGACAAGGAGAGTAGAACTTTCTAGCATTAAAAATTAATGCATTAATCAAAATTAAGTTAATTACAATGAGTGTCCCTGCTTACCAAGGTGGCACAGTGGATAGAGTGCTGAATTTGAATTTAGGCAGACCTGAGTTCAAATACAGCTTCAGTCACTTACTAGCTATGTGACAAGCCTCAGCCAGTCCCTTAACTGCTGTCTGCCTCAGTTTCTTCATCTGTAAAGTGGGGTTAAATAATAACACCTACCTCCTAGGATTGTTGTAAGGATCAAATAAGGTAATATGTGTAAAGTGCTTTTCGAAACTTAAAGTGGTAATGTTGTTCTTCAGTCGTTTCTAGTGTTTCTGACTCTTCATGATTCCATTTGGGGTTTTCTTGGCAAAGATACTGGAGTGGTTTGCCATTTCCTTCTCTAGCTCATTTTACAGGTGAGGAAACTGAGGCAAGCAGGGTGAAGTGACTTGCCTGGGGTCACACAGCTAATAAGTGTCTAAGGCTAAATTTGAACTCAGGGAGATGAGTCCATTTGACTCCAGGCCCAGTACTCTTTTCACTGCACTGCCTAGGTGCCCAAAGAAGTGTATAAATACTAGCAGTTATTATTTGCCATTGTGTTACACCCTGGGTAGCTCTGTTCACATCCCATTTCCCCAGTTCCCTTCCTTCCTCCCTCCCTCCCTTCTTTCCATCCATCTTCCCTTCCTTCCTCCCTCCCTTCCTTCTTTCCTTCCTTCCTTCCTTCCTTCCTTCCTTCCTTCCTTCCTTCCTTCCTTCCTTCCTTCCTTCCTTTCTTCCTTCCTTCCTCCCTCCCTCTCTCCCTCCTTTCCTAGTTCTTTCTTTCTTTTTCTCTCTTCCTTCCATCTCCTCTTAGATTAACTATACTGTAGAATCGACATAAATAACTC
>CM053622.1:318733382-318750425 GCA_028646595.1 Phalanger gymnotis | reverse complement strand
TGAATAAGTTGTTAGATTATGGCTCAATGGAGATATCATGAAAGAATGAATGAGATTTAATCTTCAGCTGTTGCATGCAACCAGAGTTGTAAGTTTTTGGTAAATAAGACAACGAAATGATAATCTTAAATTTTGTGCTAATCTGATGCTCCAAAGCTGAGTGTTAACAGGAAATTTTAGTATATAGTACTTAGTCTAGCAACAATCAAGAAGCATTTATTAAGTCAGGCTATGGAGATACAAAGACAAAAATGAAGCTGATTCACCATAAACACTATTTCTCCAGTATGAAGCCCATGTCTTATTTCAGGTCAACAAGAACATTCTCTTTGTAATCCCTCAATGAATTGGCATTTTATAGGGACAACCCTGAGGCAACATGGTGCAGTAGAAAGAGCACAGAGACCTTGGGTAAACCACTTCATAGATCCATGCCTTGGTTTCCTCATCTGTAAAGTAAGAATAATATTTGCTCTAGCTTTTTCAGGGTTAGTGTAAGGAATGATTACATTAATATATATGTATATAAAGTGCTGTGTAATCATGAAGTCAAAAAAAAAATTCAAAACCACATGGACAGTTTTTCAAACATGTCATCATTTAGATCTTAATAGCGTCCCTTGCTCTGAAGAATTTATCCTCAGAGTTTGAATATATACTGACATATACTACAGGATTGTTAGGAAAACAATTTCATCCCAAATGTGTCCCTTGTTTGGATATCGGAATCTGTGCCATTAACTCATAGAGCTGATTGTACAATTAATTATTTTGCTTCAAATATTATGGTTTCTTGGTGATCAAATAGCTATAGAGTTGCTCAAGGATCTTAGTGTAATAGAGAGAACATTGGATTTGTAGTCAGATGACTTTATTTCAAATCATAGCTCTTTTATTTACTATGAGGGCATATTGGAGCTGATTGTTAAATTTTCAGTATAAGCATTTACTCCTTGGAAATTAGTAAATGCTACAAATCGGCTCTTGAATTATTGTTTTGTTGATTTTCTAAACTTAAGAAAGTGTGGGAGAAAATGGAATAATGCAGATTAAACTTACAATGGTGTCATGTGTTCAGAGAGTCAATTGTTAAACATTTACTCTGTTTGCTCCCTATATAACTTTGGACATACTGTTTAACCTTCCTGGATCTCCTCTTCCTTACTATAGAATGATGAGGTTGGACTAACTGATCTCTAAGGTCTTTTCCAACTCTAATCTCATGATGATATAAGAGATTATAGAAGATCTTGTTTCCACTGTTCCAAGTAAGCAGATTTGACAAAACAGTTAAATGTCAAAAGGAAATGCACTCAGCTCTGTGGAGAATTCTATCCTATTTTAATAAGATACAGTAATGGATATAGGATAAACCAAAAATAGAAAGACTTCACTCACCATCAAATCCACACCTTTCCATAAGAGGATTTTGATAGTGAGATGGAATAGTTACTCAGAAATAACTGCTCACAAATATGAAGATGTGGTTTGAAGAAGGTGCCCCATTCTCTGCCTACTAAACATAAGAAAAAACACTTTTATTTTTGGTCCCTTTTAGGAGCTGTATTTGTTATGGCATTTGATCTACAACTAATCTTTTCATTTCAAAACAGTCCAAATGACTTCAGTACTGCATTTAGTATGGGAGTATAGGGGATGTGTGCTTGTTATGACTTTTAAATAAGAGAGTCACTTGATAGTTGAAGACAAATTTTCCCACTGGACCTGAATAGCCTTTGACGCACCCTATTTTTTTTTTAAAGCTGGAAATGTTCTTGCCTTTTCCTTAGCAGCCACATTGGATTCAGCTAATTGCTGAATTTTATGAAGTAAAACTGAAGTCTTTATCTTCTAATCTCTGGAAAGGCAAGAATCCTTCACTAGAAGCCCAGAGATGTATGAGTTAGTCCAGGGCTTCTAAATAGGTAAGTATGTAGTGTAGTAGACAGGTCATTTCCTGGAGTTAGGCAGACCTGCATTTAAATCCTATCTTGGACACTTACAAGCTGTATAACCCTGGGCAAATCACTTAATCTCTCTGAGCCTCTGTTTGCTCACCTGTAAATGGGGATAATAACAGCACCTAATTCATATGGCTGTTTTGAGGATTAAATAAGATAACATGTAAAATGCTTTAAAAAGATTGAAGAACTATATAAATGCTAGCTATTAGTATTAACAAACATGTCCCCCAAAGAACCTGCAAGTTGTTTTCTCCTCTAGTATGTAAACAAATGAAGCAAAAACAATTGACTGAAAAAAACTCAATTTCAGGATACTCAGTGTCACCTCCCATCCTAGGCATGGCCGTCTGACTCTCTTCTGTGACCTTTTCTGCCCTACTGCAAAGACAGAATGGTATTAACTGGGTTCTCTATGGAGCAAGAACAATCAGCATCAATCCTTACTATTAAGCCATTAAATCTTAGAATCATAACATGAATTTCAAAGTGGGATGCCATCTTAGGACTCATCTAATATGGCTTCCTCATTTTACTATGAGGAAACTGAGTCTCAAAGAAGAGGAGCTACTTTCCCAAGGTCACAAAGATAATTAGTGTTAGACCCAAATGGGCTCCTGACTCTCTATCCTGTATTCTTTCTGATCTTTTTTTTTTAATCTTGACTACATTATTGATGTCTTCACAGTGTGCAGAGATGTATGTTATTACTTTCATGTTCTGAAATTAATTTGGGCTATGGCAAGATATGATGAAAACATTCTCAGCAATCAGCCATTTAGAAAAATGATCCAAGAATAATAATGAATTTAACATAGACACACAGCACCACCATGCAGATTGAGTGCATATTTATTTATGTGTAGGGGTGTGAAGTGAAGATGAAGGGATTTGGAGAATTGGACACAAGCAAGCATTTAATATTTAAAGGGAAATCTACAAATTGAAAAAAGCTTGTGGCAAAAAGCCAACCCTGCAGAAGGCAATAAAGCCAAGGAAAAACAGTGCAATTTCTCTTCCCCCCTCCCCAAATTGGCAACACTCTCCATCCTTATCTGAAGGAAAAGGTCATTTAGCCTCTTTTGTCCTCTCACCCCACGCTACCTCCTTGCCTTTTATTGTCACTGGCCTCACACAGAGAGCCAAGGAGGCAGCCCAGCACGAGAGAAATGCCTGAGACTTGGCTCTGTCTGCAGCACAGAGATCTACAAAACTGGTGCCATTAGTCAAGGTCTTGTCTGGGACTTCAAAACAGTTTGTCTGTATTTCTCTTTCTCTAGACAAAGTTCCTCGTTTCCAGCCCTCGGCTAGGAAGTTTGTGGTGCTGCTGTTCGTGGTGCTGAATTCCACTTTGAAGAACCTGCCGCTCAACTGCCTTCAGGCAGCTACTGCTAGGGACTCCAGGGCTGGAATAAATTGTAAGGAGAGCTAGGAAAACAGCTGCCGCTTACAAAACTCGAGCGAGCAAGACAATTTAGCTGCTATTACTCTTGAATGCTTCAGTAGCATAAGATCCACGCCAAGCTGATCACCTAATTTCTTTGCCATTTCCGTTTGCCTGGTTTACCTTTTCTCTCACTAGAGGATTGCGTAGGGCCCACTTCTTGTTTGCGGGACAGATCTTTCTTGTCAAACTTTTCCCTCCCCCTAGTCATAATTAGTTTTCTCACGTACACATATTCTCTCTTACATATATTATCAATCTCTAAAACATTCTCTTTCACTAACATGCTCATGTTCTTTCTTTCACGCAGACATTTGTCTCACAAAGTATTCTGGCGCCTCTCTCTCCTCCCTTCCTCCCTCACCTTAAGACAAGAAAACTACTCAAACACCCTTGTCCCCCCCCCCCCCACACTTAATTTGTGTGATGAATGTTGCAAAGTCTCAGGGGTAGGCGGGGTAAGGTTAGGGAGAATATTTTTTCAGGCATCTGAATTGTAATCTTTTATTTTTTTTAATTAATGTTACCTACTCGTTTTCGTTTCTCTGAGTATTAGGAGGAAGAAGAATAGTGGTGGTGGTGGTGGTGGTGCCTATGGTAGTGGTAGTAGCAGGGGCGGTAATAGTAATTGGTATCAGTGCAGAAAAAAAATTTCCGGCAGGTGGTGCTCTAGTTCGTAGTGGAGTCAGAAGCCTGACTTCTCTTTCTGTATGTCTCCTTCAATCCTTCTCCGTCAAAAGTCCTCCCTCCCCCACTCCAACTTCTCTGAGGGAGATCAGAATCCATTGGCTGGCACCAGCAATGTTTGCAGGTCTGTCTTCTCCCAGATCCATGCACTTATCGAGACTATAATTTTGCTACAAGCGAGTTTGCATATTTGCATTGACTGAAATGTATTGTGATTAAAGGAATATAAATAGAAAAAGAAAGGGTCAGTGATAGGATTACACCTCCCACCCCCACCCCCTTCCGAGATTGATGGCATCCACGGCCAAAAATGTTTAATCATCAATAACGTGATTCAGCAACCAAGAAATGTAAACAAGTTATGCAATAGCTTCCTTGGGTCAAGGGGGGTTGCGTGCTGGTTAGGGTGGGTCATGGGGGGTGTGGAAGGCTCCACAGATCGTAGGATTGGCGGGACAGTCGCCTGCCTCTCTGGCTACGGAGGAGTGGCTATGTGTACAGTATGGCTAGTGATGACCTTTGGTTTTGCAAAGCATGGACAATTGGGACGGGTTTAATGGCACTTCGCTGTGGGATCAGATTGAACAAACAAAAAATGCCCTGCTCCAGTCTAATGGAGCACATTATTCTGATCAGGAACTAAGCCTGGGCTCAGGCTCCTGCAGCTGCTCTGCAGGTCAGTAGTACCAATAAAGCAATTATCCAATGAGAAAACTCTTGTTCCCCAAGGGAGATACAAGACGGGTTCTGTTTGTTGTTGCTACTGGTTTTTGTTTTTTAACCAGACATTTTCTTACAAGTTGAGCTGAACAACTGACAACAGACTCCAAGATGAAAGAACTCAAATTGCATTCTAGAAGTGTTTGCTTAACACGATATTTTAAAGGGATATATTCCCAGTTCAGTGCTTCCCTAGGAGCACACTGCTCCGTGTTCAATTAACCTGAACCATAATTGAACTCTGCCCTTTGAACTCACTAAACAGATAAATATATTAGCTCAGCTAAGGAACCATTAATATTTTTCATTCAACATACAGACTAACAGGAAAGATCCAACAACCTAAGCAAAAGTCAACCCATTAAAAGTATAGATCGTCTGTTTTTGTTATCTGTGGAAAAAAAGGCTGGGGAATTATGTGAAACTGTGTGAATTTCTCTGGAAATTAAATAGACTTTAACAACTGTAATTATTTGAGCGAATACAGAGCCTGTTATTGGTATTCAAGAGTAGGGCTCACCTTCGTGGAAACATTTAACAATATTCTTTCTGTTTATTCCATAATATTCTATTCCTGAGGAAAATTTATACTGTATCTCTATGCAATTATCTACATTGCCTTCCAGCAAGATATTACGGTATAGTATCTTTCATTCTATATCAAATCAGTTCAACATTGATGCTAGGATGGAGAAGAGTCTATAATATTCCTTTTCTTTGGATTCTGTTCCTGACTTTTCTACAAATGTATCAGTTAACTAGCATCATTAATGAGAAAGAATAATTGTTTTCACATGAAAACCAAATCATGTACATAATGAAATGAATGAAGCTAGAATATTTAGAAAAAAGTTCAAACTATGATTGAATATATTAGAACAATGTCATAGGCACAGACTGCTATGCACATTTACAGGCTTTTTTATTTGAAATATTTTAATTTAAACTCATTTACTTTACTCTTTTTCCTATATATTTTATATAGCTAAAACATCAAATGAACTATTACACATTTGTGGTGAGTGTTTCAGCTTGATTTAATTTCATTTCTCACAGTTTGTCCTTCTCCTTCCCCCTGCTTCCACTCCCAGCCCCCATCTCTTTCATTTTTGTTTGGTTTGTATTGTAGGCTTAAAGCAGCGCTATGCTAGATGAGAACACTTAAAGGAATATCACAAGCATGAAGGGTAAATCTATTGAACGAGGGTCTTTAACTATGTGGTTTCCTTAAAGGGAAAGGTTGGATCAATAGGATCAATATGAAAGGTTTCCCTGGCCCTGCATAAAAGGGTAAGGGCTCCTCTTTTCACTGGTTTAACTTTACTCTCTGACAAATGCAAATCAATGGATCTGTGTTTACAACAGATTTTCTAACAGACTCAACTTGGACAATGCCAGGATGCCTCAGACCTGGGGGTGGGGAATCCAAACTTGTCCTGGCTGAGTGAAGAGGCACTGCCACAACAGCAGTTTGCTTATAGCTCTGGGGCTACAATGAGGATCTCCAGACCTGAGCAGATAGTGGTGACTATCATTTTTTAGTGAAGGGACCTACTTCCTACTCAGTCCCTGTCGGAACTTAGCAAGCTGGAGCCCCATGGCCTTCTAGGACCTCAATAATGAATGACCATCTAGGTTCCTTTCAGTGTGTCTCAACCCAACAGCAACTCTGCATTTGTTGGTCCATAAAGACAATCACTGGAGAGAGATAAGCTCAAATAAAAGCACACTAAGCATAATTTTTTTTTTGGATGCAATCAAGTAGCCAGTGCAGTTTCTGACCACATTTTAGATCTCCAGATTGATTGCTTTGAGTCCCTTCTTGATGTAGTTGGGGACTTCTTGGCTTCTCATAGTAAAATGCTGGCAAAAGAGCAGCAAATGCAAAAGAGTCCCAGCAATAGCTTCTTGCTGCGCTCTCTAACAAAGTAACTGGCTGTTCTTAACAATAAGGACAACAACTAAAATCATGGTTTCTTTTCCCCTTAATTTTACCTTTCCTGTAAAAATTTGATGGCTTCCAGAGATTACATGACTCCAAAGTCAATACCAGTTACAGTGAAATTATTTTTCTTCCTGCAGGAGAAAGTATATGTATATTTGATTACATGAGCAAAGTCCACAGCTGATTAAATTACGTTGGAGGTATGCTTCCAACCCAAACAAAGTCTGCTTTCTCCAGGAGAGTAATGGATCCTCAAATGACAAGAAAGCAGCCTAGACTGAATACAAATCCTGCCTTCCCTTCTGAACTCTCACTTTGGAAATTTTTTTTTCATGGCTTCAGGAATCTTCCTCCCCAAATGAAACTATGAGCACAGTAACAGACTACAATCTTTCCCCACCTCATCCTTCTATACCATCCCTGTCTGCAGAAGGTCCAAGTTTTCATCTAAGTGCAAATCTTCACCCTAGTGCAGTTCAGCCACCCTACTGCTCCCCAAAACAAAACCCTACAATATCTTCTCCAATATCTTCTCGCAGTATGGCAACCTGAGAGCCAAAAACTCTCAACAAATTCCCCAAAAATTTCAATCCCTGAACATTAGACATGGGGGAAGGACAATATTGGGTGGAATGGCTTGCCATGGATCCTTTAAATCAGACAACCAAGAACAAAAGATGGATTATCTACATCCAAAATTAGACTACACACAGAATTCAAGAGAACTTCCCCCACTTCCTCCCAGGAGAAGGAAGAATAATTTCCTTGGAGACAACTGGTTTTCCTCTCTGCTCCTAGGAAAGACATCAACAACAGGTCCCAATTAGAGGGCCTCTTCCCAGTTAGATTATTCTGCCACTTCACTAAATGATAGACCAGGATTTTGGCCCCAGAGAAATTAGAAAGTGAGCTTGGGCCAAGGAGGACAGAAGGCTTCATCCCTTCATCCAAACTCTGACTCCCTACCACTAAGCTTTTTCTGCTTCTCCCTCCTCAATTTCCTGCCTTGCCTTTAATTCAATATGATTCTAAGAACATTTATTAAGCAAGTGTTATGTGTAAAACATTTTGCTGGGTGTTGGGCAAACAAAGATAAAAAGCAACACAGTCCCTGTCCTCAATGAGCTTGCAATTTACTAGAGACTATAGGATGGGTATTTGATAAATAATGCAGAAGTGCAATGTAATAAGGAGGGGGAAAAGAAGTCTAGACTTTGTGCTCTAAAAAGTCAAATTCGCTTTTCACTTCCCTTCTGGCTTTTCCACAACTGCAGGCCTCCTCACTTTCCCATTTCAGGGTGGTCCACTTCTTCCTTCCCGAGTCTCCTAAGGTCTCAGTCCCCTAGAAGCTTCCTTCCCAAAGAGCTCCTAAAGCTTGATGGGTATTTGTTCGGCAGAAGACTCTTCTGGCCAACCCTATCTTGGGACGCCTGGGAAACTAGTTAGGCTTTTTCCTGGTTTGAAGAACATATATTCTGGAGCAAAAGAGAGGCAAGTACTGTCCGAAGGCCTTTCTGTTCTGTAATTATGAGGAGAGGAGTAGGTCCTTGCTTTCCAGGGGAGTCACATTCACTGTGAAAAAACAACAATGCGCCTGGGGCTGGGGTAGGGCGTGGGGATAAGGAAAGGCCCAGGGGGAGGAGCTGAGCTGTGCTGAAGCTGGGTCAGAAGTCAACCATGATGTTCCTTCTGTCCTCCCTCCATCCCTGCGCTCTCCCCTTACTAACTTCAAGCTGGTGGGTGAGAGGCTGCTTACTGAGATTCTGATGATCACTTTATTTAGTTCTGTGTTATTCCACCAACCTCATCTTCTTGAGAGGAAGTGGAGTGAAAAGTTCCCCAACACAGCTTCTCAAAGGTGCACCTTTCCTTCTTCTCTTCCCTCACTACGTACTGACCTCTGGTCATTTCTCCCTAATCGGATTTCTCTTCTTGTCAATGGCCAATTAAACATCAATACGACAGTCCATGCCAGAACATCGGTCTCAGAACTTTATTCGTGACCTAGTTAGCCTTCAACTGGTTCTTCTGAATGGAAAGGAATCAGATTTGTCCCAGCTCGAGTTAAGAAAGTATATTCAAATACTTCCCCGTATTCTGCCATGATGCCCGTAGGCTCTCTTTCAGAAAGATTTTCTGCCCCAGCAGGGCCATTGCCATTCTAATGCTTTAGCTTTATGTCAAAGAAGCTAGAAAATAAATATTAACTCCTCCCCCCTCCCCCATGGGAGCAAAGCTCAAAGGGAAGAGGAGGGGTGGGAATAAGCATTTGTATAAGGTCTACTATGTGCCAGTCACTGTCTTAAGAATTTAGACAATCATCTCTAATTTCTCTTCTAGACCTCTCCTTTTACCTTTATGAGTAAATATTTCCTTAGCAATGAAGGAAATATTCTGCAGAAAGAAGAATATATTTGTATATTCACTGCAAATTATAATCTAGCCTAAACCTCGTAGGACTGACAGAAGGGAACATAGCCCTAAAAGGACCCCTTTTATCCTCTACCTTCTTTTTGACTCTCTGCCCTCTAATTCTTCTTGTGGTTAGGATGACACCATATTTTACTTTAAGTTCAGTAGATCTTCTTAAATAAAAATCAAATAATTCTTTATCAAATGAATTTTAATCCCTTTTCCAGACCTTTTTATTACCTTAAGGTTATATCTATTTGTTTTGCTAAAAACTGGACCCAGTTGATGTCCTTTCTATTGGGGAATAAAAATGTCAATAAATATCTTGGAGAGAAGGGAAATATTTTAGAGGAGAAATAGTATGTGAATGTGTGTGTGTGTGTGTGTGTGTGTGTGTGGGCGTGCACATTCCTTCAAATTATAATCTGCTCTAAACCTTACAAGCCTTGTAGACAAAATATAACCTTTGGGCCCTCTCCCACCCAAATTTAATTTAGCCTTTAGACCCCAGTGCTTCAGACTCAGGCATAACAGGAAAAAGCAAACCCCACTACCCAAACCAGAAGGAGATAAGCTAGAGAAGAGCAGCACAGGTCTGGCTCTGTTGGACTAGTCTGAGATTCTGAAAATCACTTTAGTTCCATGTTATTCTACCAACCTCATCTTCCTAAAGAAAGTGGAAAATAAACTGCACACCAATTTGAAATTATTGACCCAATTAGTCCAGAGATTTTTGTTAGATCTAGTACCTGGTCTGGTCTGCTATAAGCCAATTTCAAGAGGCCCTTCCATCAGAAGTCACATAGGTTGTAACTAACTGAACTGAAAATAAGAGCTATTTGAAAGGTAAATACACCCATTTTGAAAGTCCAATGGGATATCTATTAATTGAAGAGAAATATGGTTAGGAAGTCTGTGTGCTGAGTATGATTAGGGGGAGCTCTGGGGGTGTGTGGAGGAGGGGGGTGGTGAAGACAGTAGCTGGCACATATGCAAGGTAGTTTCCTAAAACACATTTATCCTGTAGTGTCTCTGAGCATTTTCAGGCTTCTGCGTCTCTCAGGATTGTAATACCTCGCTCAGTTTCGAAATCTGCTTTAGTAATCTCATTTTAGAGTTCAAATTGTTTTTGTTTTTGTTTTTGTTTTTGCCTAGGCTGCATTCAACTGGTTGCTACTTTTTAAAATTCAAGGTGCTCTTGGAAGCCTTTGGGGATTTTCAATCTCTTTTGCAGGTTTGGGGGACTTGATATTACGGGAGGAAAACTGTCCTAATTCCGTTCTTCATTGGAGAGGGCCACTTTTTCTAGTCTTCTAGTGAGGAGAGCTATAAGTCTTACAGACCTGACTATTAAAATGCAACCGTGGAATTCGAGCTCCCTCCCAGTCCATGATGTAGTCCAACTGGTTAAAAACATTAGCTATGCAAAGACTCCCACGTTTGTCTCTGTTACTATATTGTTTTTTGGAAAATGTATAGTCACCGGTAAACTGAACTAGCCCCGTAGAATAATAGAAAGGTGAACGGGGACAATAGTTCCTACCGATGTTCTCTTTCCCAACCTGACTTTCCAAAGTGGTCAGGGAGGAAAGGTTTCGATATGTTTTTACGCATGTTTATGGGCTGGGGAGGGGGTATCGGGGAGGGGGAAGATGAGAGGAGAAGGGTTAGGAAAGAGGCAGGAAGAAAAAGGGGGGGGGTGGGAGGGAGAGAAGAAAGAAAAGAAGATGTATAAGGAGAGAGAGAGAGAGAGAGAGAGAGAGAGAGAGAGAGAGAGAGAGAGAGAGAGAGAGAGACAGGGTGATGGTGAGCACGATGCTGGGAAGAGAGCGCCATCAGGTTTACTGGAAACTAGCCGGATCAAGTTCCAGATCAATGAAATCTGGGTCCACACGTTTATGTTATTGTTGCCAGCATTAATGCCCTTTTAATCTTCTAAACATTATCAGCATCGATCTGCCTCCATATACACATTTGTTTGAGAAAGTGACATAACCACACGGTGGAACGACTGGAATAAAAATAAATGTGGAGTCTTCTTGTTTTGCGAGGTCCTGGCTGCTTTGGTTATCTCTCATGTGCGCATTTCGTCTTCCTTCCCTTGATAGTAGTCTCTGGGCTCCCACACTAATGCATATTAGAAAGGTGTTATTGAACCGCCAGGGATTTGAAGATGCAAGGACAGTAGTGAGCTCTTCAGTTATTAATCGGATCAGTCCATCAAGCAAAAATATTTTATGTGATACACCGCTGTTATATGTGTTTCTGTAATGGGCTGAGGGGAGTGCATCCCGTGACATTAAACCAAGACTTCTGTTTCATGGCACCAGCGTGCCTGCCAACTCTAGAACCAGAGGTTTAGTATAGGAGAGGGAAGTGAGACCAGAAGAAGGCTGAGCTTAGCGGGACTGTATATACTCCATTAAGCTGAACTGCGAGCCCAAAGAATCTCCACTAATAATAATTAACTCACTAATTCTGGTTAGATTGCAATAGTAGCCCCACAGCTAAGGACTTTCAAAGATATTTAAGACCAGGTGACTCTCCTCCCTCCCCCCCCTCCACCACCTTTCAGATCTTCCACTCCTAGGACACCCCTCCCTCCAAGAGGGATTAGAACTGAAGTAGAGAAAAGCAGCAGAAAAATGGGAGCGGAGAAGACATGGCACGGCACATCTCCCACGCAAAACCTTGTTCTGTCCTTTTAAATTCGACCAACACGGGCCTTGGCTACCCTTGCTCGCTTTTTCTGCGGGCCAGAAAATATGAGCTCGAGAAAATCGAGCCGACTACCTCCTAATGGAGGGGAAATTAGCTATTTACACTGGGATTCGGGCTATCCCCCCGAGGATTTACACTCAAAGAATCAGTCCCCACACAAACAAGACTGTAAAAAGCAAGCGAGAGAGTGGAAGCCCTATGCTTTGGTTCTGGTTCACCTTTGGAGAAAACCGCTTGAGGCGTGTGGGTCTCAGTTCTCTTCCCTTAGCATTTTCAAGGAGAATTTTCACTTTCTTCACCTGCAGACACCATAGTCACTTGCTCCCTGTCATTTGAAATGTGTTTGGCGGAGTTAGTCCCTGAAGCCTGAAATATTTTACTTAGGATAGTTTGCGTAGAAGGCATTGCAGTCAGATTTACCACATAATCCAAGTCCCTGGACCCAGTTGAAGGAGTAAGAAATTTTACTACTTTTCAAACAGGTTGCAAATATCCTAAACTGGGAGTTTCCTCCTGTTTTTTTTAAAGCAACCCTTTCTTGCTCTAGCTAGCCTTTCGAATAAATGTAGAGTATTTCTTGTTCATTTTTTAAAAATCAAGTACGAGTCTTGTTTTCCCAATCATTAAAAAAAAAATCCTTTCCTTCTCTACTCTTTTTACCTCTATGCCAGGTTTCAGAAACTCTTGCTTCATTCATGGAAAATAAAATTAGGGAATTTGTCTAGAAATCACAACGGGCTCATACTTGGGAATGCAGGAGATGGGCCAAAGACTGTATTTCAATTCCCTTGACCGGTAAACTGTCTTTGTAGTCTGGCTACTGGAATAGAGTAAAACAGCATTGCTGTTTTGGAAGTAAAATGAAAGTGAAATATGTGTGTGTGTGTGTGTGTGTGTGTGTGTGTGTGTGTGTGTGACAAAGAAACAGAGATAGAGACAGAGACAGCAAGAAAATTATTGTCTTTGAGCAGATCTGATTTTGTCAGACTGAGATCTTCAGTGAAAGGTTTTGAACCCAAACTCCAGCCAGGCGCCCACTTTGTGCTTATTTAACCCAAATGACACTGGCATCTCCCGTAAGGAGTCATACTGAGATTTCCATTAATAATTCATGGGGAGATAACCTCAATTCTCGTTCTCTGTTCCCTCCCCCCCCCCATCCAGCTCTACCTAACACATAATACCTACTTATCCAAATCAGAACTACTGTCTACTTACTGAGGGAGAGTGCTCTCATGACCCCAAACTAAAAAGCTTCCAATGTACTAATAACCACTCAACATACTTGTTATTGATAAAATGACCAGATAAAAAGGCAAAAACTCTTGTCCTCTTTCAACAGTGGGTAATAAAATAGATACATTTGAATACTTCAGCATAGAAGTAGGTGTCTATGTAGTGTCTGAATCATTCAGGTCGAGTTTTTCTCCTGTTACTCCTGGCCTGTGGCCTAGAGTTTTCATTTTTATCTCAGTTGTGCCTTGAAGGATTTGAAATTGGAGAGGGAGAGAGAGAGGAAGATGGAGAGGGAGAAGAAGAGGGAGAGGGGTAGAGAGAGAAAGAGAGAGAGAGAGAGAGAGAGAGAGAGAGAGAGAGAGAGAGAGAGAGAGAATTTTCTAGCTCTGAACCTTTTCTTTCTACAGCTATAGCCAGGGAAGGGATGCAGATCTCCGAGGTAGACCAGGGGGATAAAGTGATTTGTATGGAGATGGCTCACACATTAATTGCCCCCTAAAGACTGAGCTAGAACTTGATAATCGCTTCCACTGCCCCACAACTCTAGGCAGCATTGTGACAAGGTGTGAGGGAGCATTTAGGACCGTCTTCGTCTAGAAACAAAGACATCGTTCCTGATCCTGATTTTAATTTTCTAAGACAGAGCACGTCTCCCACTCTACTTTCTATTGGTGCTTCCGATTTTTGCCAAGCACAGTATAAAATCAGAGCAACGCTAAATTAAGCAAGCAGAAATAAATTAATAACCTAAAAGAAAAAAAAGGGGGGAGTGTTATAGGGCAATCCATTATCAAACCACCCAGAAGCAACTTGTGTCCACCAGATTTGGGTAAGCTCCTTGGGAAAAGTAGATTTTATTTACTTTCTAATCAATACCCAGAAGCGATTGTCAGAGATTTGAATCCCTCCAACTGGCGGCGAAGAAGGCAGATGTCAGAGCAGAAACGCCTCCCGAAGCCGCATCTGTGAGCATGTTGCCTGTCACATTACCCAAATCGGCTTGGCATGTGTTAAACCAGCCCTGCAAACGGCAGGCACCTTGGCGGTACGAGCGGTCGCCTGGGACCCGCACAGAGCTAGCCGCCCTCTCTGACTCGCGTGTGAGCTCAGAGACGCCAGGAGGAAGCCGGAGCATGCCCTGCGCCCCAGTGCATGCGCCTATGCAAATCACCAGCTGTCTGGGCTAGCGGGCAATTACTCTGCTGGGCGGCCAAGACTGCTTCATCCTTCTTGAAGGCTAACCCGAGTTCTTAGCAACGGAAAAAACAGAAACCTTATTCCAGCAAGAAGATTGAGTGATTTTTTTTTTTTTTTGTACTCTCTGGAACTTCATTAGGGGGTGTTCTTGAAACGTAAACTTGATCTTGTCTCCTTAGCCGCCCCTAGGTTGCACCATTTACACAATGACTACTGGTCTAGCTACTTTCAGCCCTGAGTTTATTGCCAAAAGGACTCTCACTTTCAAGTCACTAGAACTGTGGTTTCCCCTTTTTTGTCCCTCTCGCCACAAACCCCGTCTTCTCTCCCCCCCGCCCCCAACAACCTTAATGGCAGATTTCTGACATCTTAGAACAATAGAGGACTGTAGCTCTCCATTGTGCCACTAGAGGGAGCACAAAGAACTCATCGTTCACTAGAACAATATGCCCAATGTAATTGTCCCCTTCTTGAGCAGCGAATCCACCTCGCTGCTCCGCACACAATCAGCGACGGTTTAATACAAAGGCGGAGATTGCAGCTTTACTTGTAGATGCGTTAACTTGCATCTTAATTTCTTAGCACCTGGCGGGGGGGGGGGCGCTCTCACATAGAAGCAGCCAACCTCTGCCTGTGAAAAGCTCAATACAAAGTGGGGATGGGGCGGGGGGGAGGTTGAGGAAGCAAGGCATATATTTATGACTTCCCAGCTCCCGCTTACACCCACCCCAGGATGTTAATGCGACAGCCCCAGCATTCTCCTTCCCGAACTGTAATTACACGCGGTAGAAGCATTACTGGAGCGTTGTCCAGTGCAAGGGAATTGGTTGGGGCGTTCAAGAAAAACAAAACAAAACAAACTCCTGGGAAAGGCGTATGTCCCCAGTGGAAGGTCCAAAGGTAGCCTCTGATGCTTTGGAAGAGGATCCTTTGCTCAAGCAGACCTCACAGAGCACTTGAAATACTTTGCCTCCTCATTGTGCAAAGTGAAGTTTGCTTGTGTGTGTGTGTGTGTGGGGGCGGCGGAGAGAGCAGGCTTCTCTTTCTAAAGAAGAAAGCCCCCTTTGGTGCCTCTTTACTGAAGTAAACTGGGCAGCCCAGTCGGCTTAATTGCATTGTCTGCAAGAGGGACTTCAAGTGCAAGGGGTTTAGAATGTGACCAGCCCCGAATTGTTACAGTCAAAGGTCTTCCAGCAGACCAGACCATTGTGCTTAGTGGAGGGAGGGTTGACCCAAGCCAGCCTTGCGGCTTTCTGCCTGGGGCGCTGACCAAAACAGGAGCTGGAAAGGCGGCGAGAGAGGGAAGGAAGTAAAGAAAAACCTATCAAATTCTTGGGGAGTGCGGGGTGTAGAGAGGAAAGGGGTTATAATCCTTTCAGGCCAGGGACTCTCGGTCAATGCAGAGGCAGAGATAGAGCGATCTGAGAAGAGGAGGGAAAAGCAGAAAAGGAGAGAAGGATAAAGGGGAGGAAGAACCAAAGCAGAACCAGAAAACAAGGAGAGAGAGAAAGAGAGAGAGAAAGAGAAAGAGAGAGAGAGAGAGAGAGAGAGAGAGAGAGAGAGAGAGAGAGAGAGAGAGAGAGAGAGAGAGAGAGAGAGAGAGGTAAAAAAAAGCTGCTGTAACACTCTGCGGCACTGCCGTTGCTCAGCCCAGTGTATGCCAGGCTTACCTGCCAGGCGTAAGGCGGACATCCGCTGGAACTCTGGTTCCTGTAGCCATTTCCACATCCTCCTGAAGGTCTCCCTGCCAGATTTCAGTTTACTCCAAGGTTTGGGGTTCCTAAGCAGGTCAGAAAGGGTCCCCTGAGAACGGCACAGCACCCGCTGAGCAAAGATCGCCTGGGGGATGCTGTAGCGCTTCAGCTCAGCCGTGATCCTCTGGGCCACTTCTTTGGTGTTGATCTCTTCCAGCTGTCCCGAGTTGGTCACTTGCGAGCCGGAGGAGGACGGTGGCCTCTCCCGGCTCGGAGCCAGCACCGGCCCATGGGACTGCGCGTGGCCAGGGTGATGCATCCCATTGAGGTGCGACATCATGGCAGCGGGCGGGGTGCCCAACCCCCGGGAGAGGTGCTGATCCCCTCGGGCTAGCATGGCAGTGTGATGGGCTTCGAAGTTGGGGCTGAGCATCTTGTCGTGCCCCGGGGGCCCATAGTTGTGTAGGCCCTGCTGGGAGTTGTGGATGGTGCCTAGCCCGTTTCCCAAAGGGGTGGCTGCTAGAGGAGACAGGCTCTGCCCCATGCCGGACATTTCCTTGTAGGGGCTGTAGAGGTTGTTCATGGCTGGTAGCCCCCGCTCGTCCCGCATGAGGGTGAAGCTCCCGCTGACATTGCCGGACAGGCGCTGGTGGTGGTGGTGGTGGTGGTGTGGGTGGTGGTGCGGGTGGTGGTGGGGATGTGGATGGTGGAACTTGTCGGAGACAGTCGAGATGGGCGGCAGGGGCTGGAGTGGCGTCAACGTGGTGTAGGTGTTGCTCATGCCCATGCCCGGAGGGGACGAGTCGCAGGACATGCTCATGGCGTGGTGCAGCGGGATGGACAGCTCCGGACGGTAGTCCCCCCCGTCCAGGATGGAAGCCATGCTGGTCACCATGGCTGAGCGGGAGGACGCGGTGCCCAGGTCCTGGTGAGGAGGCTGGACCCGCAGCGAGCCTGCGCCCCGGCTAGTATGGTGAGGGCTGGGGCTGGCCAGCAGCTCCTGCTCATGGGCCGGGGCCCCGCCGC
>CM053622.1:318704350-318733282 GCA_028646595.1 Phalanger gymnotis | reverse complement strand
AGGGAGAGTTTTGCAAGATGCTTGTTTAGGGGGAGGGGTTCGGGGTTGCGGGGGGGGCTTGGTGTTGAGGTGGTGAATAAGGCCTCTCGGTTGTGTGTGTGTGTGTGTATGTGTGTGTGCGTGTGTGTGTTTGTGTGTGTATGTGTATGTGGCGTGTCTGTGTATGTGTGCGCGCGCAAGCGTGTGTGTGCGTGTGTGTAAGGGAATGGGGGTGGGGTAGGAGAGGATGGGGTGTGAGTCTGGGGAAAGGGAGGGGAGGGGGGATGGGGAGGGAGGGAATCACCGGTCTCTATCAGAGGGGCCAGTGCAGTTCCTCGCCATGTCCTAGCCCTTTCCTCCTCTTACGTCTTCTGTTTGGGTAAGCTGGAGCTGTCCAGAAGGGGTTTGCTACTCTAACAACCTACCCTCTCTCAGGCTGGGCTGGGCTTCTGCAAGATGGACGTTGCTACCAACCAGCTGAGAGCTGGAGAATTTTAAACGAGCCGGGTGTCTAAACACACGCTCCAATGAGAAAGGGAAGAGGCGGGACTGAAGGTTTCATGTTTGGCTGAGGTTTCGGTGCCTTTTTTTTCCTTCTTTGCTACTGGAATCAAACGTCAAGGAGGGAGGGGAGAGAGGAAAGAGGGGGAGAGAGAAAAAGGGAGAGGGGGGAGAGAGGATGAGAGAGAGACAGAGAGAGAGAGAGAGAGAGAGAGAGAGAGAGAGAGACACACACACACACACACACACACACACAGAGAGAGAGAGAGAGAGAGAGAGAGAGAGAGAGAGAGAGAGAGAGAGAGAGATTAAAGATGCAATGTATTTTCCATTTCCATTTCCATTAATCTGGGGGAAAACACATTTCTGGAGTTCCTTTCCTAAAACGCTGAGGTCTTTTCCTGCAGCTAATAAGCCAGAAGGATATTCTGGTTAGGCTGGTGTAAAAAAACAAGCGTACATATAAACCCTAAAAAGCATCTTTTTAGCATTGTCAGAAGCAAAGAGGAAGTAAGTCTATCCCTTTTAAGACCCAGGCACTCATGTATTTAAATTCACTTTAAATTGCAGCGAAAGGACGTGCATAATCTATACTGCTTTAGATAAACTCTTTCGCCTAGGCTTCCAGCTAACTGAAGGTGACGGATTGAAATCCGTAGGCAACAAGGCACGGTCAGGCATACTGCATGCAAAGTTAACCCAATAAAATTCATTAAACTTCGGGGCACGCTCATAAATCTCTTGCTTGTGAGTCTAAGGACCACTGCAAGGGTGCAAGACAAAAAGTAAAACTCAGAGCGCCTCATCCCAACAATTTTAAGGTGATTAGAGCTTCCCCTTAAGGGACTTGCCCTCTCCAGCTGGGAGAAAAGGATGAAGGGGAAGAGGCCGGGGGAGAGGAGGTTGGCTCTGGGGTGGGGGAATTGGAGGTATTGTTGCAACGGCTAATTATGAGCAAACTTTCTGTTGAGGTACATAGTATGCAAATCACTCAGATGCTACAGGCTGATTTTACTCCTAAGCACGGACTCCCCCTTCCCCTCCCAATGCACTACACTACGCCGCACTGCATTACACCACACACACACACACACACACACACACACACACACACACACACGTCATGTTACTGAGTCTTAGAAACTCGAGCAGCGTCCGTGATTTCTAACTTGATTTCGAGAAAGGAATCACGATTCTGATGTCCAGAAGTGAGTCTGGAAAGCACACCTTAAAAAAAAAAAAAAGACTCCATTAATCCCTAGAACGGCAATGCAGCTGAAAAGAAAATGGGTCTGGATCAAGAAAAGGCAGGGCAACTACAAGCCCATTTTGAAATGCCTAAAAGTAACAGATCCTTCCTTCCCTGTTTCCTTCCTTCCTTCCCCGGCAGTTGTGTACTCTGTTTGACTCTGAAGATTCAAGCTGGCTGAGGTTGCGCAGATGTTGCCTTTGTTTAAAGAGACAGTAATTAAGGACAGGGTGGACATAAGTTTGAGAAGCGTGACCTATTTTCTTTTGATCAGCTGTCAAAAGAAGAGCAGGGGGTCTCCTTAAGACAGCCCCCTCCAACCACTTCCAGCTGTTAGAGAAAACTTGATAAGAAAACAAGGACTGCCCGAAATACTGTATGTGCTTTCTTTGACGGAAGAGAAAGGTTTAATTCATTTAGAAAACACATCTTACTCTCACTGACCTTTTTGCCTGCCTTTCCCTTTCTTCTATCTGCAAAAGGGGAATCATGCATGTCATCCTGTCACATGAGTGTACAGTAAAGTTATTCATAGACCAACTTTATTGAGTCCTGGCCAATAACACGCTGTCAATTACACTTTCAAATGGACCCTTTTTCTGAGGCACAGAATCTCTATGGAAGAGACAGGCCCAGACTCTATATCTAGAGACGTGTGCTTGTAGCTCTATTTTTGGTCTTACTCGACAGGTAAGTAACCGAGGTTTCCAATTTTATTCTCCACTCTTACTCCTCTCTCACTCAGCTTCCTACTAATACCTTCTAACACCTGCTACTCCCGGTCCTTCTTTCTGCAAGCTCATTTAATTAGGCAAATTTTAACCGACTCACTTTTGTGACACCCATGTTAAAAATCAAAAGTTTAAGGAACCACAACCACTTTGTGATAGGGAGATATTCACTGTTGCTGTGATTGCTAATACTAATAAAGCTAAACAACGGAGACTGAATGCTGGTGTGTGGCTCCATTCTGAAGCTGTGTCTCTGTTTAATTTTTGCCGCTAGTAGCTCGCGCTGAATTCAAGCTTTAGCATCCCGTGACTGTTTAAAAACATTAGGCTGGAGGCACCGCCTCCACCTCGAATTTCAAACACATGCAAGAACTGTCTCTTTCCGTGTATATGTATGTATATAATATTTAAAATAATCATACATCATAAACTAATTTCCCATGCAATAGAGATAAGTCTGCCCTTGTGAACTCTAGTTCTGTATGCCTGGGACTAGTCACGTGCTACGAGGTATAGTTTAAAGGTGAGTTGCATTCTCTCTCTCTCTCTCTCTCTCTCTCTCTCTCTCTCTCTCTCTCTCCCCCTCCCTCCCCGTCTCCATCTCTCCTTTCCTCTCTCCCTTTCCCTTCCCTTCCTCCTTTCTCCCTCCTCCTTCCCTTTCTACTCCTCCCTTCATCCCTCCCTCCCTCTTTCCCTGACCCTGCCCCTCCCCCTCTTCCCCCCTCTCCCCGTCCCTGCCTTCCTCGATCAATATTGAAGATCTCAGGGAAATCAAGAAAACGTATTGGTTTCTTTGTGTATAATTTCTTTGGACTACAATAAAGCAGATTTTTGCATTGCATTTTTCTTGGTGGCTCAGTGTTTTGTTTTGCAACCCCTAAGCCACATTTAA
The DNA here is from genome assembly GCA_028646595.1 of Phalanger gymnotis. Classification (NCBI taxonomy): domain Eukaryota; kingdom Metazoa; phylum Chordata; class Mammalia; order Diprotodontia; family Phalangeridae; genus Phalanger; species Phalanger gymnotis. The sequence goes on along the minus strand of CM053622.1, from coordinate 318,729,930 downwards.
ATATAAAATGAATATTCTGGCCTAGATGGTGTCTTAATTTTTTAATGAAACAATTCTAATCTCTCTCTCTCTCTCTCTCTCTCTCTCTCTCTCTCTCTCTCTCTCTCTCTCTCTCTGTCTCTCTCTCTCTCTCCATTCTTCCCTCCCTCTCCTTAAACTACGAATTTCTATCCCTTTTGGGGTGACTGCGACTGCCAATCTTAACAACCCTCTCGAAATAATACCATCTGAAAAGGTTCTGCTGCCTATTGTTATTTATTTTTCATAAGGTTAAATAAATAGAAAAAAGTGCTTACTGTCCTGAGCATTGGTAGCCTAGTAGTATTCTTTAGAAGTGGAGAAGTTCTGGGATCTCCAGAATTGTGTCCTTTTAATTGCAGCAAATTCCTCCCCCCCCCCCCCCAGGAGAGCGTTTGATTCATTGATGAACTGCACAGAAACGTAGCATGTGAACAATATGTTTCGTTCAATGTTAGGATTTGGCTAAGCAGCTGAGAAAGGCAGTAAGATGAAGAGCTGGGAAATTCAGCGCTTACCACGTTGCTGTTGGAGTTTGGATTCTGTATTTCATCAGAAAATAAAATGAGTCAAAAGAGGATAGTATGCATATATAATAAAGGGCATTAACCAAAAATGGGATTTTTTCTCTGTTTTTCAAATGGAAGAATTGAGACAACGTTTGAAGGAAGTGATCTAAAACCTCAGAGTCTGAGCCTTTTACGCCTCCTTGCACCCTGACATGTTTTCTAGCTCCAAGAGGTATCTAGAGAAGAACATTTAATTAAACCAGGAAGCCTATAAATTATTCAAGAAAAATAAACAGGCTAACAAGTAAAAACAGAGCTAAGTAACCTACCCGCTTTGTTTTTATTCAACAACAACAGAAATAGGAGGCAGAGCTAGGAACTGCTGGATCCTCACACACCCCCCCCCCCCCCCCCTTCGCCCCCCAGTAGCTGAAAATACCTGCAATTTTTGTCTTTGGAAGGACCTATCTCAGAACACGTTTCTGCTCCAGCTAGGTTGAGCTGAGAAGCACAAAAAGACATAATCGTGGGTTGATTTGAACTATTTGATTTTTGTCCTTTCCCAAACCATCTGGCGTGTGAGTGTAGGGATATTGATCAGGATCTGTGTGCTGCAGACCCCATGCTAATCTATAGCGTTTCTGGCAATCAGCTTCGCCTATGAATTGCATCTGTCTGTGCAGCTACCAAACAGAAATCTTCAAAAAAAAAGTCCCCCCCCAAAAAAAAAACATATCAACAATTCGGGGGTAAGTCAATATCCTTCCTTTGTAATTCTGCGGGCGAGGATTTACAGGAGAAAGTTTTTGTTGTCTGTTGTTTGTTATTGCCGCGGCTGCTGCCTTTTTTTTTTTCTTCTTATAGGAATGAGAGCAATTTTCCAGTCATTGAATGGTAATGGTTTTTCAGAATGGCCTCCAGCACTTAGACGAATCTGACAACAAATGAAGCTTCAATACTGAAAGGGAATTTTAAGGAAAGGGGAGATCCTTATGCTAGAGGAGAAATAGAGGTTTCCTTTTAGGCATTGAGCTTTTTCACCCTCCTTATGGAGTCCACTAGGCTGAGAGACCGTGACTCAATAATTTTATAAGTCTGTGGGCAGTAGGTGCTTGTAGGAAGGAGGGGCACAGGCAATTCCAACGATCTCTCTTTTTTTTCGGAAGTTGCACTCTCAGGAGCCTTGGTTGGGTGAACACAAGGGGTTGGAGGGAGAAAGTTGGAGAGAACTAAAAGCAATGTCAGCTCTCCTCCCAATGCCGCTTCTTTAAGCCAATTTCAGCCCAGAAATTAATGGCTCAGTTTATAACTCTAACTGGAGAGGGGAAAATATTTTTAGGAAGGGATGATGAGATATTAAACTCTATTCAGTTATTATCTTCCTTCTTCACCCCTAGTTTTGTTAAAACTGCAAAGTTTGACTCTTCAGAGCAATATACACATACAATAAAGAATTTCTTTATTAAAGAGAAAACGGTAAATTTTCTGCTACCAAAGGACATGGTGCAAATGAGCTGGTTTAGCAAGTTTCAAAAAATGTCCCTCCATCTTTCCTCCCTCCTGAATTGCTACCTTGCAAAAGAAAAACTGGCATTTGGGGCACCATCACCGGCTGGATGGGACACCGAAGGTTGAAGTATCTTCTTCAGCCTCCACATTCTGACTGGGTTCCATCTCATCCTGAGACTTTTCCGCATTCAAAGAGTAGGGCTGAGGGGTATGAGGGGCTGCACTCGATATTGAGGGGTGGCAGGAGAAAGGAAATGCTGCAAGTTAGGTAGTAAGTAGCAGTGACAGGGTGGCAGAAGAACTCTGAAAAGAATATTCAGTGAAGTCCAACATAGTGCAGACTTCACGGGACCGACACCCCTGCACCTTGCGAATTTGCGTTCTAAAGGAAGGGAAAGGGTTAAAAAAGGGGGGGGTTAGCCCCAAATTCTCTCTCTCTCTCTCTCTTTCACTCACTCACACACACACACACACACACACACACACACACATACACACATACTCTCTCACTCTCCCTCAAGAGAAAAGGAACTGTTCGGATTGTTTTAATCTCCATTAAGGATGCCACTCTTCTCTGATACACACAAATTCTGCCCCCCTATACGCCGCTTCCCGTCACTCTCCGCCGCCTCTTTCCTCCTGTCTGTCAGAACCATCACATTGCAATCTCGTCACCCCCCGCCCCCCGGCCCCCTTTAAAAAAGTGTTTGGTAGAGGGAGCGGATGTCTTTAGTCAGTAACGCAAAAGAAATATAACTCGGACAAGTATTGTCCTTTTTTTTTTCAGGGTTTCTTATGTGGAATCCCTGCTCATCACCTTCGTTTACTGTAGTTCCATGTCCCCAAAACCCTTTCACACTTTTACTAGTTTGTTTCCTTACTTCTCAGTTTGTCTTCCTCAGAGCGGCGGCCCTGGCTGCGACAAGGGCCAAGCCTGCTGTCCGAGGGCGAATGGGCTTACAAGTTAAAGATGGCAGAGAGAGGAAGCTAAGTTTATTTTCTAGTCAGTGAAGGCAGAGAAGAAGAAAAAGACTCAGGTTATATATTAGACACACTCATGAACACACACACACACACACACACATCTGCTCACAACTTGTTAGCAGATCCTAAAAAGGGGTCCTTCGGAGTTTTCCTGGGTGACACTCCCATCTCAGTCCCAGCTTTGTTTCCCAAAAGCGAACGTGCCTACATCGGAGCCCGCAGCCTCTTGGCAACATTCGATCTGTTGAAAGTGGATTTTCAGAACTAACATTTCAAGTGGGCTTAAAATGAAGTTCTTCCTCTCGCCGGATTGTCACCCTACAAAAGGAAAACTGGCGGGAGGTCTCTTTGTTCTGGTCAAGTTATGCATGAAATTTTTTTGTTATCCTTTCTAAAGGAAGGCAAAAGTTGCAGTTGGTTGTAAAAAAAGAAAAAAAAGACATTTAACTCTCTGAAAGCGGAGGTGTTTTCAAGTTGGCCTTAAGACACCAAACTCGGGCGTCGCATTTAATTTATTATCCCCTTAAATGTAGCATGTGCTCTGAAAAATGACCATTTTGGATCAGAGAGGTTCAGCTATAAAAGAAAATAAGGACCACAACTCCCCCTTTATCCCTATGGAAAAAGAGGCTCTAAACTCTTTGCATCTACTTTTCTTTGTGTGTTTTAAATTGCGTTTATATGGTATTTGAAGCTTTAAGGATATTTTACAAAGCGTTCAAAATTTTCTGTTAGCTTCATTTAAAACAACAAAAGTCTCCCGGATTTTTATCTGAAAAATATTAATTGTTTCTCCCTTCTGTTTGAAAACCTTTTAAGAAATCACATCGGAGTTTAAGAACATATATTTAGATATGCTGATTAATACATATGAATTTCCTTTGTTTTTATTTTATGAACTTCCAGGGTTTTTTTTGGGGGGGGGGTGCTCTCCTTAGAAAAGTATCTAACTTAGGACATCTGATTCCGTGTTTCCATGACAGAAGTCAAGCGCTCTACGCACTCACTCATGTACTCAGTGGCATTTCTTTGTGTACATGTTATTTAAAAAGGGATTTTTAGTTATTCATCTAAAAGAGAGTGGATTTTTTTTAATTAAAAATTTGCAAAGTGGAGTGTTTTGAGGCGTAGCTTTCATAAACTATGGAGGAATTTACTCTTCGAAGAGCTGTACATTTCATATCTGTGCTGGTTTTAGCAGCTGGTTTTAACTGCAGACTGAGGTCTCAGAGCGGGTATGGAGGCTTCCAACAAAGTGGAGACAGTACCTGGAAATAATTCAGACAACACCTTTCCCGGGCTGGCCGCATGCAGCACCTGGAGTATACCTGGGACAAGTCAGAGTTGGGGGACCTGTTGGTCAGCTAACAAGAGCTCTTTTCCCCGTCATTTGGCAGTTTGGGGTAGCTCTAACCTTGGTAGATAGAAAATCTCTAAACCCTACCCAGGTAGCTGTCTCTTCCAGGGCAGAAGCGATGTCGAGATTGGCCCCAGGAGCCAAGAAGAGGGTCACGGTGCTCAGAAAATGCACAGAGGCTTCCCTCCCCTTAACCCCAGTGAACTTCAAATAGTTTTCCTTTCCTTCTTCTCTTCTCTTCTCTTCTCTTCTCTTCTCTTCTCTTCTCTTCTCTTCTCTTCTCTTCTCTTCTCTTCTCTTCTCTTCTCTTCTCAGGACTATTTGGATGCTGGGGCTCTCATTGTGCAAAGATGAAGGATGGTCAAAGTCTGAGATTGGATAGGGAGGGACAGAGGACTTAATGGTTGTTTCCTACCTCGGAAAAAAATAAATACATTACTTCCTTCCCGCTGAACCAAACCAAAACCAAAACAAACCCTGCTGCCTAGGAGAGGAACGGGCTTGGATGAGAAATTGATGTCTAAATCAATATAGTTTCTGGATATTTCTCTGATATTACCTCTATTTTGCTTAAAAGCAAGGTTCCAACATCAAACGTGACTTTCCCTTCACCCCACAAAGTTACTATTTTCCCCGAAAATTAGAAACTACTTCTCATTCCCGGCAACAGAATGGGGACGAATCTGGAGATAGAGACACAAATGAAAGGGAATAGTGTTTCACAGCCGACTTAACTGAAAGACTCACCAGAGGATGGACTATTTAAATATCCCCCACTTTCCTTATTTCCAATAAAAAAATTACCATTTCTTAACCTCTCCTTTTCTTTCTGAAGTCTGCAACGCCAGATTTCCCAGAGTTTAAGCATGTCATCTCAGGCTAAAGCTACTGAAGTTCTCCATTCCCTCCATGCCCCCCTCCCCCCATTTCTTTCCAGGTCCGAATTTATAATTTTCGCTCCAATCTGATAGGATTTAGAAAAGGAAAAAAAAACATATACCCCATCTCTCCAATGCCAAATCATTCGCAGTGCAGGGAGGCCAGGCCTTCTTTGATTTAATTATTCACTGATGAATTAGACAGCTGCAATTGTTGTGAAAAATCAGCAACCGCTATTGATTGAGGATGGGGGGGAAGGGTTGATGCTGGAAATGGGTTGGGGAAGAGGAGGGGGAAGGGAAAGGCAAAAAACAAGGGAAGGTAAGGTTTAGTTCAAGCCTCTCAGGTATTCTTCACACTATTCTTTTTCTACTTTAAGGGAGTCACATTTCTCGAGGATTCCTAGCTGTGAGCTGTCCTGGGTCTTCTTCCTTTGCTCAGAAAAAAAAAAAAAAGGCCTTTGTGGAGCGATTGGAGTGAGGTGGGGTGGGTTGTTGCGGTGGCAAAACCATTTTCTCTCTCAGACCTGACTCCAACTCGTACCCCCTCCCCCATACTGTCTAGCTTGCTTGATGAAGAACCGGGTGGTGTATGTGTGTGGGGTGGGGGTAGGGGTGCGGGTGGGACTGGTTCCTGAGAAGTCTACTAGCCCTTCTAGGGATTTGTGATGAATACTTTCCGAACTGAACTCACACATAGCCAGATATCCCGCCTAGCACCATGGCCGCTGGGGAAAAGGAGAGAGGAAGGAGGGTGGAAAAGGGAGATACAGAAAAAAAAAAAAGTTGGAAGGGAGAACGGAGAAAGAGAACTTCTCTCAGGAAGGGAAGTGGCAGAGGAAGAGGCTTGAGTTCCAACAATGCCTAGAGTCTTTAATCAAGCTTCCTAACTCCTACCACTCTCTCCAGCCTGGACCCTCAGTTCGTACAGTTTTGAAAGTAGGGATTAAAGTTGAGAGCTGGGTGCGAGTTCCTTGTAGATCCCTAGAGGGGGTGGGGACCCAGAAGCCTAATAAGGGAGCTCAAAGACTGAGGGATTTTCCTCCTTCTTTTCCCTCGTTTTCAGGGAGAAGAGGAGCAAAGGTCAGCATCTCAAGACCTAGGCCGGTGCTTTCCTTTTCTATTAGTCGGAATTTTCCCTTCCTGAGCTCGAAAACGATTGGGGCTGCGGTGGAGGCACTAATGAACAGAAATGCAAGCTGCTCACAGCAGCACACTTGTTCTTTTATCCCGAAGGGGAGGTGAAAGCTTCGAGGGGTTTTTCCTGATGCCGGCAGTAGTAGCAACAAGTTCTGATATTCCTAAAATGAGTAATCAAAGGGGACTAGAGAACGAAATGTTCTTGCCTGTAGTGTCCCGGTTTCCTATGCAATTTTTCTTTGGTTTTCCTCTCATCTAAAACAAAAGTAGATGGCTAGGAGACAGGTTGGGACATTTATCCTATTTTCCCTGAAATGGGGGAGGATTGTCTCGGGTACCGGGTGAAGGGGACAATCGAGGCAATTTTCTGAATAATTTATAACCTCAAAGTCTCGTAACTGAAAGAAAAATATGTGTCTTTGGGGAGAACTGGGATTATTTCAGAAGGGTTTTTGAAGGGAATCTGCCTGATTCATTCTCTCTCTCTCTCTCTCTCTCTCTCTCTCTCTCTCTCTCTCTCTCTCTCTCTCTCTCCTTTCTGAAAAGCTGTGGATCCTAGTGTGGGTATTTTTTTTCTCTCTGTGTGAGATGTATATAATAATGGCAATTTTAATGTCATGTGGTTTTCTACATAGGCTTACAATAATTTCTTATTTTGAATTTTAGGAAAATTACAAATTTAAGTTAATATATGTGAAGCACAAACATCCATTGATTCTATATTCTTCCATTAAAACATCTATTCTGTATTTTAAAAAATCTTGTATTTCATAAATACCTGTATATACAAATGCACTTATTTGTAAGCATATTTATATTTGTACTGTATGTATAAATATTCTTTTTGTATATTTAGACATACCTATATTTACATTTATATTATGTTCCATATACAAAAATAAAATATGCAAATTCAAGTTTTATAATTTCCTCTTTAAAGGTTCCCAGGCACAATGTTTTTCATAATCACCTTTTCCTGCACTTTTGTTTCACATATTTAGCTTTTCTGTTGTTCTTCTTCTTGGAGTATTTGAATACTTGCACTAATAGATGGAAGGTAAAATACACTTTGTCGCTTGGATAAGACTATTAAATATGTAAATTTTGGTGTATAAAGTTCATTTAGGTATACGTTTAGGAGAGAAAATACCTTTTAGATCCCAGAGGATCTGAGATACAATTATAAAGGGACAACAGTATTGCAACTGCAAGTGACCCACTTTGGTGGCAATACATAATCAATGGGACTGAGGCAAGGTTCCCATAGTCACAATGGTGTGTGCACTCTTGCTCACTGAGATGGTTTAATAGATTTTTTTATAAAAAGGTTTTCATCTTTCAGCCTGGAAACTGGGGACTCTCAGGACTGGTGCATGCTATTACCTAGTGAAATGTATTATTCCTACACATAGTCCATACAGTATCAATGTGAACTGCTGATGAATGAGCCCATGGAACTTCTCTATTGGACAATTCAGAAACTTGGCTGGTATTATTAATGGGCAGAGTCCTCAGAGTTGAACTATTTAATTTATTACATACTTGGTGGAAGAGTAAATCTGGGTAAATCCCAGTATTTCAAATTGCTTACTATATGTTCAAAATGCAGATAAGTTTAGCTGTCTTCTCTGATGCCTGCTAAATTCAATTTCCATAGAGATGTAACATAGACTGAAACAATGAAAATAGCCTAAAGCTTTGTCTTCCAAACTTCTTTGTGGAGTCCTTTGGTTTATGATCTTTGGAGAGGGTAATCCCAATTCTGGCAACAGGATCATCAAGTTCTGATGTCCCTAAATCGAACAAAGGGGACTAGAGTAGACATTTTTCTTGCCTCTAGTCTCTCAGTCTCCTAAACAATTGTTCTGTTGTTTTCCTCTCATCTATCAAAAGGCAGAAAGTGTCTGGCTAGGAGGCCAGGCACATTTCTCTTCTTCATGATTCATAGTCTCCTCCTTAGCTTCTTCAGACCTAGACTCTTAATCTCTTCTTCTTTTTTTTACCAGCCCCTTCTCAACAAGGGACTAGAGTCCTTCACCTTATGCCCTATCTCTAAATTACTTTCCTGTACAAGTGTCTTTTGCTCCAGTTGAAGAGCCCCAAGTACTGGGGCTTTTGCTTGGGATTTGGATATATGTTCCTAAAGGAGAAGGAGGAGGAAGAAGAGGAGGAAGAAAAAGAAGAGAAGGAAGAAGAGAAAGAGGAGGAAAAAGGAAGAGAAGAAGGAGGACAGGGAAGAAGAAGAGGAAGAGGAAGAAGAAGGGAAGAGAGGAGGAGGAGGAAGAGAAGAAGAAGAAGAAGAAGAAGAGGAAGAAGAAGAAGAAGAATCATCTCAGAAAACCAGGTTCTGTTTAGTGGAAAGGCAAATATGATAACTGAGCCAGAGCACCAAGTGTGTTGTCAACCAGGCAGAAGCATGTGTTTAGTTTATGTGGAGGGAAGGTGTTTTGCAGCATCTATAAAAAATTCTTCATATTTCCAGAGAGGGAGAAACCTTAGCAAAGGACTTTGCTACTTTGGGATTCCATGAACTTTCCCCACTAATTCATTCTGAATTATTTGTTAAGCTTTGACACTGGTTATGATGTACTGGTTATTTAGCAAATTAGTGAACAGATGTAAAGTGGCTCAGCAGGTTTACAACTGAGCATTTCCCTTAGGATGGTACAGTGGAAAGAGCATCTCATTTTGAGTCCAGATATTCCTGACCATCTGTATGACCTTGAACAAGTCACTTCATATTGCCAGGTTTATTTGTAAACAGTTGGTGTTGGACTAGATAATTTCTAGGGCCATTTCCAGAACTAAATTTCATGATCCTATATTAAAGTACTTTGCAGTTTGAAATCCTGTTTCCTTCTGAATGAGGACACTTTGTTTCTGTTTCCAGTTCTGTGACTAAATGAGTCTTTGACCCAGATCAACACACTTCACCGGATGTCAGTTTCTTCTTTTCTAAAATAGATGGATTGGGCTAGATGATCTCTGAAATGCTTGCCAGGTGTAAAGGTCAAATTTCTTAATGCCCTTCATCCATCCATCCATCCATCCATCCATCCATCCATCCATCCATCCATCCATCCATCCATCCATCCATCCATCCATCCATCTATCTATCTATCTATCTATCTATCTATCTATCTATCTATCTATCTATCTATCTATCTATCTGTCTGTCTGTCTGTCTGTCTGTCTGTCTGTCTGTCTGTCTGTCTGTCTGTCTGTCTTTCTGTTTGTCTGTCTATCTAAAATTTTAGATGCAAGCATCAGAACCCAAATACAGAATATAGAAAAGAAAAAGAAACATATTATAAATGTAAATATTGAAATAGATATAAAGTGAGAAAAGAACAAAACCCCCCTATGTCATGTGCACAGCAGAACATGAGAGGATTCAAAATATATAGTAGTAAATATTCATTTCAAGAAAGCCTGCATGATAAATACTATATGTTGGGTCTATGTTTTCTTTGCTTCCTTGTTCATCAAAATATTTTTAAAAATTTAAAAGAATCTTTACTCAGTGATTTGGCTTATTCCCCATGGGCCATTTCCTAACCATGATATAACTTGACATTGCTGATATAGTTTATGTAGTTAAAGCAAATCATATGGCCTAAAATATTTATTTAAGATATTTATTAAAATGCTATATTTTGTTTTTGAAAGCTAATGTGAACTACATTTTAAAGTATGACCCCTCCCCTTTTAGTTCTTTTGAACCTAATGTAATTCAGCTAAGGTGGTTTGCTAGTTCCAGTTTCAATTTCTCTTCTAGGCTCAAGGCTAGATGTAGTTCAAAGAAAGTGAAAGTCTCAGAAGGACCACAGAACCTCTAAAAAACCTGGAAAAACAGATTAATACATTGGGATCACCAAAGTCTTCAACAACAATAAAAGTCATTATGTACCTACTCCTAGCAAGGTATTATGTTAGGCGCAGGGGATATAAGGAGAAAAGGGGAAACAGTCCCTGCTATTAACAAGCTTATGTTTTATTGCCTTAGAAGGAGCACTAGAACACACTGCCGTATATCAGGGAAATGAATTCATCAGTTTTAATTTCTGTCATCAATTTCAATCTGCTACATAGTAGCCTGGAATTTCCCTGAAAAGGAACTTGCATTCCTGAGTAATAAAACAATGGCATTGGATTAGTATCGTCAAAGTTGTTAACTTTGTTTAAACCTGGTCTTTGCAAAGTGGAGCCAGGTTGATATTTACTATGTCAAAGAAGCTTCCTGACTGTGGATAACAGGGTGACCATTTCAAGGGTCATATTTGACATTGGATTTGTTATGCAATTTTAGCAAACAGTAGAGAGAGGTTAATTAAAGACTGAGAATATCTACCCATGACCCTTCTAAGAAAATTGGAGCTGTACTGTTCAAGGGACAACTGTGACTATAAAGCTTCATGAAATAGATTTGCTCTGGAAATGTTGGGTGTCAAGTCAATCATGTTGTACCACCAGGAGAGCTTGCTGCTTAACAGGCTCCTAGAGGAAATACGTTTATAAAATGAAGGATCCTTTTGTAATCATCCTTCTTGTTTATCTTTTAAAAGTAAATATTTTTGTACAATGAGTTTCCCTCAAGTGGGGCATATTTGTAATTATTCTAATCTGAGGGCCCTAGGATGACAGGCTGAAGCTGCTGTTGCTGATTCCACATTGGCCCCCAAATGAAGAACTCAGAATGTGCTTCCATCTTTCTATTCAAGGCCCAATTGAACCCTCCTATAATTCTATGAAATTTCCCCTGACTATTCCATACACTGGTGATCTCTTCATCTCTGGAATTCTGTAATACTTATAATATGACCCACACAGGTTAGCCCTTATACACTGGGTTAAGGTGTGGTTTAACTTTTTCATTTGTTTCAGTCTTGTCTCAATTAGATTCTAAGTTTCTTGAAGGCAGTATCATATCCTTATACTACTTTGTATTCTCCATAGCCCCTAAACCAGTGATGGATGTATAAAACACCTAGTAAATAGTGATTAATTTCCAATTCTACACAAAGTTCTCTCAATGAAGAACTTTTGAGAATATCTTTTTTCCAAGATGCAAAGCAATGTTTCCATGATTAAAATGATGTTTGACTGGTGGCTGTTGCTTTTATATAAAAAATTGATGGATATTTCCCCTGCCCCAATCCAACAGAAGAGCCACAGCAGCAGCCCCCAAACACCAACTGTTAATGAAGACCAGCCTTAAGAGAGTATTCAACACCCTACATCCATAACCTGCTCCCTCCATCTTTTTTACCAAAGGAAGGGACTTGCATTTCTTAATCTCTTCCATTGATTAGTTTTTCAGTTGTGTACAACTCTTTGTGACCCCATTTGGGGTTTTCTTGGCAAAGATACTGAAGCGGTTTGCCATTTCCTTCTCTAGTTTATGTTACAGATGAGGAAACTGAGGCCAACAAAGTTAAGTGACTTGCCCAGGGTCACACAGCCAGTAAGTGTTTGAGGCCAGTTTGAATTCATAAAGATGAGTTTTCCCGACTCCAGACCCAGCACACACTCTATTCATTAAGCCATCTACCTGTTCCCAGGGATTAGACAAGTCATTATAAATAACACCATGTTTGGCTTTGTTTCAGTATGATTTTTAATTATGTTGTTGTAGCCATATCTCTTGCTCTTCAGGTTCTTAACCTATAGTTGTTGCTGTTGTCTTTGCCATCATTGTATCCCGAGACCCTAGTGTAGGGCCAGGTATATATTTGGCTCTTAGCATTTGCTTGCTTGGTTAATTTATTCTACATAATTATTCATTCTACATAATTTCACATAAATCTTCCCATGGGAAAGAAATACTTTTGGATTAAAACAGCTAGATGGCTCAGTGGATAGAGTGTTGGCCTGAAGTCAGAAAGATCTGGGTCCAAGTTTGATCTTCAATACTTCCTAGCTGTGTTACGCTGTGCTAGACATTTAACCCTTGCCTCTATTTCTTCATCTGTAAAACTGAAATACTAATACCACCTTTCTCCCAGGGTTGTTGTAAGAATAAAGTGAGATAATATTTATGAAGTGCTTTGCAAACCTTAAAGTGACACACAAATAATAGCTCTTATTTATACTTGTGTCTAAAAATTGAATGATAAATGTAGAGCCTACACGGATTACACTTATCAGTAGTTATCTTTCTTTCTTCATCTTCTACATAATAATTATTTTCTGCACTGTTCACAATCACAGAATCATAGGATCTCAGAATTGGAAAAGAACATAAAGGTCATATAATCCAATCATACCTGAGTAAGAATCCCCTCTGCATCACCCCAATAAGTGTTCATTTGAAAGCCTTCAAAGAGGAGACATTATGATCTCCAAAGAGGGACCATTCTACTTTTGGAGAGCTCTACTTATTAGGAACCAAGACTTTAAATTGAGCTTAAATCTGATGCTGAAATTTTTACCCATTGGTCCTAATTCTGTTCTTTGAGTACAAATTACCAAAGTCTGATCTTCATGCCAGTCATTCAAATACTTAGAGAGTTGTAGGCTTACCCTCCAAGTCAGGGATGGGGAACCTGTAGCCTTGAGGTCACACGTGACCTTTTGATGGAATCCAAACTTCACAGAACAAATCCCTTTAATAAAAGGATTTGTTCTGTAAAACTTAGACTTAGTCAAAAAGCCACACCTGAGGACCTAGAAGGCCACATATGGCCCCAAATTCCTTACCCCTGCTCTAAGTCTTCTTTTTTAGGATAAACATTCACAGTTGCTTCCAGCCAGTCTCATTAAAGAATGCTCTCGTCTTCACCATCCTGGTCATTCTCCTCTGGATGACACTTTTCATGGCTGTCTAGTTATTTTCGCACATATTGTATTTTCTACTAGATTATATACCTCCTTAAGGCAGATACAATTTCTTATAAATCTTTGAATTCTTCCAAATAGCACAGGCTGTGTACATAATGTATTCTCATGGTGTTTATTAGAGTTAGCATTCTAGGAATAATTTAGGTCAGCCTCCTAATTTCCAGTTGGTAACAACTGCATTCCAAGAGTGGAGAACAGAGGAGAAAGTGAGAACCTTTTGCTTTTGATTCACCTTTACCTGCCACACCCGAGACAAAACAAAAGCTAGAGACAGATGAAGAGACTGATGCCCAGGGATATCATTTGGCTTAAAGTCACATAAGTACTAAATAACTGAGTAAAGATTCAAACTCTGGTCCTCTGACCTCAAATTCAATGTTCTTTCCAGTACATAATACTCCTATTCAATGATAACTAACCATTGGCTGCCCCAGAGCCTCCATTTTTCTGTATCAATATGTTCCAAGTGATACCATATGGCTGTGAATCAAACCATCAAATGCCCCAATCCCAAAAGAATTGGAGTCACCCATACAGCATACCTTTGACAATATGATATTTGACAAAATCTGTCCTGGTGTTTTTATAGTCAAGATGTGAATAAATACAGACTGTATGACAGAACAGCCAAGACAGCAGCGATTAAACGATCATACCCAAGGCTGACTAACGTATGGCAACGTGGTGGGTGATCACTGCTGGTCTGTGGTTAGATTCAGTCCATGGTTTTCTTATGTTCAATAGACCCTTTTTTTTCAGCAACTTTGAGACTTGAAAAGCATGCTTCTCAAATCTGTGTGCAATGTGCACCTGGTGAGGAGAAGTAATCGGATGTATTACTTGCTATTCCCAATAATTTCAACAAGCTTGAGCAAGATGAAATGTAACAGATACAAATATAAAATCCTAAATTCACTTGAAAAACAATCAACTTCACAAGATTGTCATCTGCACACACCTTGATTAATTTGAGACAATAGAAGTGCTACAGTTGTTGAAAAAGCATACCAGATTTTAGACTTCATTCATAGAAGCAAAATGTGTCCAGATCAAGGGAAGGAGTGTTTTACTCTATTTTTCACTAGTTAGAATAAGTAGAAAATAGAGTTTAGCTGTGGGTCTTATAATCTAAGAGGAACATGAACAGGCCAGAATCAGAAAAGAAAAGAAGAAATAATTATAGAAGCATAGGATTTACAGGTGGAATGGTCTTCAGAAACCATGTAGTCCAACTTTCTCATTTTCCAAATTAAAAAAAAAACCCGAGGCCTAGAGAAGTTATGGAGTCTTGGAAAATAGCAGAGAGAGCACTGGACTGGAGTCAGAAAAGCCCTGGGTTTGAATCTCCCATCATATACTTACTAGTGTAGGTTATTGAACCTTTCTCAATCTCCATTTTCTCATCTGTAAAATGGGATTAATAATTATACCTACTTCATAAAGTTGTTATTAGGATCAAATGAGATAATATATGTAAAGTAACATATAAGTGTTAGCCTTTATTAAGAAATGTGGCAAGTCTTGAATAAATGAATTAGTGAAAAAGTAGTGTGTGCCAAGTGCCAAAAAAGTGTGCCAAGCATTGTGCTAAGCTCTTTGGATATAAACATAAAAGCTAGACCAGTTCTTCCCTTCCAGAAGCTTACATTCTAATGAGAGAGAACACACATATGGAGTAATGATAACCAAGGAGAGGTATTTTCAGCTAGAAAGTTTCAGGGATGATGATTGAATTCATAGGGGAATAAATTAACTCATCTTTTCCAATAGCAAATGCAGTATAGGTTTATTTTTATGACAGAACTAGAAAACAGAGGTAGAGTGGGCAGAGGGTATGTGGATGGTGTCGGGCAGGGCAACTGTTGAGAAGATGGCAGAGAGTAAAGCACAGGATGGCTGAGGACCCCTGGATGTAGTTGGCCAGTAAAGGCTCTCATCAATCAATACTGGGAGGGAGGCCAAAGTGGGGGTCTTGTCAATTCTGCCACAATATATCTCATATCTGCCTTTTAAAAAATTTGGAATAACTATTGCTCTAGCTCAGGCATCTCATCTGGATTAAAAAAAGCCTCTTGGTTGGATTTCTAGGCTTCAGATGTTTTTATGCACAATACATCCATCAGACAAAATGACAAAGTATTCTTCCCAAAGCACAGGTTTGATCATGTCACTCATTGGCTCAAGAACCCTCACTGGCTCAATATTGCCTCTAGGATAAAAAGAATAAATGATTGAATGAATGAAAGGCATTTAAAATAATTCATTATGTCCCAGATGTGCTAAGCTCTGTGGATACATATACAAAAGAAGAGATGGCCTTCCCTTGAGAAGCTTATATTTTAATGGAGGAGGCAACATATGTGAGGAATGGTGGCCAGGGAAGATAGTTTTGGTCTTATCAGTCACAAAGGTGGTAACCGTAACAATAGATCAGATAACTGACATCCACTATTGATCAGCACTGACTCACTCCATTTTTGTGAACTGTACTGATTTTCTCCCTCCTGGTGGTCCCCTATTCCTAAAGACTCAAGATATTGGACTATTATCATAGACAACCAATTGGCCCAGCTCACTGCAGTTCAGAACTCCTGAGCTCAAGCAATCCACTCACCTCAGCCTCACTGGTAGTAGAGACAAGTGCACAGGTATGCACCACCATGCCTGGCAACATGAAACAATGAAAGCTGTCCTGCTTGTCTGTGATTCTTCCTGGCTTTCCTTTTGTTCTCCTCTGTACATTCAAAGATGCTTCAAGAGCCTTTTTTTTCTCTTTCTTCCTCCCTTCTTTTCTTCCCTTTTTGCCCTTTCCTCCCTTCTCCCTTTCCTTTCTTCTTTCTTTTCTTTTTCTTCTCCTTCCTCTCTTCTTTTTCACTTCCTTCTTTTTTCCTTCCTTTTTTCTTCCTTCCTTTTTTTCCTTTTTTCCTTCCTTCCTTCTTTTTTCCTTCCTTTTTTCTTCCTTCCTTTTTTTCCTTTTTTCCTTCCTTCCTTTTTTCCTTCCTTCCTTCCTTCCTTCCTTCCTTCCTTCCTTCCTTCCTTCCTTCCTTCCTTCCTTCCTTCCTTCCTTCCTTCCTTCCTTCCTTCCTTCCTTCCTTCCTTCCTTCCTTTCTTCTTTCCTTCCATATCTCTGGTTACCTCCTCCCCAATTTGGGAAAAAAACCTTACAATGTTATTAACAAGCATGCTTAGTCAAGCAAAACAAATTTTCACATTAGCCATCTCTGAAAAATGTATGTATCATTCTATTCACCACTTTTCCTTCCTTTATTCCTAAACAAAGGGAGCACAAATATTGACTATACCTACAATAGATGCTGCATTCCCTCCCTCTCTCCAGTACTAAGCTTACACAAATTAAGTCATAGTGGAATAGAAAGGAGGAACAGAATGTATTACAATTCTTTAAGTCCATTCTAGATTTCTTCTAGTCTTTTGGCATATGGGTTAAATCCCCTCCCCCTAATTGTTTCCTATCTTGTTGAGTTTCTTACTGATCTGAAAATTTTACATAACCTATAAAAAGGACCTGATTCCTATTATCCAGGAGTTCATCATACATGGAAAGAAAAGAGGCCCTGGAAATTTAGTTACACATTTACTGAACCTCTATGGTACATAGAATACTGCAGTAGGTGCTAAGGGAGATGTTGGGGGACCTAAAGGAAACAGAAGATGTGATTCAGTCTCGGAAAGTTTGAAAATGATGAGTGAGCATTTTGTCTACCTTTCCACCTGATTTCTTTCCCTTTAATCTAGAGGTGGCTAGATACGGTGGGACAGCTAGATGGTACAGTGGAGAGAGCCTTGAAGTCAGGAAGACTTAAATTTAAATCCTGTCTCAGACACATACTAGCTGTGTGACCCTGGAAAAGTCACTTAACCCTATTTGCCTCAGTTTCCTCATCTGTAAAATGAGCTGGAGAAGAAAATGGCAAACCACTCCAGTGTCTTTGCCAAGGGAACCTCAAACAGATCACAAAGAGTCAGACATGACTGAACAACAACAACAGCTAGGTATGGTAGAACGGATGCTGGACTTTGAGTCAGGAGAGTTGGGTTCAAATTCCATCTCTACTGATAGCTGAATAATCATGGACATCACTTCATTTCTTTGGACCTCAGTCTTTTCATCTGTAACATGGGGAATGTTCATGCTATCTATCACAAAGTATAGTTTCAAGGAGAGCTCTTTGAATATTTCTATTTTTAATCTCATCCACTCCAGTCATTTGTGCTTTCTCATCCTGTGAAGGTCTGAAAGGTTATGAAAGTGTGAATTTAAAATTGTAAAAAGATGATAATTAATCATAGGCAACCAGTTTGTTGGATGAGAAGCAGAGGATTGAAAGATCTATCCATTTATTTATATGCAGTTAATAGAAATAAATAATAACCTAATTATGTACCAGAGGGATAAATTATTTTACATACTGTTAGGGAACTGTTTTCTAGAAACCAATTTTTTTACTAGAAAAATCACTGCAGAATGCAGATCTCTTGAATTATAGTTAGCTCCTTATTTGTGAGTTTTATTCCTTTTCATTTTCATTCAACAAACACTTTACTGTATACAAGTCACTATCCAAGAGGTCAGAGCTCTGCTTTTTTAGGAGAATAGACATTGTTTGGGCATTGGAAGGAACTAGTCTCTTATTGAAAATATTGATTGACTGTATTGCTTTGGAGGAAGGTAGGGTAATAAGAACTGGTATGTGTGTGTGTGTGTGTGTGTGTGTGTGTGTGTGTGTGTGTGAGAGAGAGAGAGAGAGAGAGAGAGACAGACAGACAGATGGACAGAGACAATCAGAGACAGAGAGTCGAGAGAGACTGAGAGAGAGACAGAGAGACACGGATAGAGGCAGAGAGATGAGACAGAGGTACAAGAGACAGAGGTGAATTTTGTGGTCTCTGTTTACAAAGCTACATTACTCAAAAATGAGACAGTGTGATCTCACATTTTTGAAGGAAAAAGATAAACAATTGAAGGGTTAAGAAATGGCAAACTTCTGAGGAAACTACAATCTGACTGGGAGTGTAGAATGAACTGATTATGTTGGCCATCCATTTAACAATAAAGATAAAGCTGATATTTCACATTTGTATGGCATTGTAAAGTTTACAAAGCACCTTTACATACATTATCTCATTTATTCCTCAAAACACTCTGGTGAAGCAGGGCAGATATAATATTTTTTTTATAGAAGATGAAACTGAGGCACAGAGAGGCCAAGTTACTTGTCCAAGGTCACACAGCTAGTTGGTGATAGAACAGAGTCTAGAATTCAGGTCTTCTGACTCATAGTTCAATGTGTTTTTTCATATAATTTTCTTGGAAAGATAATTGAAGGATGAAATAATTTAAAATCATTTTGTGGAAAAAGTGATGAGACTTGGTCTGAATTACTTCAGGAGGTTGAATTAGAACTGGTGGTAGATTTTGGCTCCATATAAACATGCTATTTCTCACAAATAGAGCCATTAGGAAGAATGATGCATGATAATGAGGAAGACATTAGACCTCTTCATGACCCTGTGGTGCTAATGTGATCAAAGATCTTCCCCACTCATTTAATAGGCCTCAGGTGGAGCTAGTTAAGAGAAGCTTGATTAGGAGAGCCTTGCTTGTAGGCAGGCCTGCACCCTTTTGCTATTAGGTACTAAGCCACAGGCCTACACAGGGTATATATACCCTGTGGGTAGCCATTAAACTCAGATTAGAGTACTTCGAGAAGAAGAAGACAAAGAAGAGAGAACTTTGAGAGATGGAGAGACAGAGAGAGAACTGGAAAGCCTGTAAGAACTTCAAGGGCTTTCAGAACTGCAGGAGGAGAAGACACAGGCAAGAGGAGTGTTTAAGGGAAGGCCCTAGCAGAGGGGAAAGTTACAGGATGGCTTGGCTCCTTGTTGTGATACTGTATTTTAATCTCCTTGCTGTTACATTGAGGTGGACTTACTGGCTTTGGAATACAATTACTGCTATGTCGAATTGGGGTTATTGGTTTTGGGATTTGATCCTCTGGTATCTGAATAAATGTTTTACTTGTTCTACCTTCTATACATAGAGTCTCTTATACTTTGCAATTCCTAACTATACAGGTATAGTCACAGTCACCATCGATATTGTGAATCTTGCCTTACTGATATAGACCCAGACAGCTCTCCAAGACTGTAAGTTACAGATGAATTGTTTTACCTATCTGCATCATTGGAAGGATTTTCCATCCTGGAAGTTCCCCCACCCACACCCCAGATGAAATCACAGGTTCTGGCTAAAAATAAAAATAAGAATCTACCAGATAGAAAATCGCACAAGTAATGTCTACATTTGTCTATGCTATAGGGACCAGGGGAAGGTCTCTTGGAACCTGTTGAACAGAAGTTAAAAAAAGATCATTAGGGATGCTTTAGTAGCTACTTCTATTGGTCTGGAGGATGTCACATGGGGTTCTGTGGCTGCCTTGTAATATTGTTCATTCTGTGATTTAGCTAATGAGACTAAGGGAAGGCATTTGGAAAAAGCACTGGAAATCCAGGTTCCGGTTCTACCTCTGCAACTAATTAGGAGACTGACCTTAGGAAGTCACTTTCTTGCTCTGAGCCACAGATTCTCTGCTGTAAGGTGAGGAAGTTAGACTAAGCATTTCTAGGTTCCCTTACAGTGACGTTATCATGTTTAAAAAAATCATTTTATGAGTCTATAAGGGAACATTCAAGACAATTACATTTCAAGGCAATTTTAAAGTAGCTGCTAGGCTGGTCACCTGGGTAGATAAATTAAGTGGTAACTTAAATGACTAGATGGGAAGGGCTGAAATCTCTCAAATCTTTTCCCCATTGGCCTGCTATGGGGTCTGAAATTCCCACAATTACTCCATTGGGTTCATATGTTAAAAGCCCTTGTTAAAATGCAAATGTTATCTGGAAGGTGGAACACTTTGGTCATTATCAGTCATTTTGGTGCTAATTACTTACAGAATATCTCCAACTGAGAGTGAAGACCTGAATGGATGGGACATAGAACAGGGTTAGCATTGATGGGGGATGGGAGTCAAGAATGGGTTAAAAAATCTAAGGAACTGGTCTATTTGGAGCACCATACAAAGCAAATCCTGACTAGCTAAGGCCAGTATGAAGGTATAACACCTTGCTTTGGGAGAGGCCAATCCAAAGAAATGGGAACTAAACAGGGACTGGAGATGCCATGAAAATTATTTTTCTGATGATTGGCAATGTTAGTTTTCGGGGTTCTGATAATTAGCATGAAAAGATAGTATCTACTCTGGTCTATTGAATGAAGGAAATCATCAGTTGTTCATTTATGTCAGTTGCATGGGTTTTCTTGACAAAGATCCTGGACTGGTTTGCCATTAACTTCTCCAGCTCAGGAAGCTGAGGCAAATAGGGTTGAGTGATTTGCCCAAGGTAACACAGCTAGGAAGTATCTGAGTCTGTGTGTCAACTCAAGTCCTTCTGACTCCAGGCCTGGTTCTGTGTAAAATGGTCCTTTAGGCAAGTGTTCATTTGGCATTTGAACAATGAGGCCAGCCAATTGAAATTGTGTTCCCTGTGGTAGAATTTGAACGCTTGTCAGTTCAGCTTGAGAAAGGACCTCAGTGTCTTATCTTGCCAAGTGATTTTCAGAATCTTCCTAAGGTGATTCAAACGGAAGTGATCGTTTCCTGGCATGGTGCTGGTATGCTGTCCAGGTTTTATAGGCATACAACAATGAGGTCAGTGCAATGGCTCTGTGAATAGTCTTAAGTTTGACAGTCAGTCTAATATCTCTTCTCTCTCACACTTTCCTTTGGAGCCTCCCAAACACTTGCATCGACTTCATCATCTATGTGGAGAGACCTGGAAAGTATACTGTCAAGGTAAGAGACCTTATCCACAATGTTCAAAATTTCTTCATTTGCTATAACCAATGGTTTCACATATGGATGGTGTGGTCCTCGGTGGTGGAGGGCCTCTGTTTCTTGGTGTTAATTGTTAGGCCAAAATTAGCACAAATGGCAGAGAATAGCTCTATACTCATATCAGCCTCAGAGGCTGCACTGAGTGCACAATCATCTATGCACAAAAGGTTGAGCGCCAGATCTCCGTCTATTTTCGTCTTGGCTTGTATAGCCTTTTCAAGTCAAATAATTTACCATCAGCGTGGTAGCTGACCTTGATGCCACTTTCATTCTCATTGAAGTCATCTGACAACATTGCTGAAAAGCATGGGAATAAACACACAGCCTTGTTTTATTCCATTGGTGACTGGGAAAGTGCAAGAGCTTGTCCAGGCTACCAAATTTTGTCATAATCTTCCATAAGTCCTTATGATTGTCAGTATCAAAGGTCTTGGTCAGGTTAACAAATGTTGTGTACAGACCTTTCTGAAGTCACACTGGCTCTGGGGTAGATGACCATCTTCCAGGTGAAGGATCAGCCTATTACGGAGGACCCTGGCAAGATTCTTGCTGTCAATGGTCAAGAGAGAGATCCTCCCACCCCTCCCCATGATTGTCACAGGGCAACCTACTTCCTTTTCCTTTATAGAGATGAACAGTGGAGTTATCTTTGAACTCCTGGAGATAACCTCTTCTTGTCATATAACCTGGAAGATTTTAGTCAGCTTTTGAATGAGTAGTGGACTCCCTATTTTGTAAATCTCAGCTGGAATAGAATCAGCACCGGGTGCTTTGCCACACAAGAGGAGCCTAACTGCATTCAAAACCTCTTCTTCAGTTGGAAATTTGGCTACAGAGAGATTGATTTCACCCTGAGGTATTATATCAATGGCTTCAGCACTGGTTGATTATGGTCTGTTGAGAATGCTATGGAAGTGTTCATCCCCTCCCTTGAGGATCATGTCTTTATCACTAATCAATGTAACTTCATCAGCACTGAGTAGTTGAGATGCACCATAGGTCTTTGGCCCATAAAGAGCTTCAGGATATCATAAAAGTGCTTTAGATCACTACTATCAGAGTAAAACTGAATTTCATCTGCCTTCTTACTGAGCCAAGAATCTTACATCTCTCTAAGCCTTTCTTGTACTTTACTTTTGATGGAGTTAAATAGTGCCTTCTTAGAGAAGGACAAACTGCTGGTAAACCCTATGGAATTTTCATTTTTCATTTAATAGCTTCTGAATTTCTCCATCATTTTCATCAAACCAATCTTAATGTGTATGAGTGTTCAGGCCCAGATGAGTAAATGTGATGCAGCACACCGAATCTCTCAAAGATGCCCAGTCCTTTTCTGCTCCACTGTTGCCAATCTTGTGTTGGCTCAGCTCCCCACCCCCCACCAAGTTAACCACAAACTATTCATGCTCAGAGAAGTGCTCTAACCTATTGACATTAAGTGTTCCGGTAGTCATCTTGCTTTGGGACCTCACTTTTGTCGTACATGAATGTTTAGTTTGGAGAGGATAAGTTTATGATTGGTCCAGCACTCTGTGCCCAACACTGCCTTCATCATTCTCACATCTGTCTCACATGTCCTTCCAATGACATAATCTATTAAATGCCAATGTTTGCTGAGAGGGTGCATTCATGACATTTTATACATCTATGTATAAAGTTTTTATGTCTATGTACACACCTATAAAGTAGTTAAAAACATGGTATTTTGAGAGGGAAGGCATTTGGGGGGAATCAGGAAGAGCTTCTTACAGAGAACATTATACTGGACCTGCTTGGTATAGAGGCTAGGGCACTGGCCTTCTAGCCAGGAAGACCTGGATTTGAATTCTCCTTCTCATATTAGCTGCTTGAACCTGGACAAGTCACTTAACTTCTCTTTAGTCCAGTTTTGTCATCTGTAAAGTGAAGGGGTTAGAGTTGAGGGCCTGTAAGATCACTTCTAGAGTGAAAGGGATGACATTATAACTGTTTCATTTTTGTCTTTGTATCCCCAGTGTCTAGCACAGTGTCTTGTGAATGTTGTTGCTCAGTAGTTTTTCAGTTGAATCCAACGTTTTGTGATCCTGTCAGAAGTTTTCTTGGCAAAGATACTTGAGTGGTTTGCCATTTCCTTCTCTGGCTCATTTTACAAGTGAGGAAACTGAGGCAAAAGAGTTGATTTGTCCAGGGTTACACAGCTAAGAAATGTCTGCAGCTAGATTTGAACTCATGATGATCCTTCCTGACTCCAGGCCCAGCACTCTATCCACTGTATTGCCTAGTTGCCCCATCCTATTAATAATATTAGTCACATAATAATAACAAATATAATAGTAATAGAATCACAGAGTTCCCAGGATCATACAGTTAAAGGTACAAGTGACTTCCCAGGTTATCTTGTCTAATCCTTTAATTTTGCAGATGAGTACATTGAGGTCTAATTAAGTTAAGTGACTTGCCCAGGATGGTAAGTATCAGAGGTTGGATTTGAACCCAGATTCTCTGATCCCAAAGCCACTGAAAATAATATTTGTAAAGGGTATCACACAATATCTGGCACATAGTAGGTGATCTGTAAATCTTAGATATAATAAAAATAATAATTACTAAGAAGAAAATAATGATAAAACCATTTATATAGCATTGTAAGGTTTGCAAAGTGCTTTCTGTAGATTATTCCTTTGGACCCTCAGAACTGCCCTGTGAGGTAAATGCTATTATTATCCTGGCTTAAACATTTGTCAAATAAAAGTGAAGGTGTCAACATGGGCCAGTGGAGAGTGTACTGGATTCAGAGTCAGAGAAGCTGCAGTCAGATTCTAGCTTTGCCACTTACTATCATTGTCACCTTGGCAAATCACTTAAGTTTTCTGTCTCTGTTTCCTTATCTGTGAGATGAGGAGGTTGAACCAGGTGGCTTCTGGGGCCCTTCTAATTGTGAACCTATGATCTCAGAAACTGAGGTCAGGGAAAGCCAAATCAATTGTGTATGTATGGTGATTTTGGGGCGGGGGTGTGAATGTGGGGATGGGAGAGGAAGCTCTTACCTTGCCAAAGTGGCATAGGGCCAAAGTGTATAAGGCATTCAAGAAGGTCTAGCACTTCTGGTGTGAAGCCTTGCCAAGCCCTTTTGAAGACCATTCATCTGTCTTTGGTTTCCACCTGGTACTCAACTCTCACCTGTATCTCCAAGAAGCTGTAGCATGAACAGCGACCACACTCTGGTAAACTATTTTGGCAGAGGGACTAAACCAGCTTGAGAGTAACTGAAAGGCCTCCAACTCATTGGTGAGTTAGGGGTTGTCTACCAGAAGTACGTGAATGAACCATTCCTGGTGGAATGGGGGATGAGAACAATTTGTTCCAATGGACATGAAGGCAGCTGAAGTAGATGCTGTGGAGTAATTAGAGCTTGGTCAGAAATCAAAGATGCCAACATCATCCATTGCATCCCAAGCCACAGCCAGTTTTCCTGACTTTTGTTTTGCCACTTGACTTTGATCACTCAGGTGGAGAGAGGTTACCACTTTGTGCAAGTCTGCCTCACTTAAAACCAATTCACAAACAAGTCAAGACATTACTCTGTGATGCCATTCATCCTCTTTGATAACAACAACAAAGCAACAACAACACAGTAGGAGTACTAGACCAAGAGATGGGAGGCATAGGTTTGAGACCCATACAATTGTGATATTAACTCCTAACTTTGAGATTAATTTTCATCATGGTATCATGAGGAGGGCCTGGACTTGGAGATAAGAAGACTTGGGTTGAAATTTTAACCCTTATATTTCCTCTTATCTTAAATGAAGATGTTGGACTTGACAGCCTTTGAGGTCCTTTCTGTTTCTAAATCTGTATTCCTGTGAGTATGAACTTTATGAAAGCATTTTGTAAATTGTAAAGCAACCTACTGAAACATATGGAGTGCTATGCAAGTATGAGGGGGAAGAGAAGGAACAGGCATTTATTTATTTTTTTAAATGAATGACTTTCATTTATTTTTTAAATATGTTTTTTTTCAAATACAGTAAACTATAAAACTTTGCACTGTAAATATTTTAGGTAATGAAAACATGCATATTTCTACTCTATAGCAAAGCAGCCATGAAAATAAATTCTAGGCGCAAGATTTTGAAAAAGTGTAATCATAGAGACAGACAACTTTAAGTTAACTTGTTAAAATGAACTCAGGACAAAAGTGATGATCATTATATTACTGGTCTTTTACTTCAACCTACACCTGGGTTTCCAGAATGTCTCCTACCATACCACATTGGAATAATTCCATTTTTACTATAACCTAATAGACATCCACATGAAAATATTTCTTTCAAAATAACATAAATACATCACACACATCCTACTGAATCTGTTACCTTAATCAAGGAAATAGGGATTCTGGAATCTTAAGTTTTCCTACCACAAAAGACAAGTAAATATTAATACT
>CM053622.1:318675202-318703850 GCA_028646595.1 Phalanger gymnotis | reverse complement strand
GTACAATGCTTAAGCACCTACCATTTGCCAGACACTATCCTAGGTGCTTTACAAATATTATCTCATTTGATCTTCATAATAACCCTGCAAGGTAGGTGCTGTAAATATTCCCCTTTACAGATGAGGAAACTGAGGCCAATGGCGGTTAAGCGACTTGACCATAGTCACACTGCTAATAAATGTCTAAGCTAAATTTGAACTCAGGTGCTCTTGATTCCAGGCCCGTTGCTCTTTCCGCTGCCCTACTCAGCTGTCTACCTCGATTCACTTTATAGATGAGGAAACATGTTCAGGGAGTAAAATTATTTGTTCAGGATTAGTATTAACTAAACTCTAGGTCTTCTAACTCAGTTCAATTCAACACACATTGATTCCTGTAGAGCACTTTGCTGGCTAATGGGGGTTGGGGAGATATAAAGTCTAAACATGATTTGGTCCCTGCCCTTATGGAACTTTCAGTCTAATAAGGTCTTTCTACTACACTATACTTTCATTATTTTGATTTTCACTTGAGATGGAGGGATAAGAATGGGAGGGAGGAGGGTCAGAGAGTTTGGGGGTTTGTCAGCAATTATCGTCTAGAGGATAGGCTCCAAATTTTGGAGAGGGAATTAACTAGAATTCTGGGGGCATATGGAAAGCAAGATCTGAAGAATTCAGTGAAGAATTCTTATGGATGGATGGATCTAGCTTGATTGATAAAAAGAATAATTATAAATGTATACATATGTAGAGGGGATTGTTCCATAAAAGGTGAAATGTCTGAAGGTTTAGAGAGAAAGTTCACTTCAGAGTAAGGCTAAGCATTTAGAGATACAGATGAAGTTGAGATTAAGCAGGCCAGACTGGGCTGAGATGTAATTGCTCTCTGAATTGCCCTCATCTAAAGAGTTACTCACATTTGTTTGTAGCTACTTTGAATTTCGATTAGCGTACTTCTTCATAAAAGATATCTAACACTTAAGATGAAACAATGGTCCCAGAATCAGACTTTTTCTGGTGTGGAGTCACTTTAAGAAGATAGAGGGACATATCTCTAGCCACACAGCTATCTGGCAACATCCTGGTCCCAGCACACTTAAGAATATTACTTGGATTTGAGATAATCCTTAGAGGATTTTGGTTCCATTAAAAATTGTTTGAGCATCAGACAGATGTAATCCTGATTCCTCATTTAATGAAATTTAAAGGGAAATAGGCGTATGCACTCCAGCCCCCTGAAATATCAGATGATTAGAAACACTTCTCAGCACAAAAAAATTCAGAAACAGAAATGGATCCAAGATCTTTGGGAGAGATTGCAGGTGGTCAAGAGAAGTCTTTTATTTTTTTTTCTTCAATGCAAGATACAAGATCTGCATGTGAAATGGTAGCTACTTTGGAGGGAAAAGGGAGTAAGATATTAGGAACATACCTCTATGTGGTACAATGGAAAGGGTGTTGGATTTGGAGCCAGGAGATAAATGGGTTAGAATCCTGTTCCTAATGCTTGCCACTCGAGTAACCACAGGCATGTCACAACCTCATCTAACCTCCCTACCCTCATTGATTAGATGGTGATAGTCATACCCGCAGGACTTACTTGATAGATTTCCTTTGAGGTCCTAATGAGATAACATAAGTAAACTATTTTGTAAACCTTAAAGTTCTATATAGATATCCACTGTGATTATTATTTCTCAAAAGCCAGAGCACACCTTTACACCAAAAGAATAGTATGGCTTTTGAATGACTTGCAAACCAAGAAGGCCAGCTGTTAATCACCTACTGTATGGTTGACACTGTGCTAGGTTCTATGTGGGATGCAATAGAAGCTGAAAGGATGGTCATTGAATTGTAGCTACTCATTGGATGAGTAGCTCAGAGTTTGATCAGAGAGAGAAGGAATACATAAGTGAAACAACAGGAGAATGATACTCGTGTACATAATCTAGAAAGTGTATGAGTGGGAAAAGAGGAGGTATTAAAAAGGCATATTTATGAAAAGAAATATTCCAAGCAAGAGGAGTATAAGCTTAAATCTAAAGCCTAGAGTGCTTTACTTGAGCTTTCCTCGCTCATGGACCCTCCAAAAATTTAAGACTGATTTCCATCCTAGATTCCATTGTTACCAGACCAAGTCTAGCCTGGCTTCTGCCTGGCCAGGATCTCCTTTCTTAGGCAAGAGCAATAATCTTTCTTCCCTTAACTCACTCAAGAAACAGGACAGATATTTCAGAAAATATTTTATACTGAATTAAGAGAAAATAAAGAACCAAGAGAAAGTTTGCTGTGTTCTAGAAAGTTTCATGCAGCAGTTGAGACATGATCTGTGTCTTGATTCTTGGGAAGCATTTGTTTTGGGGCAAGGGATGTTTTAAACTTTTCCCCCCTCCATTAACAAGCATTTATTTTCTTTGCCTACCACCTCCTTCCACTCAAAAAGAAAGCAAATCAAAATCATTATGCAACCAATTACTTCAGAAACAATGGTGGGGTGTCACTAGAATTTACTGAACAGGGGGATGACTTAGTATGTCATCTACATTTTAGGACTATCTCCTTGGAAACTGTGTGGAGTATAGGTTGGAGAGGGAAGTGGCCTGTTTCTGCTGCAATAGACTAGGCAGAAAGTAATGAAGACCTAAATCAGAATGGTTGGGGTATTGAGTAGGTAGAAGGGAAGAGATGGGAGGGATGTTTCAGAGGGAGAAATGGAAAGCTTTGGCAACTCATTGGATATCTGGGATGATGGAGAGTGCGGAGTAGGGGATGACGCCAAATTTTGAATCTAGGTGGCTAGAAAGATGATAAGTTTGGAAGAGGGGTGGGTATTGTTAGAAAGATGATGACTTTGGTTTCGGACATGTTGAGTTGGAGATGCCTGTGAGTCATCCAATGGTAAATATTTAATGGGTAATTGCTGATGCAGATCTAGAAGTCATGAGAGAAAGTAAGGCTGGATATAAGAATTCTGGAATCCTCTGCGTAAGAGTTAGAGGATAGGCATTGAATCTGTGATTTCACTGGTACAGGGAACTCCTGGATGAGGAAATGCTCTACTAATCCATATCAGCAGCTTTTCTGCACAGAGATGGTAATTAAACCCATAGAAGTTGAAGAGGTATAACAAACGTGACAGAGAAAGAAGAACCAGAACAGAGCCTCAGGATATCCCCCCAACCCCTTCTCCCACCCCAGTTAGGGCATATGATACGTATGACGATCAAGAAAGCAGATTTAGAAGTGCTTAAACCCATAGGAGAAGCAAGAGAGAATGGAGTCATGACACTTAGACAGGCGAGAGAATCCAGGAGGAGAGAGCTGAGGTTCCCAGTTGAGAGATGGCATCTAAAATGGAAATTCCACTGAGGAGGCACTATGATATAAGTTCATACAAGGTGACATATGATTCTTTGCTGACAGCAGGTTTTCTTAGTTCAAGAGGTGGGGTGGGATGGTCAAAAGAGCCTAACAGTAGTCTTAATGAATGCCTATCAATAAGATTGATGGACAGATATGGGGAAGATCCTATGGGGGTCTCAAATAGTTGACAATATGGTAGATGACCCAAGGGGGGAAAGATCATGGTAAGGACCATTGTTAACTCCTGAGAGGGCAATATTGCTTGACTATAAGAAATCCTGCCATCAGTTTTGGGTATTCTTAATTACAAAATAAAAACCCACGGTTTATTTTACTAGGGCTTAATGGCCAGAATAAGCCATGCTCAAAATTATGGCTGAACTAACTTCAAATATGTTTCTCCAACATAGCCTTCTCCAGCTTTTTCCCAAGGCAGGGCGGCCATCTAGCTCTGGTGATATTTGCTAGGTTTTCTGTAATCTTAGAAAGTGTTATTTGTTTGATGGCTTTTTAATATCTTCTTCAAGTTCCTAATTCTATATCGATGTGGTATATAATTTTTAATAAAAAAACTTCAAACGTCTTAATAATGCTCTCTAGTTTTGATACAAGTTTCCCCTTGGGCATTGGAGAACTTGAGATAAATAGACAGGGTAGTGGTGATTGGAGGGTGGGGGGGGGGATGGGTTAGGCAGAGAGAGGAAAGACTTTGCTTAGAATTTTTCAAAGAAAATCTGATAAGATTTATTAGCCCTTGAGAAGTGTGTCTCTGAATGTCTCAGAAAGATGTGTAATGTTGCAAAGAAAGACCCCTTAGGAATAAGGAAGTAAGAATCTGTGGGTTCAGACCATCTTATCTGAAATTTTCTTCACTTTTACCCAAATCATTTTTTTTTTTGGTGGGGGGGAAGAGGAGGAGTGGCTTCTCTATAATTCCATTGATGCCAGAATTTCTATCTGGACTTTGCTTAGCCAGGACCTATCCTTTGACTTCATAGCCAAAGTTGTTTCTCAGCTCTTTCCAAATCATAGCACTTTCACTTTAGCCTTTATCTCCATTTTCTCATAAATGGAAATTTAAACTCTACCCTTGAAATTACCCGGGACTTTTGCTTTGTTTTGCTCAGATGTAGTCCTTTATCCCATTTGTTAGCCATCTTCATTTCCTCTGATTGTATTCCCCTCGCCCATTCCCAGTACCTCTTTATAATGTTGACTTTCCCCATTGGAATGTAAGTTTCCTGAGGGCAGGGCTCATCTTGCTTGCTTTTACTTTGTATTCCTAACATTTAAGCACAGTGGCTGGCACATAGGAAGCATTTAATAAATTCCTAATCTTAATAAATATTCAATATAAATACTATAATACATTTATAAATGATATAAATAGAACTTAAAATCTTTTATTAACTCTATCATCTGTCATCTTTCTTTTTTAACTTTATTTTTAATTTATGGAATAAAATGAACAACAAATTTCATAACATAGTACACTAAAAAGATAATTGTATGTGAAACTGCAAATCTATTCTGCACAACTTGCTATTTCTTTCAAACATACAACAAAATTATCATGTAAATTTTTTTCTTCCTTTTCCCTCACCCACACCCTAGAGATGGCTACCATTAGGCACAAATAGGTGTGTGTGTATATCTATATATATGTATATATATATATGTATATGTACATGTATACACACACATATATGTATGTATGTGTGTAAAATTATTCTATATGTACTTCTATTTGTTATTTCTTTCTCTGGATGTAGATAATGTCTTTCTTCATATGTCCTTTACAGTTAATTTGGGTATTTATAATAGTCAAAATGACTTATTCAATCAGAGTCATTCTTAAAATAATATTGCTGTTACTGTATACAATGTTCTCTTGGGTCTGCTCATTTCATTCTTCACTTTTTCATGCAAGTCTTTCCATCTATCACCTTTCTATCATCTATCTCTTTCTATTATTTGTCTGTCTATTATTTTCTATCTGTTTGTCAATCAATTTATTTATATTTCCATTATACCAAAAACATTTGTGAGTCCTAGGCAGGATTTGAAAATTGCCCTCCTTCCCTCGACCTCCCCAAGGCTTTTTAAGTCTTTACCATGCCACATGAGAATTGGCATCAGAAAATAAATAACTATGGGATATGGCAATTTTTTTTTGTTATTAAAGATATGTACTTATAGAAAATGATGGTCAGGTAGATGTGCAGTGGATAGAATGCTGGGCCTGGAGTCAGGAAGACTCATCTTCATGAGTTGAAATCTGGCCTCAGACGCTTAGTAGCCATATGTCCCGGAGCAAGTTACTTAACCCTATTTGTCTCAGTTTCCACATCTGTAAAATGAGATGGAGAAGGAAATGGCAAACCACTTAGTATCCTTGCCAAGAAAACGCCAAATGGGGTCATGAAGAGTCAGGCATGGCTGAAACGACTAAACAGCAAAAACAGAAAATGATACAATCTTTGCTTATGCTTATGGCTCCCTCTTGCATGTTTATAACCTAGATAGCCAAATCCCTGGCCTATAGCTACTTCTGGTTCTGACAAATACCTACTTTTGGCTCCTAGGACCAACTCTTTCTTTTTCTTGACTCTCCTGTTGCAATACCTCACCTAGTTCTGGGCTCTGCCTAAGGACGTTTCTCATTGCACACACTAGCTCCATAGCCTTGTTATAACATTGGCATGATGGCATCCAATGAATACTTCATGACTTCTTTCCCATCCCAGCTTTTGCAGCTCAACTTCCTTTTTTATAGTCTCATACTTCAGTTACCTTTCGTTCCACAGAGTCACTTCATTAGCCATCTACTTCAACTCATTTGTTCGAAAGATGAGGAAGCTGAAAGGGATTAGGCGACTTGTCCAGGGTTATCCTGTAGTAGAGTTAGAATTAAAACCCAAGATTCACTGGTTCCAAATCCAATATTATTTCCATTATATTAGGGCCTGTCCTAGAACTTCATCTTACTAGGTTACGCTCTTCCAGTACTTTATACATGCAGTATTAACTTAGCTAATTTCCATCCACTATGAGAGAATGGTTATTTTATACCAGATGGTCCTACGAAGCTTAGAAAACTGAAATAACCTCAAATAAATCCCTGTATCCCTAGATGGATAAGGTCATAATACCCTGGAGAAATATATATGAGTCTCAGCTGCATTACATTTTAGCTGTGTCTGAAAAATCTGAACAAGGGCCAAAAAAAAAAAACCACATTTCAGAGGCAGCAGCACGATCTGTAGTATGCGAACAACAGTTTGGCTCAAGGCAAAATTGTGAAGGAGACCAAGCCTCCCTTTGTGGTGCCCTGCTCAACAAAATCAGACTTTTCAAGCTGGAAGGGTGCTCAGGGGTTGTCCAGGCCAGTAAAACCTGGACTTAACCGTGAATCTCTCCTCTGCCACATTCGTGGCAATGGCCATTTAGCCTTTGCTTGAAGACTTTCAGTAACAGTGAGTTCACTCCCGTCACCCACAGTTAATGAGTTCTTTAAAGTTGCCTGTCTGATGCACCAACCTTCTAGCTAGAGTCAGTGGACACTTTTACCCTGTGATATGGGGGCTCTAAAATGGTCTTCATATACTAAACTGTCCTTAGTGTATAGTGAACCCATGTCCATGCTAGGAGCAGCTAGGTAGCATAATGGATAAAGTACTGGGCCTGAAGTCAGGAAGACTCATCTTTGTGAATTCAAATCTGGCCTCAGACATTTCTTAGCTGAGTGACCTTGGGCAAGTCACTTACCCCTGTTTGCCCCAGTTTCCTTATCTGTAAAATGAGCTAGAGAAGGAAATGGCTAAACCACCCAAGTACCTTTGCCAAGAAAACCCCAAATAGGGTCACAAAGAGTCAGACAGGACTGAAAAATGACTAAACAACAACAAAGTTGCCCTAGGAGGTGCAGGGCCTAGAAAACTCATTTACTTTAAAGTACTTGGGACATAGTGTCAAATACCATATAGGAAATCAATTTAGACAGTAATACTAAATCTAAAGAAATGAATTACTAATCAAGGAAATTCAGGCATCTGAAAGAGAATTTTTTTTTTTTTTGCTTTGAGGCAGAGCCATACCCAGGGGAGCTCAAATCATACTGTGTGGCAACTACCTCCAACCCTAGTAGTCTTATGCAAGTTCTATGATAAACATTAAGAGTAGCTTTGATCAAAGAACAATAATAGATGGAAGTGTTGGAAATGGAAAAGAAGTGATTAAAGGGGAAAAGGGAATACCAAGTGTATAGAAGTAAGAAAGAAGGGAGGTGCTTTTTTTTTTTTAACGAAGTAGTCAGTTCCAGCCAATTTCCTTTGTCTTTTTCACCTCTTCCCTCCTGCCTTGCCTTGCTGATTAAGGAAATGGAAAGGAGCAGCAGGGTTCATAGATTAATTTTATGTATATGAGGATCTCAGGTCTTTTAACGTTCAAGTTGGAGGCATTATTTATCAGCTCTGTCCTCTCCATCCTGGCCAGCCCAGTTGCTTGGCTTCCGTCTCCTGATGATGATGATGATGATGATGATGATGATGATGACACTAATATCTAAAATTTAATTTTTCTACAGCCTTTTAAAGTTTGTAGAGAGCTTTACTTATAGTATGTCATTTCATCCTCACAGCAACCTTGTGATGCAGGTGCTGTTGTTATCCTCATTTTAAAAATTAGTAGACTGAAGATGAGGGAAGTTAAATGATTTGTCCAGAGCCACACAGCTTCTAAGTGTCAAAGTTAGGTCTTCCTGACTCTAGGCCTGGAACTCTATCTACTATACCTTGCTGCCTCTAGCATGAACATGGCTTTGCCATATTCTAAGGACCATTTAGGATAGGAAGACCATTCTAGAGCCACTCATATCACAGGACATAGGTACCCACTGAATCTACCTGGAAGGCTAATCCAGCATATATAGCAGATAGTTTGAATAGTATCAATCTAATCTAAGCTCATTCTTCCTTTCCTGTACCAGATCCTCCTCTTCCTGACTTTTCTTTTCTATTTATGGCATCTCCATCCTTCTAGTTAAGAAGGCTTATAACTTCATTTCTTATCTTTTATTTTCATCATATACTATTTCTTGCTAGTCACAAATCTCTGCCAGTTCTTACTTCTGTACTATCAATTTGTGATCTCATTGACAGGTGCATTTCTTCCAGTAGTGCAGATAACTCAGCAATGCTTTCTTATATTGTACAACTCTTGTCTACATCCTCCCATAAATCCTTCAGAGGAGATTCATTCAATGTTCTGGGCTTGGTGGTATTAGTGATGATGATGGTGGTGTTCCTAGATCTCTGAGGATTGTAAGGATACCAATGAAGCCCATGGGATATCCATAAATTAATCATTGCCCCCTATGCATTACTACATCATCTTTGCATTTCTTCCCTTGTGTGTGTTGCAGCCATTCTTGTATTCATCGTGTGTCTCTATTATCCTTGCCTGACTAGCAACTTTAATTTTTCGAAGAATTCAGTATTCCATGATGTACAGCCATGTGGCACCACCAGAAGTGTATTGATGTTACTAGAATGGTCCTTTGTGTTTGGGAAGAGGTATGTGGTCACTGCACAATTTGCACTGATTGATTTCCCAAATGTTATCAAGCTTGCTCTTTTTCTATTTAGTTCTGAGCTCAGTTCATTTTTCATTCACAATATTTGTCTAAGATATAGTTGCTAATGTACTAGCTCTGTGGGTTGTCCATCCAATTGCATATCATATCTGGACAATAGGCATTACATGTTGATTTAATTTTAAGTGTCTTGTTGATTCTTGGTAGAATTTCTCAGCTTCTTCCTTCCATGCAACAGAAACTTATGATGTAATTTCAGGATGTAACCTGAGATGACTAGGTGTTAACATAATAACAAAGTGATCCTTTTATGAAGTATGAACTTTCTTTCTCTCTCTCTCTCTCTCTCTCTCTCTCTCTCTCTCTCTCTCTCTCCCCCTCAACCCTCCCCCTCTCTCTCTCCAACCCCCCCAGCAATTGGAGAGTCAGTTCAAGAGAGAAGTACAATTTAAAAAGCATAGACACATGCTCTAGTTTAGACAGACATGGGTACAGAGAGATAGCAATCGAGGCCAGAAACAACTTCAAGTAACATGACCCCTGGTATGGGAGAGAGAGAGGGAGAGAGAGGAGGAGAGAGAGGGAGAGAGAAAGAGGGAGAGAGAGAGAAGACTAGAGGCACCTATAATTTAGCCTTCACAATTTAAAGTTGAACTTTGTGAGGAATTCACTAGGAAAGAAAGAACTTCAAGGCCATGTAGTATTGGAGTTCTGAGTTGCATTGGAAATTTGTATTTATTATGTGTACTGATTGCTACCACTTTGCTATAGGTTTATGTTCACACTTTCCATGGAAGCTACGTATATTTGCGAGAGTATGACACAGGCTTGGGGGGAGTGGGGAGAGGGTATTTTAAAACTAGTTGTTACTATGCCATATTTTTTCTTTTCTTTTTTTTTTTCTCAATTACATGTAAAAAATGAACATTTGTTTTTTTTTTAAATTTGAGTTCCAAATTCTCTCCCTTCCTTTCTCCCTTTCCCCTTTCTTGAGAAGACAAGCAATTTGATACAGATTGTACCTGTGCAATCATGCAAAACATTTCCACATTAGCCATATTGGAAAAGAAAACATGGACCAAGAACCCTCCCAAGAAAAATTAAGTTTAAAAAGCATGCTTCCATCTGCATTGAGACTCCATCAGTTCTTTCTCTGGAGGTGAATAGCACTTTCATCACGAATCCTTCAGAATTGTCTTGAGTCATTGTATTGCTGAGCATAATTAAGTCATTCACAGCTGATCAGCATAAAATATTGCTGTTTCTGTGTATAGTGTTCTCCTGGTTCTGGTCATTTCACTTTGCATCAGTTCATATAAGTCTTCCCAGGGTTTTCTGAAACTACCGCATGTCATTTCTTACAGCACAATAGTATTCCATCACAATCATATACCACGACTTGTTCAGCCATTCCCCAAATGATAGGCACCCCCTTCATTTCCATTTTTTTTTTGCAGCCACAAAAAGAGCTGCTATAAATATTTTTGTACAAGTGGATCCTTTTCCTTTTCTTTTTATCTCTTCAGGATGTAGATCCTGAATCGGTATTTCTGGGTCAAAGAGTATGCACAGTTTTATAACCCTTTGAGCATAGTTCCATATTGCTATCCAGAATGGTTGGATCAGTCTACAACTCCACTAACAATGCATTAGTGTATCTATTTTCACATCCTCTTCAATAGTTGTCACTTTCCTTTTCTGTCATATTAGTATAACAACAATTCAGCTAGCAGCAGTTGTCAAGGTGTAAGACCCAACAAGACTAGCAACAAGGGCTGCCAGCACAAGTTCTTTGATTTGCTTTACTAAGGAAAGTAACTTTAAGGGGTTAATATACAAATATCATTCATTTAGTTCAGAAGGAAAAGCCAGCACCCTGAACTTCAGAGCAAATACAAAAAAAAATTACAAACATACACAATATAAACAGACCAAATCGTAAGAACCAATGGGTCTGGGTTAGCAAAGCTGGGGGGCAGTTACAATGGCTTGCCCAAAGTCCCACACCACTCTTCCAGTGACTGAGAGCCTCCAAACAAAACATCTGGGTTTCTTCAAAGCCGAGGGGCTCTTAACAACGGTTTGTCCAGAGCCACACACCACTCTTCCAGTGAATGAGAGCCTCAAAAGACAAACGCCAACCTTGGATCTTATATACCCATCCCAGGGCCCTGGGGCACTTGGTTACTTCAGTTCTGAGAAGCACTCAAACAAAAAGCAGTTAAAAATTCCATTTAGGGTATGAGAAAGTTGATCCCTAGTACCACCATATATAAATCAATGACTCCTGATGTCTTAGTGCTGAGAAACATTCCAAGACAATATCCCACTTAATCTGCCCCATTCAAAGAGAATCATTAAAGGCCCTTAAGACAAGAACAGCAAAAAGTCCCACCTTAATTACCGATATATCTCTGCCCCTTTCCAGGGTACTTGGCTTTACATAATTTAAATAGCCATGGATCCTGGAACAAATAGAGGCATTATACATTGTGATCCAATCAATCAGGGAACTGTAACAAAACATATCATCATCCCCAAAATACTTGTTTACAATACACCATCCACCCCTAGGTAAAAGCAAGTCAATCTCTTTAGTTAATACAGAGTGTCCAAGTAAAGTCCTTCTTGAGGGTGTATCCTTCTTCCCACAAGGCTGTTGCAGGCTTCCTCCTGGTACCCTCAGGTGCTAGCGTGCTTTAATTAGCAGAGTCCCAACATAAGCAAAAAAGTCCAAATAAAGTTCTCTTGGGGATATGCCTTTCTCCTCACACTGCTGTTGCAGGCTTCTTCTTGGCACCCAAAGTCCCAACTCAAAGAAAAAGTCCAAATGAAGTTCTGTTGGGAGGTCTGTTCTCCCCACACTGTTCCAGCCCTCTGCTTCCAAGTCCTGAGGGGTGGCTTGGCAACAAAGTCAACAAGGTGAGGTCCTGGGGGTCTATGGCACTTCCCCCTACCCACCATAGTCAACTCCACCCCTTTCTCCTGGGTCCCAAGCAGTCCTAGGGGAAGGCAGCAAAAAGCACACTCAGGGCCTTGCTGCAAAGTTTCCATCTTGCCCCAGGGCTGAATTCCAAGCTCCTGGGTTCCTGGTCATCTGGCTCTGGCTGGCCTCTCCTGGCTTCTGCCAGAATTCCAATGTAGGTGGTTCCCCACCTTTGTGCTCACCTCAGCAAAATGGGCTGGAAGGCAGCTCACAGCTTCCCATCTCACCTTTCTGAAGTTCTCATGAAGTCAGTCTCAATCAGTATATCAGCCACCACCATCCACTTCTTCTCTCCTCACCAGCCACTCTGCCAAATCTGCATGAAGACCATTCTCCACTCCAAGGCCATTCTCCACTCCTGTTTCAAAGCTCCACATAGAATACAATATCAAGATATTCACCATTTCATTACAGTCTGCAGCTGAGCTTATCAACTCAAGCCCTCATTCCCGCCATCCATACCTCCCCCAAGCCTCTGCCGCAGCCTGTCTTCTCTGAAGTGCTAGTGGGGTAGAGAGAGGGAAAGAGAAGTTATCTCCTAGGGCACCTACTCTAGGCTCCTGGGAAACGACTCCCATCACTGCCACTTTCCTGTTCTCCTTCAGACCTCCATTACTCCTGGGGCTCCACAGAACCATAGCCACCACAAGTACAAAGAGCAACCCAATAACTGAGAAACATTCAACCACCATCTCAGTATCCCCAAACTCCATACTTTCCTTTTAACCTGCAGATCCTGCATGACTACACCATTTTGTAGCAACAATTTGGCTAGCAGCTACTGTAGGGTGTGAGACCCAACAAGACCAGCAACAAGAGCTGCCAGCACAGGCTCTTTTGATCTGCTTTACTAAGGAAAGTAACTGTAAGGGGTTAACAATCTCACTTTAATCACACATACAAATATAACTCACTTAGTTCAGGAGGAAAATCCAGCATCCTGAACTTTAGAGTGAATACGAACGAATTACAAACATATATTATAAACAGACCAAATACAAATCAACATCTGGGTTAGCAAAGTTGCGGGGCAGTTACAATGGCTTGCCCAGAGTCCCACACTACTCTTCCAGTGAGTGAGAGCCCCAAAAGTCAAATGCCAACCTTGGATCTTATATACCATCTCAGGGCCATGGGGCACCTGATTACATCAGTGCTGAGAAGCATTCAAACAAAGAACAGTGAAAAATACTGTTTAGGGTATGGGAAAGTTAATCCCTAGTACCACCATATATAAGTCAATGACTCCTGATCCAATCAAAGAAACAAAGGCCAGACTCTTCAAAGGCACTTGATTAAATAAGTGCTAAAAGAGAAAACAGTAAAAGGAAGTCCCATCTTAATTATTGGTACAGTTAGTCAATTTGATAGGTGTGGGATGGTACCTCAGAATTATTTTAATTGGATTTTTTTTCTAATAAATAATGATTTAGAGAATTTTTTTGTGTGACTAAAGATGGCTTTGATTTTTTCTTCTGACAATTGCCTGTTCACATCCTTTGACCATTTATCAATTGGGAAATGACTTGTATTCTTATACATTTGACTCAGTTCTCTGTATATTTGAGAAATGAGGTCTTTATCAGGGAAATTTGCTATAAAAAAATTCCCCTAATTTTCTGCTTTCCTTCTAATCTTGGCAGCATTTGGTTTTGTTTGTGCAAAATCTTTTTAATTTAATGTAATTAAAACTATCCATTATATATTTCATAATGTCCTCTCTTTTTTTGGTCACAAATTTTTGCCTTATCCATAGATCTGATGGGTAAAATTTTCCATGCTCCCCTAATTTGCTTATTATATCACCTTTTGTGTCTAAATCATGTACCCATTTTGACTTTATCTTGGTATACAGGGTGAGATATTGATTTATACCTTGTTTTTGCCAAGTTGCTTTCTAGTTTTCCTAGCAATTTTTGTCCAATAGTGAATTCTTGTCCCAGAAGTTGGGGTCTTTGCATTTATCAAACACTAGTCATTTGCCATGACTAATGATCATTTACTAATGTCTATTGTGTACCTAATCTATTTCACTGATCCATCACTCTATTTCTTCACCAGTACCAGATTGTTTTGATGATCATAGCTTCATGATACAGTGTGAGATCTGATATGACTAGGTCACCTTTTTTACATTTTTAAAATTGATTCCCTTGATATTTTTAACTTTTTTTTCTTCCAGATGAATTTTGTTGTTATTTTTTAAAATCCTGTAAAACAGTTTTTGGCATGTTAATTGATATGTCACTGAATAAATAAATTAATTTAGGTCGAGTTGCCATTTTTATTAGGTTGGCTTGGCCTACCCACGAACAATTAATATTTCACCACTCGTTTAGATCTGACTTTATTTTTGAGAAAAGTGTTTTGTAATTGTGTTCATATAGTTCCTGGGCTTTTCTTGGCAGCTAGAATCCCAAATACTTTATATTATTTTCAGTTATTTTAAATAGAATTTCTCTTTCTGATTTTTCCTCCTGGATTTTGTTGGTAATATAGGAATGTTGATGATTTTTGTGGACTTATATCCTGCAACTTTGCTTAAGTTGTTGACTATTTCAACTAGTTTTTAAGTTGATTTTCTAGTATTTTCTAAGCATATCATCATATCAGCAAAGAGTGATAATTGTCTTTCTTTTTTACCTATTCTAATTCCTTCAATTTAATTTTTTTTTTCTTTTTGCTATAGCTAGCATTTCTAGTACAATGTAAAATGGACATCCTTACTTTCCCCTTATCTTATTGGGGAGGTTTCTAACTTATTCTCACTACAGATAATATTTGCTGATGATTTTAGACAGATTCTGCTTATCATTTGAAGGAAAGCTCCATTTATTCCTATCTCTCCTAGTGTTTTTAAAAGGAATGAGTGTTGTATTTTGTCAAAAGCTTTTTCTGCATCTATTGAGATAATCATATAATTTTTATTGTTATTAATATGGTTGTGTATGTTTGTATGTGTGTGTGTGTGTGTGTGTGTGTGTGTGATAGTATTCTTAATTTGATCCAGCCCTGAATTATTGGCATAAATCCCAACAGGTAATAATGCATGATCTTAATGACATATTGTTGTAGTCTCCTTGTTAATATTTTGTTTAAAATTTTTGCATCACTATTCATTAGGGAAATTTCCCTATAGTTTTCTTTCTCAGTTTTTTTCTTCCTGGTTTAGGTTTCAGTACCACATATGTGTCATAAAAGTAATCTAATAAAACTTCTTCTTTGTCTATTTTTCCAAATAGTTTAAGTAGTATTGGAATTAATTGTTCTTTAAATGTTTGGTAGCATTCATTTGTGAATCCAACTGGCCTCAGTATTTTTTTTTAGGGAGCTCATTTATGTCTTGTTCAGTTTCTTTTTCTAAGATACAGCTATTTAAGTACTGTATTTCATCTTCTGTTCTCATTTTGGTAAATATTTATCCATTTCACTTAGATTGTTAAATTTATTGGCATATAATTTAACAAAATAATTCCCAATAATTGTATAAATTACATTTTCATTGCTGTTATATTAACACTTTTCATTTTTGATACTAGCAATTTGGTTTTCCTTTTTCTTTTTAAAATCAAATTAACCACTGGTTTATCAATTTGATATTTGATATTGATATTTGATAATTTGATTATGATTTTCTTCCATAAAACCAGCTCCTCATTTTATTTATTAGTTTAATTTTTAAGCTAAATTTTAGTAGTCTCTCATTTGCTTTTCAGGATTTCTAATTTGATATTTAATTGGGGATTTTTAATTTGTTCTTTTTCTAGTTTTTTTAGTTGCTTGTCTAATTCATTGATTTACTCTTTCTCTCTTTTATTGATGTATGCATTTAGGCATATAAATTTCCCCTCAAATATTGCTTTGTCTGCAACCCATAAATTTTGTTATGTTGTCTCATTGTTGTCAATCTCTTCAATTAAATTATTTATGTTTTTATAATTTGCACTTTGGCCCCTCATTCTTTGGGGTTGGATTATTTACTCTCCAATTAATTTTTCATCTATGTTTCCATGGCCCTTTATTGAAAGTAATTTTTATTGTATTATGGTCTGAAAAGGATGAATTTAATATTTCTGCTTTTAGATATTTGGTTGTGAGGTTTTATGCCCCAATACAAGGCCAATTTTTGTGAAAGTGCCATGTACAGCTGAGAAAAAGGTATACTCCTATCTATTTCCATTTAGTTTTATCCAGAGGCTTATCATATCTAACTTTTCTAAAAATTTTTTAATCTTCTTAACTTCTTTCTTGTTTATTTTATGGTTAGATTTATCTAGGTCTGAGAGGAGTAAGTCGAAATCCCTCACTAGTATAATTTTGCTATTTATTCCTGTAACACATTTAACTTTTTCCTTAAGAATTTTGATGCTATGACATTTGATGCATATATTTTAGTATTGATATTACTTCATTGTCTGTGGTACCATTTGGCAAGATGCAGTTTCCCTGATTATCCCTTTTTAATTAGATCTATTTTTGCTTTTGCTTCATCAGAGATAATGATCCTTACCCCTGCTTTTTTTTAAACCTCAGCTGAAGCAGAATAGATTCTGTTCCAACCCCCTTTTAAAACTCTGTGTATGTCTCTCTGTTTCCAATGTATTACTTGTAAGCAACATATTGTTGGATTCTGGTTTCTAATCCATTCTGCAATCCATTTTTGTTTTATAGATGAGTTCATCCCATTCATATTTACAGTTATAGTTACTGTGTATTTCCTTCTATCTTTTTTCCTGTTTATCCTTCTCTCACTTTCTTTTTACCTTGTTCTTCTACAAAAGTCTGTTTTACTTCTGACCACTGCCTCCCTTAATCACCCCTCTCTTCTCAGCTTCCCCACTGTCCCACCATCTTATCTTCTTTCCCTCCTACTTCCTTGTTAGTTAAGATAGAGTTCTATATGTAGCTGAGTGTTTAGGTCATTCCCTCTTGGAGCCAATTCCAATGAAAGCTTCAATTGCCCACCACCACCCCCATCTTTCTCTTCACTGTAAATGCTCTTCCTTTTGTGCTTCTTTTATGTGAGATATTTTTTTTTTGTATTCTGCCTCTCCCTTCCCCCTCCTACCAGGGCATACCTTTTTCTCACTCCTTAATTTTATGTTTTTGAAATCATCCCATTGCAATCAACTCTTACCTATAACCTCTGTCTATGTATACTCCTAATTGCCCTAATAATGAGAGAGTTCTTAGGAGTTACAGATATCATCTTCCATTATAAGAATGTAAATAGTTTAACCTTATTGAATCCCTTATGATTTCTCTTTCATGTTTACCTTTTTATGCTTCTCTTGAGTCCTGTATTTGAAAGGAAAACTTTCTATTCAGCTCTGGTCTTCTTCATCAGGAATGCTCAAAAGTCCTCAATTTCACTAAATATCCATTTTCTCCCGGAAAGATTATGTTTAGTTTTGTTGGACACCTTATTCTTGGTTGTTATCCTAGCTCCTTTGCTTTCCAGAATATCATAGTCCAAGCCCTTCAATCTTTTAATGTAGAAACTGCTAAATATTATTTTATCCTGATTGTAGCTCTGTGATACTTGAATTACTTCTTTTTGGATGCTTGCAATATTTTCTCCTTGTCCTGGGAATTCTGGAACATAGCTACGATATTCCTGGAAGTTTTCATTTTGGAATCTCTTTCAGGAGGTGGTCAGTGGGTTCTTTTGATTTCTATTTTATCATCTGCTTCTAGAATACTGAAGCAATTTTCCTTGATAATTTCTTGAAAGACGATATCTAGACTCTTCTTTTGATCATGGCTTCCAGATAGTCTAGTAATTCTTAAGTTATCTCTCCTTGATTTATTTTCCAGGCCAGTTGTTTCTCCAATGGAATATTTCACATTTTCTTCTATTTTTTCATTCTTTTGATATCGTTTTATTGTTTCTTGATGTACGCTGAAGCCATTAGACAGCTTGGTGGCACAGTGGATAGAGCGTCAGGCCTGGAATCAGGGAGACTCATCTTCCAGAGTTCAAATCTGACTTCAGACACCTACTAGTTGTGTGACCCTGAGTATTCATTTAACCCTGTTTCCTTCAGTTCCTCATCTGTAAAATGAGATGGCATAGAGGAGAGAGTGCTATATTTGACACTGGCTTCTGAAACTTGACAATGGTTCAAATCCTAATGCTGAAAGTTATTAGTTGTATGACCTTAGTTATTAGTTGTATGTTATATAGTTGTATAGTTATATAGTTGTATAGTTATTAGTTGTATGTTATATAGTTGTATGTAACTTACAAACTCCCAGAGTTTGTTCATCCTTAAAATGGTGATAATATCTGAAAAATCTACCTCAAAGGCTTATTATGAGAATCAAATGAGATAACGTATAAAATGCTTTCCAACTCTAAAGTCCTAGATAAATGTCCATTTTTTTTCTGATTGTATTCGACTAAGAATATTAAGACTCATGGTATTCCGTTCTCATACAGTATGTTACTCATTGGTCACTGGACAAGGATCCTAAAGTCGTAGTTCCAATAGTTAACATTTAGAGATTGTCACAATTCTGTGATTCCTAGAATCATTTGCCCTTGTTTTCATTACTGCTTCATTGTCACTGCAATATTATAATAGAGCCACATAGAGCAGAGGTGCATTTTATGTTTTGATTTGTTTGATTTGGGTTATTGTAGTCAAAGAATTCAGCATTAAGTGGCCATAGTATAGTGAATAATGACAATGATAATGATAATTACTAGCTACTAACTAACTACTAAGAGCTTTACAAATGTCTCATTTTATCCTTACAACAATCCGAGGAGTTAGGTTCTATTATTAGTGCCATTTTACAGATAAAGTTGTTCATTTGTTTTTCAGTCACTTCCTACTATTCATGACCCCATTTGGCATTTTCTTGGCAAAGATACTGGATTGGTTTGCCATTTCCTTTTCCAGCTTATTTTATAGATGAGGAAACTGAGATAAGGAGAGTTATGTGACTTGTCTATGGTCACATGGCTAGTAAATATCTGAGTCCAGATAAATGTAATAAGCCTTACTTCCTCAGGTAGGCTGCTTCTCAGAAAGCAGGCAGCGTGTAGCTGGAACTGTCTATTTTCCTCTACGTAATCTTTTGTATACATTCCTCTATGGACACTAGCCTAGACCAGGTCATGATTAGCTCTTCCATAGATTATTGCAACAGACTTCTGACTGGTCTTCCTGCCTCCAATGTTTCTTCTTTCCAATTTGTTCTTCACATTGATGCCAGATTGACACCCCCCCCCCCCCCATACAACTTTTATAATGTCACTCTCCTGGGAAAAATTTTTTAATGGATTTCTGTTAACTATAGTAAAAAATTCAAGGAATCATAGAATTTCAGAGTTGGAAGGGACCTCAGAGACCAAACTTTCCTTGAACAATAAT
This sequence comes from Phalanger gymnotis, assembly GCA_028646595.1. Taxonomy (NCBI): domain Eukaryota; kingdom Metazoa; phylum Chordata; class Mammalia; order Diprotodontia; family Phalangeridae; genus Phalanger; species Phalanger gymnotis. Next base: position 318,684,544 of record CM053622.1, on the reverse strand, counting down.
TCCCATTACAACATCCTCGACAAATGATTCTCCAACCTTTGCCTTAAATCCTCTAGCAAGTAAGTGAGGAAACAAGTATTTATTAGGCACCTATTATGTGTCAGGCACTATACTAAGCACTTTACAAATATTATCTCACTGGATGCTCACAGCAACTCTGCCAGATAAGTGCTACTATTATCCCCATTTTACATTTGAGGAAATTGGCATAAACAGAGGTTGTTACTTGCCTAAGGTCACACAGCTAATAAATGTCTGTGGTTAGATTTGAACTCAGATCTTCCTGATTTCAAGTCGAGTGATCTATCTGCTGAGTCATCTCATGCTTGCTTTCTACCTTTGTGGGGTTTACAACCCTGGCTAAAGTTATAATATAGACACATGAAACTTACTTTGATTTCACTCTTCATATTTCCTCTAACTACGCAGATCCCAATTCCATATGCCTTAGTGGATGGTTTCAAGAAGTTTCTGTGTCCAAAATAATTCATCATTTGGAAGATGAACTTTTGATAATAAATTCTTCTCACCTGCAAGAGTTGGTCCTCAAATGATAGTATACCATCAAGTCCCAGATTAAATCCATCACTACTTTGTAGAATCAACTCAAGCTGTAGTAGAGTTCTTGAGAACATAGAATTATCTTCATGCCACAATAAGACATAAGTGTAGGACTAAAGTCCTGTTCTGTGGAGGATGCAAATAACTAATACAAAATAAAGCACTGATAAACAATTCTCTGATTATCAATTTGAGATGAGATGTAAAATATGACGATGTAGGCTTACCAAAGATCTTTGCTACTTTCCCAAAAGATGTCTTGTTTCAATGGAAGAGGAATTATCCATAGATTAATCATTCTATAAACAAACAATTATTAAGCACCCTATTATATTCCAAGCACTGTGTAAGGCACAAACATAAAGACAAACATAAAGACAAAACAAAAATAAAAAATCTTTCTCCTAAAGGATTATCAAATGAGGCCAGATGGTGATGTCCTCTAGGTGCTCCTGTTCGTAGATGATGTTTTGTTGACTGCATCAAGACATAGAATGGTACCTAGTTTCCTCTAGGAGAGCAAGATTTATCAAAAAAGAGATTTGCTTTATAATCCATGCAAGAAAAAAACATATTGATTTAAAATTCCCATGTCCAGGGTTTATAATGGCTGTTGGATATACTGACATGGGGCAGAAACTGCCAATGGACGGTGAGTTGGGCCAAGATGTTAACATGAGGAAGGGAATGGAATGATTGTCATTTGGAAAACTGTATGATGCTTTTAGCGATCCTAAGACAACCTCATTTTCCTGATTTTCCCCTTACCTTTCCAATGGCTCCTTCTCTGCCTCCTTCAGTCTCATCATCCTCTTCCTACTTAAGAGGGTGCTCCCAAGGTTCCATCCTTGTTCTTCTTTTCTCTCTTCACTATCTCTTTTGGAAATTTCATTTGCCCTTATAGCTTCAAATATCATTTCTATCTGTATTCTCTTGATAGAAATCAAAGAGAAAAAAAGTATCTTGAAGGAAAGACTGGTGGTTAGGGAAGGCAGGCAGTAATAAAAAGGTCTTTGGTTTTAAATAATTAAAAGGTCATTGGTGACTTTGAAAGAGTAGTTTCAGTAAAGTGGTAGGGATAGAAGTCAGATTTCTAGAAACTAAAACAAGAATGGGAGGTAGTTAACTTTTTGGAAGAGTTTTGTTGTTGGGAAGGCCAAAGAGTATATTAAACAAAACAAAACTGTAAGGTGTACATGGTGTGTCTATACCCACATGGTAACACTTCACACATTTCACACAGGTGTGTGGAAACCTACTCACTTTGTGGACAGGTTCGATCACTCTAATTTGCCCTCATTTTGGTGGGTATTGGTTCCTAGAGAAGGTCTTCTGCCACATGGTTACATTCCAACTCTTTCAGGCTCCTAGAAGGAAATTTGTTGCAGGACTTTATAATCCCACTACTCACCACATTAGCTCTAAAGCTCTTCCTTTTGCACTTTTATGAAATAGCCACTCTCCCAAATAGTATTTTCTTTCTGAAGAACTCTAATTTAGGTTTTTTATTTTTAAAAATTAATTTTTTGTTATATTTTAAGTTTTGAATGTTCACCCTTCCTTCTTCCCTCCCCACTCCACACTAGAGAAGGGTACTATGTTTGATTAGATTTACAAATATAGGTAAAACCATATTATGTGTACTTTGTTTATCAGTTCTTTTTCTGGTGGATAGCATCTTCCTTCACAGGTCCTTCATTCAGAATAACTAGGTTGTTCACAATTATTCTTTGAGCAAGATTGCTGTTACTGTATACAACATTCTGCTCACTTCACTTTTTGTTATTTCATACCAGTCTTTTCATGTTTTTCTAAAGTAAACCAGCTCATAATTTCTCACAGCACAGTAGTATTCCATCACAATCATATACTACAACTTGTTTAGTCATTCCCCAATTAATGAGCATTCCCTTAATTTCTAGTGCTTTGCTACCACAAAGAGAGATGCTATAAATATTTTAGAACATATAGGTTCTTTTCCTTTTTCCTTGATTACCTTGGGAAACAGAGCTAATAATCTTGTTGGGTCCAAGGGTATACACAGTTTACTGGGCATTATTCCAGATTGATCTCCAAAATGGTTGATCAGCTCATAGTTCCACCAACAGTGTATTAGTGTTCCAACTTTTCCACATTCTCTCCCACATTTGTCATTTTCCCCTTCAATCATTTTAGCCAATCCGATAGGTGTGAGATGATATCTCAAAGTTATCTTAATTTGCATTTCTCTGGTCAGCAATGATTGAGAGCATTTTTTCATATAACTATATATAGTTCTGATTTTTCATCGAAAAACTGCCTGTTCATGTCCTTTGACCATTTATCAACTGGGGAATGACTTGCATTCTTATAATTTTAATAAAGTTCTCTTTTTAATTTTAGTTTTCAATAAAATTATGAGTTCCAAATATTCTCCCCATCCCTCCCCTCCCCCACCCCAAGATAGCATGTAATATGTAGAGAAGAATTAGAAACAATGGGAGAAACCATAAAGTTCTCTATATATTTGAGACATGAGATCTTTATCTAAAAAACTGTTTATAAAAATTTTCTCCCAATTTTCTGCTTTTCTTCTAATTTTGGCTATATTGATTTAATTTGTATGAACTTTTAAAATTTAATGTAATCAAATCATCTATTTTATATGTCACAATGCTTTCTATCTCTTGTTCATAAATTCTTCTCTTGTTCATAAGTCTGATAGGTAATGTGTTCCATGTTCTTTTTGTTTTCTTATGATGTCTCCCTTTAGATCTGGGTCATGTATCCATTTTGATCTTATCTTGGTGTAAGATTTTGATCTATACCAAATTTCTGCCAGACTGCTTTTCAGTTTTTCCAACAATTTTTACCAAATAGTATATTCTTGTCCTCAAAGTTTAAATCTTTACATTTGTCAAACACAAGTTTATTATAATAATTTGATAATGTGTATTGTATGTATAGTCTGTTCCAGTGATTCACCTTTGTATTTCTTAGCTAGTAGCGGATAGTTTTAATAATTCCTGTCTTATGATATAATTTAAGATCTGATACTGCTAAATCTCCTTCCTTTACATTTTTTTCATTAATTTCTTTGAAATCCTTGACCTCTTGTTCTTCCAAATGAATTTTATTATTTTTCTAGCTCAATAATTTTTTGGTAGTTTAATTGGGAGGGCATAGAATAAGTAGAATAGTTGAGGTAGCACTGTCATTTTTATTGGTTCTGCCCATGCCTGAACAATTAGTATTTCTCCAATTATTTAAATCTGAGTTTATCTGTATAAAAAGTGTTTTGTAATTGTGTTCATGTAATTTCTGGTTTTGTCTTGGCAAATATTTTATACAGTCAATAGTTATTTTAAATAGTGTATATCTTACTATCTCTTATTGCAGAATTTTGCTTAGATAGATAGAAATGCTGAGGATTTCTGTTGGTTTATCTTATATTCTGCTGCTTTGCTAAAATCGTTGTTTCCACTAACCTTTTAGTTGAATCTCTAGGGTTTTCCAAGTATATCATTATATCATCTCCAAAGAGATATAATTTTAATACTTCATTGACCATTCAAATTCCTTCAATTCTTTTTCTTCTCTTATTACGATTACTAGCATTTCTAATATAACATTGAACAATATCAGTGATAATGAGCATCCTTGTTTCACTACTGATCTTATTGGGAAGGCGTCTAGCTTATTCTTATTACAAATAATGCTTGCTGATGGTTTTGTACATGTTTCTTATTATTTTAAGGAAATATCCATTTATTCCTATGCTCTCTAGTGTTTAAATAGGAATAAGTTGTATTTTGTCAAAGGTTTTTTTTTTCTGTATCTATTGATATAATAATATGATTTTTGTTAATTTTGTTATTGATTTAATCAATTATGTTTATGGTTTTCCTTATGGTTCAAATCCCTGCATTCCTGGCATAAATCCCACTTGGTCACCAAATCTTTGTGATTTATTGTTGTAATCTTTCGGCTAGTATTTTTAAAGAACTTTTACACTTATATTCATTAATGAAATTGGTGTATAATTTTCTGCCTCTGTTTTTGCTCTTTCTGATTTAGGTATCAGCACCATATTTGTTTTAGAAAAGGAATTTGGTAGGATTCCTTCTTTGCCTATTATTCCAAATAATTTATTTAACATTGTTGATCTTTAAATGTTCAGTAGAATTCTCTCGTAAATGTATCTGGGCCTGATTTTTTTTTTTGATGATGATTTTTTTTTCTTAGGGAGCTCATTTATGGCTTGTTCAATTTTCTAAAATAGGTTTATTTCCTCCTCTCTTAATCTAGCCAGTTTATATTTTCATAAGCATTCTTCTATTTCTCTTAAATTATTAGGTTTGTTGGCAAATAATTGGGCAAAATGACTCCTAAAAATTGCTTTAATTCATTTTCATTAGTGATAGATTCACTCTTTTCATTTTTGATACTAGTAATCTAGTTTTCTTCTCTCTTTTTCGGAGATCATATTAGCCAATGGTTTATCTATTTTATTGTTTGCTTCCAAAACCAACTTCTAGTATTATTTATTAATTTGACAGTTTTCTTATATTCAACTTTATTAAGCTCACCTTTAATTTTTGGGATTACAATTTTGGCATTTAATTGGAGTTTTTAATTTGTTCTTTTGCTAGTTTTTTTAATTGCATGCCCAATTTATCAGTCTGATCTTTCTCCAAATGGCATTTTAAAATCTTAAACCTAAGTATTTCTATAGCAATAAAGCAAAAGAAATAATACCATCCATAGCGATACATTAAAATAAGTGCAGCAATAAAACATTACCATTAACACATAAACCTGGATCACACTCTCTCTAATTCACTCAGGGAAAAGTGAAAGTGGGCACACACATAAACTTGGGAGGGAAGCACATGAGGGAAGAAAACACATGTGCTTCAGTCTAATGCATCTTTGGACTTCAAGCTGGTCTAGCCTGTCTGGTCAAGGATTTGATGTTAGTGGTCCATAAAAAAGTCTATATTATTTATTATTCAGTTAGCAAACATTTATTAAGTACCTACTATGTGCCAGATACTGTGTTAAGTGGTAGGGATATGAATAAAGGCAAAATGTCCTTGGTCTCAAGGAACTCCCTGCCTACACTGCAGAGTTGTTATTCTGCTAAATATTTTCTTCTCATTCTCATCAGTTTCCAGCTGGGCAAATTTTCTTATCTTCTATTCTCAATCTGACACCTTTAATCATTCTTAAAAAGTTTTTAGAAATGTGTTACCTTTTAATTAGAATAGCAAATTCCTTTAAGCCAGAGAGCTGAAAACCTCATTAGAAAGCTCACTTTGGGGGAAGATTTTATATTATGTACCTTATTATTTTATTATTTTTTCACCTATTACATAAAAAACACACTAGTACATAATGGAATATATAAAAACATTCTTCACTACATAATCTTCTTTTATATGTGTATGTATATATTTGTTTTCATTCTAAAATTTAATTCAGCAAACATTGATTAAATACTTCCTATGTGCATCATAAGTTTTAGGTATAAAAATGAAATAAAAAACACAAACCCTGTCCTCAGGGAGATTATACTCTAGCAGGTTAGATAAGAGATATGGAAATAGACAAAGAAATTAGATATACAAGTGCAAAAGTTGCCCAAACAAAATGCTACAAGAAAGTCCAAGTAGGAAAGATCATTTCTAGCTGAAGGAACCAACTCTAAGATCTTATAACTGGGTCTCTCCAAATAAAGAAAATTTTTATTTCTATCTTAAATGAGAATTTCCTTATGACCGTCCTTATAACTAACCATTAGAATTGTTATCTCTGAGAAATTGATGGCTCTACATGCATCAGGATGCTGCACCAATTGATGACTTCTCAGAATCTCTTCTTATACAGTAGAGCAGCTGCAAAACCTTCCATTTACCTCTCCAAGTGGTGGGAGGAGGGCAGCAAAGCACGACAGGCATTTCTGACAGGTTCAACCACTAAGGCCGTAGCTAAAACTGAAGCAAGCTTCCAATGAGTTTCAGTCTTTTTTTAAGCCAATAGAGAAATAGTAGCTGAAGCCTTCTGAAACAGGTGACTCCTCCTATGGCTGGTTTCTCCAGACATTTCCAACACTTCCTTTTAATTCCTTGCTGAATCTTCTTCTCTTGCCAGTGTCTTAAATCTCCACCATCAGCCTCAGTCTTCTATATCATCAATGGCTTAAATCAGAGCTTCTTTTACTTATGAGGTGACAACTCACCAGATTTCCCCTATGGAATCAATAGGGCTTATTTCATTATTACCTAGCCTCCAAATAATTATATGATTTTTTACTTTGTGAATCTTACCCTTTTGGGTCTTAAAACAGTTAGATGCAAATTAGCTAAGGGCTATGATGCCTTGAAACTGCCACCACTAATCAGTCTTTGACATGGTCCAACACTATAGTCTGTCCTTGAAAACTTTGTTTCTTCATACTCAAATATTATCACTTCTTAATAAATAAAAGTTCTTTCTCTGCTCCTTCAAATTATCAAGCTATTCACATACAAATAAGTTGTATCCCTATAGCTTTTGGAAAGTGATTTAAATCTTTATATTTATGCTACTATTGATTTTATTTTTTTAATAATTAAGATTTTTTTTTAATTTTTAGCTTACAACACTCAGTTCCACAAAATTTTGAGTCCCAGATTTTCTTCCCCCCCACCCCAAGATGGCATGGAATCTGATATATCTTTTACATATAACTTCGCATTGAATTTATTTACACATTAATCAAGTTGTAAAGAAGAATTATGGCCAATGGAATGAATCATGAGACAGAAGAAACAAAACCAAAAAAAGGAGAAAAAAAAAACAAAGGGAAAAAAGGGAGAGCATACAGTGTGACTCAATCTGCATTCAGACACCATAGTTCTTTCTCTGGTTGTAGATAGCTCTCTCCATCATGAGTCCTTTGGAGTTGTCTTTGCACCTTGTATTACTGAGAAGAGCAAAGTCTATCAGGGTTAGTCATCACAGAATCCATATATCTGTGGTTGTGTATAATGTTCTCTTGGTTCTGCTCTGCTCACTCAGCATTATATCATGTAGGTTTTTCCAGGTTATTATGAAGTCTGTATCTTCCCCATTTCTTATAGCACAATAGTATTCCATTACCTTCATATACTACAACTTGTTCAGCCATTCCCAAATTGATGGGCATCCCCTTGATTTCCAATTCTTTGCTACTATGAAAAGAGCCACTATAAATATTTTTGTTCACATGGATCCTTTTCCCACTTGTGTGATCTCTTTGAGATACAGCCCTAGAAGTGGAATTTCTGGGTCAAAGGGTATGGAAATTTTTATAGCCCCCTGAGCATAGTTCCAAATTGCTCTCCAGAATGGCTGGATCCGTTCACAACTCCACCAGCAATGTAACAATGTTCCAATTTTCCCACATCCTCTCCAGCATTCATCATTTTCCTGTTTTGTCATTTTAGCCAATCTGACAGGAGAGATGTGGTACCTAAGAGTTGTTTTGATTTGCATTTCTCTAATCAGTAGTGATTTCAAGCATTTTTTCATCTGCCTATAGATATCTTTAATTTCTTCCTCTGAAAATTGCCTGTTCGTCACTATTAATTTTCTATCCCAAACTGCTCAAATCTCATTGGACAATTGCTTACACATATTTTTTTTTTTAGCAATTTTTCATTAAACTAAAATTCTTTTCCTATTGTTTTCCTGAATCAAACTATTTACCTGTAATAGAGGAAATTCCTTACATTCTTCTGCAGTTGATCTAACTCATTTTCTTTATACAAAGTGCTTTTCTTCCCCTTTCAGGATTAAACACCTCCATGTGAAAGGGTAGTACCTTACTGGGATGGGATCTTACATTACAAATAAGGAGCCCTAATCATATATTCAGGCAGATAGGAGTTAGAGGAGAAGGAGAGATTGAAGATATCGGACAGAAAAGGAGTGATAGCTGAAACAAGCTCCTGGAAGAAATGGGAAGAGAGTAAGGGCATAGGTAGAAGGATTAGTCTTAACAAGAAGGAGGAAAATATCTTCCTAGGGATAGGAAGTAAGGTAGAGAATGTGTATGATGACACTTTTTAAGAATAGAGTCATAGTGCTATGGAAACAATTGTCAGACGGTGTTGGCGTTCTTATTGAAGGAGACAGATTGTCTGCTGTAGATGTGCAGAGTGAAGGTCCAGCTGGAAGTTTAACAAGAAAGGAGAATCTTTGGGACCTTGTAGGGCATAAGATATCATGATTAATTGAGTATAACTGATCCTGAAATTTCATGGTCATGGAGACTGATCTAGCTTTGATACTCAATGCCTTCTCAACACCCTCTGTTGTCTCTTCTCCCTGATTGGAGGGCTGGAGGATGGAGCAATAAATGCCTCCAAAAGTCTTCCTTTTTAACACAGTGAAACTTTTATAAAAGGTCTTTACTCCCAAAGGTATAATTACAAATATACAAATTTACTCCCCCAACAAATGTAAGGGAAAATCCTTTTCTCTCTTTGTAACACCTCAGTATCTGGGAAGCCAAAAGGGATTAAGTGTATACTTTTTTCTCAGTTCCCATAGAGCACAGCCCTAATTCCAAGGGTAAAGCCCCACCCTGGATTGGAGTCCCAGGCACCTTGTTTTCTTGGAGTCTCCATGCTGCCAACCTGGCTGGCTGCAGGACTGTGTTGTTAAGCAAAATTGTCTCATTAGCATGGCTTTTGTTTCTTTTGAGTGGAAATACTTTCAGCTGTTAAGTGCTAAGCCCCAGGCCCAGGGCCCTGTCAGGTGTGAAACCTGTGTGGG
>CM053622.1:318619466-318674702 GCA_028646595.1 Phalanger gymnotis | reverse complement strand
GGCCTTAATAAATTTCTTGTTGTTTTCTCCTTAGAGAATCTCTCATACCTTGCGATTTCGGACCATTCAAACATATACATGATTATATTTGAGATCATAAATTCGGCCTTCCTACTACATTGACTCTGACTGCAATCCTGGCTTCAAGGTCACCATGGCTCAAACTCCTTTCTGGCTTCTTGAAGACCACTTCCACTGCCTGAAACTGAGCACAAACAGCACAGCACAGAAACAAACACCCTAAGACCCATTTCGTGTATCTGGACATCTTTCACACTAGGAGCAGCAGAAAGGAAACCCTAAAAAGATGGCAGAAATTATGTGTTAACTCTGGTTTAAAGGTTTAAAGGCACAGGCAACCAATCAAAGGAGGCTACATGATTCATGTTCAGGAGGTTTCAGAGGACTCCAAATTAGACAAACTAGGCACACTAACAAGCCAGGTTACACTTTATAGAGGGCTCTGAACTTTTCAGCCAAACTCTTGTTCTCCGTCAGCTCTTCTGTCTGGTTTTGACTTTACAAAATGGGTCCCCTCTAGTGTCCCTTCCTCCTTTCTATTTTCTTCTGTGTATTGTCTTTCCTCATTGTATTGTAAGCTCTTTGAGGCCATGTACTGTCTTTCTGTTTCTTATTTGTATCTCTAGTGTTTAGCGCAATGTCTGGAACACAGTAGGTGCTTAATGAATATTTATTGACTATTGATTATTGACCATGAAGAGTGTTTCCTTCTATTCTCACAGCACATGCTCTTTAGTGCCGTTATATGTGGCCAAAACAGGAAGGATACTCTGAGAATGGTCTACATATCCCTGTTACACTTAGAGCTGATCTTGTGATGACTTCTTAAAAGCCAGGTTTCAGACTTGGAAATATACTCATGTCCCTTGCCAAGTAGTGATGATTTGGGTATTTGTATCAATTTGTGAGCTCTTTGACACAACCTTTTTCCCCCTTTCAAAGCAGGACTGGTACCATCACTCAGAAAACCCCATCAATAGCTTTTCATCTCCTAATGGCTGGCTTATTGCCCTGTCTGGTTAACATGGCCTCCCAATAGATTGTTAGCTCATTTGCACAGTAGTTTATTCTGTATGCAGTGGATCATTTACTTTGAAAAGCAAATATTGAGCCGCTGTGATGCAGGACATAAAGGGGATTTGCAATAGATGTTTTCACCATAGCACAGGGTAAGTATCGCAATTTTATGGGGCAGAGGCAGTCTGAGAATCCATTTAGGATGGAGGGACTTTGGCAGCAACAACCCTTGGAAAGGAAGGCCACCATGACAGCCTGGTCAGGTGGAATTTTGGGGTAGAAGGACCTGTCGGTGGCTCTTAATTCATACTATGTAGGTAGTACCTATTCTCCCTATAATAGGGTAAGATCTTTTGAAAACAGTAAAGCCATTTATTATGTTACCAACAAGATCTAAAGTAAAGAACTGTCTCTTCAACAATAGCATTATATGTAATTGAAAAAAATAACTGAAAGCAACCTAACTATCCATCAATAATGAAATATTTAAATGAGTTGGAGGAACATTAATGTAATGGAATATTATAATGCAATTGTGATAGAAAGTTATGGGGAATGCAAAAATTCTAGAAAGATATATTTTGAAAAAATTTGTTTATGTTTATGTTTAGTTCAACATTCACTAAGATTCCATAAGATTTTGAGTTCCAAATTTTCTCCCCATCACTCCCTTCCCCTTACCCCAAGATGGCATGTAAATTGATATAGGCTTTACCCATACATTCATGTTGAATCTATTTTCACATTAGTCATGTTGTAAAGAAGAATTAGAACCAATGGGAGAAACCATGACAAGGAAGAAACAGAGACACAGAGAGAGAGAGAGAGAGAGAGAGAGAGAGAGAGAGAGAGAGAGAGCAAATAACGTTTCAATCTGTATTCAGACTCCATAGTTCATTTTCTCGATGTGGAAAGCATTTTCCATCATGAGTCCTTTGCCGTTGCCTTGGATCCTTGCATTGCTAAGAAGAAATAAGTCTATCAAAGTTATTCATCACACACTGTGGCTGTTACTGTGTACAATGTTCTCCTGGTTCTGCTCACCTCACTCAGCATCAATTCATTTGAGTCTTTCTAGGCTTTAGAAAAATCTTTTTGAAACAATGTAAAGTAGAAAAAAGCAGGCCTAGATAATGAAGTTCACACCAACTACACTCATAAAGAAAAATGAATAAGAATGAACAGACAAGGGATCCTATTGGAGACTTAAGGTGAAGGTACTAGATGTGACAAGTTTTGTGCTACAAAAACTTTAATTTGCTTGCCACTCTTAATGTGAGTTCCTTGTGCAATGACCAACAAATGGTCATGTTGCTAAAGTAATGGGATCATATTGATTGTGGCATCCAGCCAACCAACCAACACTTATTAAATACCTGTTTTGTGCCAGGCACTGTGCTAGGCATTGGAGATAAAATGACAAAAATGAGAAAGGAATTTGCATTCTTCTAGGGGAATCCAGCCTGTTCACAGATAAGAAAAGAAAGGATAAATATATGTATCAGGATGATCAGGAGAACCTTGATCAATTTGATGAGTTTTCCCTAATTGATTTGACAAAATTGTAAAGAGTTGACCTTGGTTAGAAGGGCTGCCTCTCATGGAGTTAGGTAAGAACTCTAGTTACTTGCTGAGAGGGCACATTGAACTCCTCTTATTGCTCTGTAGTGGCTAGGACAGCATTACAGCTGATTGGTGACTGAGGGTCAGGCGGGATGGACTCTTGTTTAAGGAATTGCCTACTCTTCCAGATCAGAGCGCAATAGGTTGGATGGGAAGGAGATTGGTCCCTTCCTCAACTAGTGGCAGAGAATAGTGAATTGGAGGAGTTGCTCATGGTAGGGCCTGCCTAGGCAAGCCAGAGGCTACAGTTCCTGGTCTTCCCAGTTCCTGGATGCCTTCTTCTTCCAGTTTCCCTTTTAAAAGCAAAAGCATGTAACTAGTGATCCTGAAAATGGACATTTCTAGCCTTGAAGGTTAGCTCCTGGATCATTCTAATCTTGAGAGTTCTTGAGGTTGGGACCAGTATTTCAGCAAGAGATTTCTTTAATCAATAATTTCTTGGAGGCTAAAGGATCACCAGGAAAGATTATCAATAGTAATGGATAGAGTAGTGAAATTGGAGTCATGAAGACTTGGGTTCAAATCTCTCCTCGGCTACCCATATTTGATACCTATGTTGTATATAGAACTTTGAAACTATGAATGTGTTTTGGGAAAACTTAGAAATGAGTCATGCCTATACTTTGTTTTAGTTTTTTTCCCTGGATAAAGTTTTCTTCTGGTCAGAGTCAAAGAACAAGGACCAGTCTCCAGGATATACCCAGGTCTCCATGAACCCAGAATCCTCTGAAAGACCCCTGGGTCATGGATCACATAGAAATAAATGCAAAGTAATTTGGGGATGGAACTCTAGCAACAGGAAGAATCAGGAAAGTCTTTTTGAAAGAGAAGGCATTTGAGCTAACTCTTGAATGGAAAGAAACAGAGATGAGGAGGAAGAACATTCCACACTTGGGAGATTTCCCATAGAAAGAAAGAGAGATGAGAGAGGCAATATAATGAAGGGTGAATAGCAATGACTAGAATATGCAATACATAAAGATAGATAGAATATAAAAACATATAATTTGCCTGGAAAGGCAGGCTGGATCCAAGTTGCAAAGGATTTTAAATAAGAAAGAAGTTTGCATTTTATCCCAGAGTCAAGAGGGGGCCATTGAAACTTCTCAGGTGGAAGTTGCAGCTGAATGGAAGTATCCCTTACTGGTTCTCCTTGTATACATAGATAAAGGAGATAGTTAAAAAGCAATGAAAACATTCCTTGGTTATCTTGTATTACCATCCTTAAGATATGTATTTCCGAATGACTGCTATGAAAATAATTATGATTAGTGTGCCACTATTTGTTTCAGAGGATAATGAGGTAGAGAAATATTGTTAAAAAGTTGCCAAGACCCTACAAATAAAATCAATGTATAGACTGTTGTTCTGTGAATTCAATGTAAAGATTGAAATAATTGAGAATGTCTGGAAATATAATGGAGTAAAGAACGAGAGAGGACAAACACTTGTAAATGATGCAAAAGCTTTATACCTATGTGTCATGAGTGCTTTCTTTGAGAAATGAATCAGAAAGCACTAGACACTGTGAGCACTGAACAAAATCACCAAAAAGTGAAATAACATATATTTTGACAGGAAAATATTGTTGTTGATCTGGGAACCATTTCTGCATGAGCTGTCTGTGTGTAGTTGCACCACTCACTTGTTAGAGAAAAAGTTAAAATCAGTACAAAGCTAGAAGAAAGAATAAAAATAATAAAAAGACAGGGCATGCAAATAGAACAAGTATTTTCTGATCTATTCAAAAGAGCAATCATGGAGAAAATAGGATATGGTGAGATGGTTTATATAAATAAACAACAATGATTTTATACACATTTGTGTATTTCTTTATATATTTATACAACTGATGTAAATAACATAACATAGTAAGTAGATGAAAAGAACCTTAAAAAATCTTAGCCATCAAACACTTGACTTTCTTGTTAAGTGATGAGATATGGCAGTGAAAGCAGCAGCAGTTTAGGACACAAATTAATCTGTAAAATCTTATGGGAAAATGTATTGGAAGATTATGCACACCAATACTTCATTTGGAAATGAGAAGGGAAATGGAAAGAAGCAGTCAAAGTTAAATCATATCAAAGAAAGTTTGACAAGAGACTCAACTAAGCAAATTTATCCCAATGCAATTTAAAGATGAAAACTGTAAATGACAACAAACAGAAGAAAAATAGAAAAGATCTGCGAAGATTTTTAATCATTAACTCTTTTATAGAGAAAGTTGAAACAACAAAGATGGGAAAAGCAGTCAGATTAGATGAAGTGTATATAGAAAAGAGTCATGCTGCAGGCTACATAGTCAAGAGATCAATTTACAAAGTATCCAAATGAGGTAAAGATATCAAAAGCGTAGAAATCTTTTTTTAGACCTTATTAATACTGAAAAAGGCAACTGAGAAAACATCAGACAACTTCTGACACACTTATTTTCCCATCAGTTTTCCCATCAATTAGTTTATACACTCATCAATGATGAATGTAGGCAAACTTTAGGAAGTTATATTCCAAGTAGACTACATATTTACTATCGCCCAATAGTAGATGTAGATGTAGAAAACATAAGATTTCGTTTTATTTATTGTTTGTTAATGATATTTTTTACATCAAAATGCTTTTTAAGTTGCTTCTTATCTACCAGAATATACAAATATACACACATATACATACACACAGATGTATCGTAAATATGTATACATATAAACACACATGCATGATAGTTGGTGCAAATTGTTGACAAAAATTGGGCCCAGAATTAAACAGGAAAAGATGAGCAGATTGAATTGCCTTTGGGGCACAATGATTACAATTGTTTTCTAGAAACAAAGGCCTGATACACTAGACATCTTTCTGAATGTCTTTTGGCATGACAAGGATATTCTTGGAACACTCAGACTGTCCACTTATTATACCTCACTTTGCTGCATGTACAATCCATCTTCTTTTTCTATCACACCTTTCCCTGATGACATCCATGACTTGAGTTCCTTATTCATTGTGTATTACTCAGGCCTACTATGTGCCTCTTCATTGTGGTCTATGTTATACTAATTTTTAGTTCTTCTGAGACTATTGTGTCCCATATCTAACAGCCACCAAATAACACAAGTAGAATATTGGTATTAAAGTGATGGGCATTTGGTTCTGGAAGAAAATTGTGGTCATTAAAGTAGCTTTGCAATTTCTTAAAGGCAATATAATCCACTTGCCTTCTATTTATTCTAGATCCAATTTATATGTTCCATTTGCAATGTTTTTCCCTGATACACTGATGGACAAACTATGTTCATCTAACTGCATGCTATAAATATATGTTGGTTGATTGATTCCTGTATGGATGGCTAGGCCAAATTCATTTGAGTAATGATATCATTTCTAACAGGAGGCTTTGCAGTGTTCTAGGATTTGATGCAACCAAAATTTTGTCATAAAGGAAGAATTGGGATTGGACTTTTGAAAATATTGATATAGTAACTCCCCCAATAAAGAAACCTTCTCTACCAATGCAAGGTGGTATCTTTTCTGCAACTTATAGACAGTCTTAGAGAGTTTTCTGGAGCATTGAAAAGTTAAATGATTTGCCCAGTATCACATAGCAAATATGAGTCAGAGGTGGGAGTGTCTTGGCTTTGAGACCAGCTCTCTACTCACTTTGCCATAGTAAAGTTCAAAAGATGGGCTTTTGTTCCAGGGACCAATGTGGGATCACTTAAAGAGCTACATAATTTAAAAAATGCAACACTATCAGATCTCTGTCCTTTTCAATTCCAGACTTAGTTCAGAGTTCATCCATAGCATCATCTATGATATTAAGGCATATGCTCTGAAGGGTCAGTTTAATAGGTGGCCCATCCAACTGTGCATTACAGCTCAGACAACTGTAATATTTTTATAATTAATAAAGATAGGAAGGACCTTTCTGAAATATTTACTTGGTGTCTGATGTCTTTGTACTGCATGTACCAGTAGGCCTAGAACTATCTTATTTGATAGATTATTTAAGAAGTATCCTAATTATTCAAAGTTTTTGGTAAATCATTTATTCATTCAATAAGTATTTTTTGAATGGCTACTGTAGGCACAGTACTATTCTAGGCATCTCAGAACACATCATTCTTGTCTTAATAGAAGCTATAGCCTAGTTGGAGAGATACACCATACAGATATAAAACAATTTGAAAACAATCACAAGGAAACACATGGGTAAGTACTCTCCCACAATGCTTTTTCTTACTGTTTCTATCACATTCTTGTGAAAGCTTACATTCTAATGGAGGAGACAACAAGTACATTTACAAATATATATAGAATAAATATAAAGCTAATAAATACAAACGTATATACAAAGCAGATTAATCTAAGGTAATGTGGGAGGAAGACACTAGCACTTGGGAAAATTAGACAAAGTTTCATGCAGAAGACGGTGCTTGAATGGGAAAAGTACCCACATGTACAAAATTACTTATAGCAGCTCTTTTTGTGGTGGCAAAGAACTGGAAATTGAGGGAATGCCTGTCAATTTGGGAATGGCTGAGCAAGCTGTAGTACGTGAATGTAATGGAATACTATTGTGCTATAAGAAATAATGAGCAAGTAGACTTCAGAAAAACCTGAAAAGACTTATATGAACTGATGCTGAGTGAGGAGGGCAGAACCAGGAGAACATTATACATAGTTACAACCACATTGTACAATGACTAACTTGGATAGACTTGGCTCTTCTCAGCAATGCAAAGTTCTAAGACAACTCCAAAAGGCTCATAAAGGAAAATGCTATCCATATCCACAGAAAGAATTATGGAGTCTGAATGCAGATTGAAATATGCTATTTGTTCTCTCTTTTGTTTTGTTTTGTTTCTTCTTTCTTGTGATTCATTCCATTGGTTCTAATTCTTCTTTACAATATGACTAATGTGAAAATGTGGTTAATATGAATGTATATGTAGAGCCTATATCAGATTGCATGACATTTTGGGGAGGGGCTGGAGGAGGGAGGAGAAAAATTTAAAACTCAAAAGCTTGTGGAAACAAATGTTGTAAACCATAAATAAATAAATACATTTTTTAAAAAATAAAAAAGATATATAGGGAAAAAACAAAAAGAAGATAGTGCTTGAGCTGCGCCTTAAAGGATAAGAGGTAGTTAGAGATAGATAGAATATTTGAGTCACATGGAATGGCCAGTGCAAAAACACAGAGATTAGGAGATGGAGTGTCCTGTGTGAGATACAGAGAGAAGGATCAGAGTACAGGTGGGACAGTAATGTCAAATGAAACTTGAAAGACAGCTTAGAGTCAGATTGTGTAGGATTTTGCAAGCTGAAGAGAGGAATTTGTATTTCGTGCTAGAGGCAATAGAAAGAGGGTAGGATTGATTGAGTAGTCATATGATTAGGTTCTGTTTGAGGAAAAGTACTTTGGCAGCAGTGTGTAGGATGGACTGGAGTGAAGAGAGACTTGAAAAAAGAGAGACCAATTAAGAGCCTGTTGCCATAATCTAGAATTGATGAAAGGGTCTGAACTAAGGTGACTGCTATGTGAGTGGTAAGAAGAGGTTACATGCGAGACATGTCATGAATGTAGAAATGGTAAAATTTAGCAACTGATTCAATATATGGGTAGAGGGAGAATATGGAATCCAGGATAATGCCAAAGTTATGAACCTGGGAGACTAGAAGAATAATGGTAACTTCAACAGAAATAAGGAAGTTTGGAAGAAGAAAAGCTTTAAGGGGAAAGGTAATTAATTTGCTGTTAGACGTATTAAATTTAAGATGTTTCTAGGACATCTATCCTGAAATGTGTAATAGGCAAATGGTGATTTTGGATTGAAGCTTGTGGGAGAGACTGTCTTCTCTATGTAATGTAGTGTTTGCTCTTGGAATGCCTATAGTTTTGGTTGAGAGAGACACAAATATAAATATAATACAAATACAAATATAAATGCCCTTCAGGAGCTTACAGTCTGGGCGGCTGACAAATCACATACCCAAATACAAGGTAGCAACTGAAATTATTTAAGAGAAGCATGAAAATTGTGCTCTGAGTTCAGTAAAGGAACCATTACTTTGGCTGATGGCTAGAGCAGAAGGCCTTTTGGAGGAGGCAACATTTCAGCTAGGTCTTGAAGGATGGACAAAGTAATTCCTCTCTCTTTTCTACTTAAAGTCAAGAGAATTGGATTTGAATCCTGGCTCAGTAGCTTATTCATTGTATGCATGTAAGAAAGTCTGAATTTCTCAGAGCCTCAATTTCTTATGTGCACAATAGAAATAATAATATTAGGTTATCTCTGTTACAGAGTTGCTGTGAGGAATGTACTTCATAACCCTCATGCTCAATATAAATGTGTTATTATGATTAAGATGGGGATGTGGGTGGTACCCCCGGGTTTTTGCTCACAGCTTCAATAAATGGAAGAATCAGTTCATCCCGCCATTCCCCCATCATCCTCTCTGCCTAGAGTGCCTCTCCTTACTTTGTGGTTTTCATTTAATAAATGTTAATGAGATGGCATTGTAATCCATTCATAAATTGGAGCACAACACCCCAAAGAACCAGCTGAGCACTGATCGTCTATGAACCTGATTTCTCCCCACTGACTCCTCCAAAGGCTGGAACATATGTGCTTACTTTCAAAGGGCCCTATTTGAAACCCTTCAAGCACATGGGTGCAGGTGCAGGATGCTGAGGGCACTGCTCTGTTTCCCTCCCCCTCACTCAAATGGATGGTTAGGCCCAAGCTTTTTGTACAGCTAGGTGATGTAAGGGATTTAGACTTGATCAATTATACCCTTTTCAAGTTAACGCTAGAAAAATGAGAAATTGATTTTTTTGACGAAACAATATTTTAGAAATTCAGGATATAAAAATGGGATTTGACCTCTCTTACTAAGTCAGCTATCATCACGATGATTACATTTTGCAATTATGCCATATTTTGTATGTCACTGCGTAACGCAGTCTACTTGTCAGATTTTCCTGAGGAGTGGGCTGAGCAATGATAAAGCATCCACCAGTGTTGACTTTGTGGTGTGAGGAGGAGAACTGGAGAATTCATTCATTTCATTGGATGAATGTGCCAAAGGGAGCCTTCTGTGATACCCTGAAATGCAGAACCTCTGCCAACCTTTAATAATCCAAGCCATATTGAAATTTTACATTCCCCAGGCTTCATTGCTTGTACAAAATTAGCTCTTATTAACATGAAGCTGGGTATTGGAAGTGCTAATTAAAACCAAATGACATTGATCAAAAGAGAGGAAGAGACAAAGTGCTTAGCAAGGGCAGACTATTTGCTTCCTGATATGTTGAATCAGCTTCAAATGTAAGTTGGAGATTTTTTTTAAAGACTGGATGTCCTTATCTTGCCCAGGCTGGAAGTGCAGTGGCCACTCACGGACCTGATCTCAATACTGATAGGAATGGGAACTTTAACCTGCCCCATTTATTCTGACCTGTTCCAATTGGTCCCTTCTTAGGCAGTCTAGTGGTTCTCTGTTCCTCAGAACTCATCATAATGGTGACTCAATTTGTACCAATTAGTGTCAATTAGATGAGCTATAAGCTTTAGTCATGTTGCTACTCAGAACTCCTGAGCTCAAGTGATCCACCATCCTCAGCAGGGCCAGCAGCAGGGCATTCAGGGATGTACTAACCTGGCCTGGAGAATGTTCTATTAGTTTTTCCATCCTGTAAAATGATTGAAATAACAATGAGGATGATAATGGCCTACACTGATACTATATTTTACAGTTACATATATCACCCCACTGGAAATCCACAATCTTTTTAATTTGTGCTGCATAAATAATTATTCCCCTCAGGCAAGTGACTCCTTGCAAGATTGCATTTGGTTCTTAAAACTGAAGATAACCTGCAAAATATTGCCCAGAAAATAAAGCTAAAGGGGAAGTTTAATGAGAAGGAACATAATGGGTTTCATTTGAAACAATGAAATGTAGCTTTAAAAACTCAATATAGATTTTTTTTTAGGGATTTCAATTGTAACTGTTGGAGCTGGTTGCTCTCAGAGTGTGGTCCTGCCAGGAATCCAGTTTCACAGCAGACCCATCCTTGATGACTGGGTCTGTGATCTTCAGGGAATCCCTCTGGACAATTATAGTCTATCATTAGGAGAGGCAAATTTCAATAGCAAGGGTGCTAATGTCTAGATTAGAGTGAACCAAATGATCCTTCATAGAAGATATAGACTGGGGGATTTTTAAGGGGGATAGATCAAACCACAGAGATAATTGATTCAGAGGACATCAGTCATCCAATGATTGTGAAGCAAGGTAAAAAACAATGACAAGAGGGAGATGTCTTACCAAAAATATTTGCCACTGTCCTGAAGGATAACTGGCACAGATCCAAAATAGAAGAAGGATCTAGAGATGATGAGGTCCTTTAGATATTTATCTTTCAGTGACATTGTGATGATTGCATCCAGCATTGTGATGACAGCATCCACATGGGGACTCTTCTGTAATATTGATGGCAGCTCGAAGGAGATCTACCTAGTAATTGACACAGTAGAACCAAGTATTTGAAGGACATTTATTTATTGCCCAGATGAACCATGCTGGATGGTGAATCTTTGAATTTTTCCATCAGTACATGGATCTTGGATAGATATAATGACTAGAGAATGGAACTGAATAGGAGCAGATGAATGGAATGAATTTCATTTGGGAAAATCATGCTGTGCTTTCAGTGATTGTGAGCTGCTATTTGTCATCAAAACCTATTTTTTATATATCAATAGGCTTCCAGTGACGCCATATGGCTGTGAGTCATGGAACACTAAGATTTCAGGAGAATCAAAACAGCAAGGGATCTGAAGGATAATTGAAGGATACGTGGTAGATATAAGTAGGTTACAGCATATGACAAATGGTGACTTACGTGCAAGAATTGGTATAAAAGACATCAGGAAGGATGAATACAACCAGAAAAGGAAGTGAACAGGCCCTATAGTGGGAGTGATACTAGTGAGCAAATGCACTGGTATCCTCTAAGTATGAAGAGACTTGGATGAAGTCTATGCCCATTATGTAGTGCAAATTCTCTATGGAGGATTTCTGGTAAAAAGATGGATAAGAAATAGGTTGAGAAGGAATGGGCAAGTTTCTATCTGTAAGAGAGTCAGTAGTATAAATTTTATCAAGCAAATTAATAAAGTTGATAAGTCTGGCAAGTATTGAACCATAAAAGTGAATAATAAAGAAATGAAATGTTACGAAGTGAGAGGAAGGGAAAATCATTTTCCCCCCAGTTTTCTCATCCACAACACGAGATGTCAATTCACTATTCAGAAGTGTGCTAAAGTCAGTTTGTAGACTGTTAAATTTTCAGTGTGAGCATTTTCACTTCAGAAATTAGGAAATATTACAAATCAGGGCTTGGTTTATTATTTCACTTACTGTCTAGATTTAAGAAAGTGATAGAGAACAATGCATATTAAACTTAAAAGTTATGTCATGCATTTTCAGAGAATGAGTTGTTAAACATTTACCAACATATCCCTGGTTATACTAAATGACCTCCATGGTCTTTTTCAACTCTAAAGATTATGATTCTGTAAACCCAGTCCAAGAAACTTACTGAGAGGGATATTCATTTTGAGGGAACCACCTGCCATTTCAATTCAGTTTAATAAATGCTTATTAAGGCATAAATTATTTGTCAATCATTAGGGACACGAAGAGATCACAAAATACCAGGAGGGATGGATATGATGTACATGATTAAATAATGCAAGGTAGAATGGCTGTAAGAATAAAGGAAAGATCCAGACAAATAGCTATAAGACATATGGCAAGGGATAGATCACTTTTATTTAGGGGTGTGGTGGGCCTAGGCGGGGAGTGGCAGGGAAGGTTATATGGAAGAGGTGGCATTTGAGATTTGAGATGGGCCTAGAAAGAAAAGCAGGACTGCAAAAGATGAAGCATGTACATTCTAGGATGGGCCAAAGGTTTGTTCAAATGTATTGAGGTAGGAGATGTCAGGAAGAGAAGGAGGTACAGTTTGGCTGAGTTTGATGTACGAATATGAGTATGACTAAATAAGGCTGGAAAGATAGGTTAAACCAGGTTTCAAAGAGACTTATATGCTAAGTTAAAGAGTTTGTATTTTATCTGCTTGACATTAGGGAACTCCTGAAGGTTTTTAAGTAGGGAAGTGACATGGTCGGAAGTCGAGAAGATTATTTTTTTAACTCATAAAGGACTGATTGAAGGGGAAAGAGACTATTCCAGGTGAAAGGTAATGATGGCTGTTCTGATATGGTGGTGGTACTGTGTTGGGACAAATGCAGAACATGTTATGGAGTTCTAATTAATAGGACTTGGCAACTGATTGGACATGAGAAGTGAGAAGAGGGTAGACTCAAAGATAACTAAGGTTAAACTTAGATTACTGATGACAGAAACATGGCATTAGGAAGGAGAAGTAGGTTTTGAAGGTAGAAAAGTGAGTTCAGTTTTGGGGATTCTGTGTTCCAGGTACTGAGTAGGATATCCAGATGGAAATGTGGGAGAAGAGTCAGGGATATAGAATGAATGGATTAGAGAGTCATTTGCATAGAATTGATAATTGAAGTAGATGCATTCCCATGAAAAGAGAGTATAAAGGGGCAGAGCCAAGATGGTGGAGCAGAGAAAGCACCCAAACTCTCCCAGCATTTCCCTCCAAACAATTTTTGAAAAGTGCATCAAATCGAATTCTATAGAAGCAGAGCCAATAAATGATTAGGGTGCGACATTTTTCCATCCCAAGACAACTTAGGAGGTCAGAAGGAGAGGTCTGAGACACTGGGGTGACAGCCAGACCTGAGCCCATGTGACAGAAATACAGCCTTGGAGGTGGCAACAGCAACAGCAGCAGCAACTTTGGAAGCTCTCAGTGATGATAAAGAGATTAGGCAACTGGTCATAAAGAGACTACAGGAGACCCCTATGCTAGTGCTGGGCACAGGACAGTGTGCTGTTTGGCAACTCTATAGCCTATACTCACTTCTGGGTCAACGTTCCAGGGCGAATAGTAGCACTTGCCATCCTAAGGGAGCAGTGGCCCTGAGAAGCAGTATCACCCGTGGTTGTGAGGGAGCAGTGACCACACCTCTCCCTGGATCACACCACCTTGAAAACATTTCTAAACCCCCAGAACTAGCTCTGAAAGCAGCAGTGTGAAAAAGGCTAAAGCTTGGACGATCCTCAGGTCTCCCCTTCCCCCCCTCCCCCCACACCTGTTATTCCACACTAGGAACAGAGCTTAACTTGGTGATAGGAAAGATCAAGACACAAACTCAGAAGAAAACAATGATGACAAAACAGCTATAACAAGCACTACTGAAAAAGCTAGAAAAAAAGGATTTTGAAAATCAAATAAGAGTACTAGAGAAAAACTAGGTAAAGAAATGAGAGTGAAGGAAGAAAATTATGAAAAGACAATTAACGGTTTGCTAAAAGAGGCACTAAAATACTGAAGAAAATAACTTAGATATTAAGAGATCACTGTGGGAGCCAAGGGCAGAGTATAGGCATCAATTCAGCCAAACTCTACCAACATTCTCTTCTAAACAACTTGAAAATAATGCCTCAAATTGAATTTTGGAGTGGAAGAGCCGACAAAAGATAAGTGGTAGTATTGGATCTTTGGACTCTAAATTCAGCCCTGTCGCCACTTCATCAAGCTGTTTTCCTTGCCTTCCTCAGTTTAACCTTTAAAGCCTAGCATTTCAGTAGGAGAAATGATGTGGAGTGGCTGTGGGATGAAGGTTCTGAGTCTGGGTTGCTGCCTCTGCATTCTAACTCCTCAAACATCCAACCTGGATCCCTGGAGGGGCTGCATGGCAAATTCATCTTCACTGATTGTTACACCAATGTAACTGCACTATGGAATATCTAAGTGCTTCACATTCAGAAGAACTCAGAAATAAATGTCCATGCCTTACATAAATTCACATGAAATCTACCAGAAGCCACTACTGGATCCCATGTGTATTTAAAATGAGGAAGTTTTTTATGGTGAAAAACCAAGCCAAAGCTTTCTCTTAATAATAACTAGTGGAAAGAACAGGGATGTTGTAGTTATGAGTTTATCAAAGATCCAATGATTCTCTAATGATGAGAAAGGAAAGCACAAACAAATTAGGTGATAGGACCTGATAAATAATAAAACATTTTATGGTTTACAAAGTACTCTTAAATACTTGATCTTATTTGATTCTTGAAATATCCCCTTCAAGCATTCAGGACACTTATTTTTATCCCCATTTCACAGATGAAAGAACTGTAACTCAGGGTGGCAGCATGAGGTAATGCAAAGAACCCTGGGATTGGAATTAGAGAACAGATGTTTGACACCCAGCTCTGTTAAATCTTAGCTGCTTGACCTTGGGCAAACCACTTATACTCCCTGATCTTCAGTATAGTTATCTTTAAAATGGGCACAATAGGGGGAAGCCAAAGAATCTGAGCCGCCATGCTCCTCTCCTCGTCGCTCCTGGCAGGGGCCGCAGGTCTCATCGCCCTCTGGGGGAGACAGATGAGATGCTTACGCAAAACAGCTGTGCAAAGTGGAGTTGGAGGAGGCTTATTTGTGCACAAAGATACTCCTGAAAATAACCCAGTTACTCCATTTGATTTCACACCAGAAAACTACAAGAGGAGAGAAGCAATTGTAAAGAATTACCCAGAGGGATATAAAGCAGCAGCTGTGCTTCCACTACTTCACTTAACCCAAAGGCAGAATGAATGGTTGCTCATCTCTGCCGTGAACAAGGTTGCTGAAATTTTATGAGTACCTCCAATATGAGTATATTAAGTAGCAACTTTTTATACCATGTGTAATTGCAAGCCAGTTGGAAAGTATCATATTCAAGTCTGCACTGCCACAACTTGTGTGCTTTGAGATTCTGACAGCGTACTGGAGGCCATTCAGAAAAAGCTTGGTATTAAGGGTTGCAGAAACTACACCTGACAAGCTTTTCATGCTAATAGAAATAGAATGTTTAGGTGCCTGTGTAAATGCACCAATGGTTCAAATAAATGATAATTACTATGAAGATTGGACACCTAAGGATATTAAAGAGATAATTGATGAGCTGAAAGATGGCAATGTTCTAAAACCTGGACCAAGGAGTGGACATTTCTCTTGTGAGCCAGCTGGTGGTCTTACATCTTTGACTGAGCCACCCAAAGGACCTGGTCTTGGTGTGCAATCAGGCCTCTAAGTAATTTGTATGACTGTCTAAAAACCCCAAACAAACTTGTTAAAAAATTTCTCTGTACATTTAAAATAAATGAAAACTAATCTCGCCCCCCCCCAAAATAAAATGGGCACTATAATACTCATAGACTAGTGCTGAGGAAAGCCCTCTGTCAGTCAAAAAATCTTTTTAAAGCATTACTATGTGCTAAGTACTGTTCTAAGCACCTAGGACCCAACAAAGCCAGAGATAGTTTCTGCTCTGAGGGAATCTAATGGGGAAGACAACATGCAAACAACCAAGCATAAACCAGAAATAGGATAAATTGGAGATAATCAAGAGAAGGAGGGCATTAGTATTAAGGGGGGATTAGGAAAGTCTTCTTATAGAAAGTGGAATTTTAGTTGAGACTTGAAGTAAGGCAAGGAAGTCATGAGGAGGAGTTACAGAGGGAGAGAATTTCAGGCAGGAGGGACCACCTGTGAATATACATAGAATAGAGAGATGTTTGAGGAATAACAAGGAGGCCAGTGTCCCTGGATGGCAGAGTACATAGAGACAGTAAGGTGGAAGAAAACCAGAAAGGTGGGCAGGGAAAGTTTTTGAAGGGCTTTGAATGCCAAAAGAAAGATTTTATATTTGATCTTGGAGGTGATAGGGAGTCACTGAGTAGGGTGGTGACATGGTTAGACCTTGTTTTAAGAATTTTACTTTGACAGCCGAGTCCAGGATGGACTGAACCTGGGAGAAACTTGAGTCAAGGAGATCAACCACCAAACTACTGTTAGTAGCCCAAGAGTGAGGTGATAAGGGCTTGCCCCACTGTAGAGGTGGTGTCAGAGGAGAAGAGAAGAAATATATGAGATTTTATGAAGGTAAAATCAACAGGATATTGTTACAGATTGACTATGGGGGAGGAGAAAGAGAGAGACAGAGGGAGAAGAGTGAGAGATCCTATTTCATCATAGGACATTCTCCTAGCCTAGCTGCTTCTTGCCTTCCACTAAAATATACTCTCCCTTCCAAGGATGGAAGCTTCCATTGATGAGAAATATTGGGACAAAGAAAAGGCTTTTTGGGACTTCAGGGAACTAATACTACCTTTATTTTTTTTCAAGTAATAGATTTAAAGCTTTGTTGTTCAGTTGTTTTCAGTCATGTCCAACTTTTTGTGACCCCATTTGGGGCTTTCTTGGCAAGGATACTGAAGTGGCTTGTCATTTCCTTCTCTGGCTCATTTTACGTATGAGAAAACTGAGGCAAATAGGGTTAAGGAACTTCCTTAAGGGTCACATAGCTAGAAGAGTCTGAGACCAGATTTGAACTCAGCTCTTCCTGACTCTAGGGCTGATGCTCTATCCACTGAGCCACCTAGCTGTCCCAGATTTAAAGCTAGAAGCTACATTAGCGATCGAGTGGATGAAATTCCCTCTCCCCTTTTTAATAAACAAGAAAACTGAGGCCTAGGAAAGTAAAGTCTCTTGTTGGGGCACATAATTAAAAAGTGCCACAGCAGGATTCTAACTCAGATCTTCTGAGTCCAAATCCATTATTTCTTTCCCTCTACCACCTGGAATTCAGAGAGAAGTTCATCTGAATTCAACAAGCATTCACTAAGTGCCTAGCTGAGTAGCTATTAAGGAGTGTACTTGCTGAGATGCCATATCAAAAGAACTTTCTACTCAGACTACTTTTCCCCCTAGATTCCAAGTCATAGTGGACTACTTATATTCATCCTTTAACGGCCTTACTCATCTTAGAAAACTGGGGATTTTGTAATAAGAGTTGGGTACTTTTATCTTGATAGAACATATTGCATCAGAATTTGTATTGTGGGAGCTGTCCCAGCTTGCACTTTTACAGAGGCCAACAAACTTATGGTATTGTGATCACTGAGGGGCCCTGAGATGGACAGTCATACGTGGTCCTCTCCTGCTTCTCACCAATATTCACATACCGCCCCCCCCCAACCCTGCTTTCTTCTTTTTTCTTGTCTCTCATTTCTCTCTCTTCCTCTCAGACCTGAGAATAAGTTTAGAGGTGTTTGAGTTCAAACTCCCACCCTATTCAAGGATCTTTACTATGCCATTTCTGATAGATGGTCATTTGGTCTTTTCTTGGGTTCCTGCAGTAACAGAGAACTTACTATCTATAATGCAGCAGTCTATGGCATTTATTAAAATCCTAATTATTGAAAAAAATCCCTACATTGAACTGAAATCTGTCTTTCTTTAAATTCAATATATTAGTCTAGGTTCAGTAAAACCAGCTTGCTTTTAGTCCCTTCTTCCTTTTTCTCATTTCCTTTCCTTAATTCTAAGTTGTGCCAATATTAGTCAGCAGCAGTCATTTCTTAGCCCTACCAGTGGCTCTCAGTCCCTGAAAGGTTGCTCAGTGTCCAGGGCACTACATAGTCTGGGCTATGCTTTCTTGGAGGCTTATGTGGGATCAGTCTTCCCAAGCACTGAATCCTTGTCTCAGTTATTGAGATTCCCTCAGTCTCTCTGAAGTGAAGGAAAAAGAAATTATAGAACTGGAAAGGGACTCAGGGGCCATCTAGCCAAACCCCCACCTGGCAAGAGTCCTTTCCATAATAAAACTGATAAATGGTCATCAAGCCTTTGCTTAATGAATTTAAGGTAAGAGTGAACTTATTATTTCCCATGGCAGCACATTTCACTTTAGGATAAGCTTAAAGCTTAACAATTAAATTGTTAAGAAATTTTTCTTTATTTCAGGCTGAAATTTTCATTTTTGCACCTTCTGCCCAACAGTCTTCCTTCTTTCCTCTCATCCAATACAAAGTCTACTCCTTCTATAACATAGTCCTTCAATAACTGGAAGACTGTTATTTTGTCTCCTAAGTCTAAGTGTTCTCTTCTCCAGGCTAAACATTCTAATGTTCTTCAACCAATTCATGTGTCATGTCATAATATGATCTCAATGCCCTTCACTACTAGGGTTAACCTCTTCTGCATGGTCCTCAATTTATCTGACCTTTCTAAAATGTTTCACCTGTAGTTGAACAATAGATGTGGTCTGAGCAGTGCAGAATGATAGAAAGAGTATTACCTCCCGAGTCCAGGACACCATGCCTCTCAATCCATTCTAAGATAGTATTAGTTTTTTTTTTGATGAGAATGAAATACGAAGGTTTTCCACTAAGTGAGCAAATGCAATTTTCTTTGAATCAAAGAGCTCTGCATAATATGAGGATTAGAATAGGAGTTTTCTCCCTGTACTCTAGCCCCAATGTTTTCATGAGGTCTTCATGTCCTAGACAGTGCCATAAAGGCAAGAGACAAAGGACCCACTAGGCCCCAAGGACAGGTGCCAGATGGCTTTTAAACCAAGGTTTACCTTGATTCTCTGCTGACCTCTCTCCTCTGCTGCCCCATGAGCTTAAATATACTTTGACCCTTCAACTCCTTTTGCAGCAACCCATGATCTCAGTTTTGCGAAACCAGGCTCTGGGCAAAGGGAGAGCCTGTTGTGAAAGGGAGTAAATGAGGAAACCTTTGTAGTTTTGCTTCACCTGCAGCTTCTCCCCCTTTACCTCATGTGATGAACAGGAAAAACTTCATGAGGACAGACAAATAAGTGCATGTCCAATTGAATCAGAATTCTGGAATTCCTTCAACGTTTGAACGATAGATTTCTGGGCTTGGGTGGGCAGCAGTTTCACTCCTTTATTCCTCTGACCTAAAATTCATGCTTTGGAATCACCATCATACTCACTCCAGCAGAGTAGAAGGGCACATGGATGACTAAACTCAACACAGTGATGTGGACAAAGGCCACAAGCAGCCTGAAAGGGCACAGGAGGAATTTTAAAATCAATGCAGAACTTAAAAGGGAGCCAGGGGAAAGATTGGAGGTCAGGCGGAAATGTGCTCCACTGATTTAATAATAAGTGAGTCCTTCGCCAGCTGAAATTGGTATTAAATGCTGCATGTACAAAGAGGCATAAGGAAGACTGATGACCAGGGAGCAGCAAGAGCCAGATCGCACAGAGTATCGGAGATAAAATGAGCCTTACCTGCTGCCCAGTGTCACTCCCTCATTTTACAATTGAAGAAACTGAGGCACTAGTCTTGGGCCACCAAACAATAGTGAATGGCGGGACTGAGACTCATGTATCTTGAGTTATTGACTCAGCGATCTTTCAACTGTTCCTATACAAACTTAAATTTAATTTAGATATAATTAATAGCTTGTGGACAAAGCAGTTAGGACCCTTCTCAGGCTACATAGTTCTGGAACCTAAAAAATTCCCTAGTCAGATGTTCCCCCTTTTTTGTCCCTAATTTATCCCTGTTTGTAAATCACTGTGTAACACACCTTTGTTTTCAGCAGGGTCAGAAGCACCCTGGAGCCTTGGGGGAGGTCTGGGCCCCAGCTGGAAGTTACAATTTTATGTGACCTATAATTGTTTCTGCTCCATTCCTACATAATCCCTGTGTGTGGCCCTGGTTTTATGGAAATTAAAAGATCCGACAAACCATAGAAGGGCCCCTTTTATGGGATAGAGAAAAGTCTCATTTCTGTGCAGGGGTTAAATACAACACATTTTTGATGTCCCCTTTGCTTATTAAAATGAGAGTTTGGGTGAAATTAAACTGAGGAATTACCTGGGTGGGTTTAACTGAAAGGCTTCCATGGTTTCTTTTCATTCCACGTCTCGAATCCCCTGATTGGAAAGGTTATACCTGGGGACAGTTGTGTAGTGGGAAAATTTTTCAGATTTGAAGTTGGAATACCCAAGATGTAGTTTAGGTCTGCCACTTGCTAGATGGACGAAGAAAGGCAATTTCTTTCTTCTTTCTTTGCTTCAGTTTCTTTATCTGTAAAGTGGGGAGAAACATTTGCTCTACTTGCTCCCCTCCCACACTGGTTGGTTGTGAGGATTAAATGAGATAATACTTGTAAACTTGAGACACAAGATCACATAAATGTCAGCTTTTATTATCATTGCTTGTGACATTGAAAACATATAATTTATCTTTTTCATTTTGGGAAGCTATTTCTCAGATTGATAGATCTGGAGAACTATAGCTGAATATTCTGAGTTTATAATCACACAAATCAGAGTACATATTGTTTTTAATATAATTTTGGAAGTAGTAATAAAGCTTGGCTGTGATATGTGCCTGAATAACTCTTTACTAATAGCAAGCTTTACTCCCCATGCCCCCTTCCTTTTTTGGTTTGGTTTTGACCTATGATTTCTTTGAATTGGAGAATTCTGAGTATGGAAACTCCCACCACTGCTACAAATTGGTGACTCACATGTAACCAAGCTCTTCCTGGGTCACAGAGGGTCACACATCTAGTATGTGTCAGGACTTAAACCTGAGTCTTATTCTCTAGCCACACTAACTTTTGAGTTTCGCTTTTTGGAGTGAAATATTTAGACCGAAGGGACAGGCATGTTAGGGAGAAAAAGGGGTTATTTATAAGAAGAGATGGAGATTAGATCACTTCATGATGAGATCTGTTAAGTAAGTCATACTATGGTGAAATACCCTTATAACATGGGGTTAAGGAGTAGACCTGACATTATTTCCTGCTAAGCATCGATATCTGACTTTTTACACAGGCGTTAGGTTTGGGGAACCATAGTTTAATTTGTATCACAGGATGATAGAGTTAGAGGTGGATGAGAAGTTAGAAGTCATCAAGTCCAATTCCCTCATTTTATAGATGATGCAACTGAGTCACAGAGACATGAAATGATTTGACCAAGATCACACTACCAGTAAGCATATGAGGTAGGATTTGAATCTAGGTCTTTCTGATGCCAAATCTGGAGCTTGATTCAACATTCCATACTGTCTTTCCTTTGTAGCAGCTGAACACTAGAAACTTCAAAAAATGGAAAGGAAATAACCCCATATAGTGAAACAAGAATTGGACTAGGAATCAGGAGGTTTGAGACAAGTCCTGGCCTTGCGATTAACTAACCACAGGTCCCTCTACAAGAATTCTTATTTTCTTCATCTGTAAAACTTTGGAAAATGTACTTACCCTACATAGTTGACAGAACTGTTGTGAGGAGCAAAGGAGAGACAGCAAAAATGAGTGAAACTGGAGTCAGATTTGACTGGGTTCAAATCTTGGTTCTTCCGCTTAGTACCTCCATGACAGTTTAAAAATAAACTTTATTGATATCTTCTAGGTTTGTTTTTACATCATTAGAATTTTGTCCAGTATCACTCTTCCTTCCCCTCCCAGAGAGCTATTCAAATAACAAGTAATATTTCTAAATGAAAAGAGGAAGAAAGGGGGAAAATCAGCAAGACAGATCAGTATGTTTGGAAAGGATGAAAATATGTGTAATGTACCACAACCGTATGGTACACCTCTACAAGCGATTGGGGTGAAGGCAGCTTCTTATAGTCCTTCTTTGGAGCCATGCTTGTTCTTTATAATTTTGTAATGTTAACTTTTGCTTGTTGTTTGGTTGTTCTTTCCTTTTACATTCTTATAGGCATGGTGTATATTGTTTTTAGTCTCTGATCACTTCACTCTATCTCAGTTCATGGAAATGTTTCCATACTTTTCAATATTTATCATATTCATCATTTTTTAAAGCACAGTAATATCCTACTCCATTTGTGTGCACAATTTTTTCAGCCATTCCTTAACTAATGGGCATCTACTTTGCTTCCTTTTCTTTACTACCACTAAAAGTTCTCATATAAATATTTTGGTGTATATAGGAGCTTCTTCTTTTTATCAATTATCACCTTGGGTGTATGAATGTGGAATCTTTGGGTCAGTGAGTAAGGTTATTTTAGTTCTTTTATTTACATAATTCCAAATTGCTTTCCAAAATGATTTTGTGAATTCACGGCTCCACCAAGAGTATTGGAATGCCTCTCTTCCCACAAACCTTCCAACATTGACTATTTTCATCTGTTGTCATCTTTATCAATTTACAGAATGTGAGGCAAAACTTTAGGGTGTTTGATTTATGTTTCTTTTATTATTACCAATTTGGAGTTTTTCTTTTGTATGGTTATTGATTTACAATTTTTTTTGTGAGAACTATTTACACGTATTCTTTGACCACCTTTATTAGGGAATGGCTTTTGGTCATATACACACATACATTTATACATACATAGTTATATAAATGCATATATACGTATATGTGAATGTATGTATGTATATCATATGCATGTTTGTTTCAACTGTCTATATATACTCATTTCCAAATCCTTATCTGAGAAATTTGATAGAAAGATTTTTTTCCATTTTACTGCTTTCTTTATTTTCCTAGATGCATTAATTTGGTTTGTGTAGAATCTTTTCAGTTTCATACAATCAAAATTATCTATTTTATCCTTTGCAATTGTCTTTATCATTTGTTTGGTTAGGAATATATCTCCTAACGATAAGTGTGAAAGGTCTATGACATGCTTCTCTTCTAATCTTTTTTTATGGCATAATCTTTAATATTTAAGTCATGTATCCATATTGGATTTATTAAGGAATAGGCCATAAGGTACTACACTAATCCCAACTTCTGCCAGATGACTTTCCAGTTTTCTCAAACTTTTTTAATCAAATGAAGATTTCTTTTTAAAGTAATTAATGTTTTCTATTGAGCTCTATTGTTTCTGATTCTTTCTCACATAGTCTGTTCCGTTGATCTACTTCCTTATTTTTAAAAAAGTAGTATCAAATGGCTTTGATAAATGCTGATTTATAATATAATTTGAGCTCTAGAGGTGCTATTCCTCCTTAATTCCTACCTTTTTCATCATTTATATTGATACTCTACATCTTTTACTTCTCCAAAGAAATTTTGCTATTATCTTTTTGAGTTCTATGATACAGCGGAGTCAAACTTAAATAGAAGGAGATCCCTGTGGGCTACATATTGACTTAGAAAACCACAAATTAATATCATCTATGCTTAATTGCCTTTTTATTTTTATTAAACATTTCCCAATTACATTTTAATCTGATTCCTCGCAATCAGAGTTTTGCGGGCCTCATAAGCTGCTCATTTGACATCTGTGTTATAAAGGATCCCTTCGATAGTTTGATTTGTGCAGTTGTAAAACTGTAAATTACCTTTGATATTTTTGCCATTTTTATTATATTGACATAGCTCACCCATGAGTACTGAATATTCCTCTAGCTATTTAAATAATTATTTTTAAAGGAACATTTTGTAATTTAATCTATGTAAGTATTTTGAATGATTTGGTAGATTGATCCTCAAATATTTTATGCATTTGAATGCATTTAATTATTTTAATGTAATTTCCATTTCTACTTTTACCTCAGATCTTATTATTGTTATATAGAAATGTTATTGATTTTTGTCAATTTATTTTGTAGTCTGCAACTTTGTTGGAGTTATTATTTGTATCATTTAGTATCTGTGCTGATTCTCTAGAAATTTCTAAGTAAACTATGACATTATCATACAAATATGAATATTTTTTTTCCTTTTTTCCTGTTTTTTGCACTTAATTTTTTTCTCTCGACATTGCTTTTGATATGAAATACTGGGTGGGAAAGTCAGTATCCTTCCTTTACTTCTATATTTATTGGGAAAGTTTGTGATGTATTCCCATTGCATATGATGCTTGATTTTTATTTTAAATACTTTTTTTTGCTATTAAAAAGGGTTCCTCTACACCTAATCTTTGTAGAGTTTTTAGCATAAGTAAATAAATTATATACTTTTCCATGTGTTTTTTTCTGTATCCATTGGCATAACCATGTGCTTTGGGTAATTTTATTTTTAATATGATTTGTTATGTTAATTGTTTTCCTTGTTGAACCATACTTGCATCTCTCAGGTAAATCCAATGTAATCATAATGAATAGTTTCTTGGATAGATTGCCATAATATGTTCGATAGGAATTTATTTAAAATTTTTGAAGTGATTTTCATTGATGACGTTGGTTTATAGTTCTTTTGTCCTTTATCCTTTCCTGATTTAGATACTCAGATTATATTTTTTTCTCATAAAGTAAGTCAGGTAGAACGTTTTCTTTCACAGCTTTTGAGAATAACATTGTAAAATTGGTACCATTTTTTAAAAGTTTGCTAGAATTTTGCTGTGAATCCATCAGGACTATGAGGGATATTTTTGTTTGCTTGTTTGTTTTGCCCCTTTGGCAATTACCTTAGAGCCAGTTCTATGCTTTGTCTGATATTGGATTGCTTAGGATCCCTATTTCATCTTCTGTTTGTTTGGGTATTTTGTATTTTTCAGGTATTCTATTTTTTCTTAGTTTTGGTATCAAATAATTGTACCTTATGGTTCTGATCATTGTTTATCATCTCTGCACTTGTAGTGATTTCGTCTTGTTCATTTACTATTCTGTTGATTTGATTTTAGGCTTTCTATTTTAATCAAATTGGCTAAATATCAATTTTGTTGATCTTTTCAAAGGACAAGCTTTAAATTTGTTTTGCATTTATCTATTTTATCTCTTCATATTTATAATGGGTTTTGTATTTCTTACCTTCTCAATGGGTGGGAGAGGGGATGGAGAGATTTTGGAACTGAAAATAAAATAAAATTGAATAAAAAACCAAGTTTTTAGTTTTGTTTATCATTTCTATAATTTTTTGGTTTACATTTTATCTATTTCTCCTCTAAGTTTCAAAATCTCCGCTGTTGTGCTTATTTTGAGATTATTTTTGAATTTCTAATTTTTTCAAAATGCATCTTCAGCTAATCAGCCCTCTCTTTTTTCTATTTTGCAAATGCATGTTTTTAGAGATATAGTTTTTCACTTGAGGACTGCTTAGGTATATCCCAGAAATTCTGATATATTGTTACATAATTACTTTTTTCTATGATTTATTATCTGATCCATTCAACATTTCGGATCTTACTATTAAATTTCCACTTAGGAGACTTAACAAAAGATACACTTTTTGTGTTCCCTGAATTAATTACTATTTTATTTTATTATGGTCTCTAAATGATGTGTTTATCTGCCTTTTTATATTTCTTTGCAATATCTTTGTGAGCTAATAGCTAATCACTTTTTGTAAAAGTTCAATGTGTTGCTAAAAAATACGTATAATCATATTTGTTAAGTCTCATTTATAAGATGTCATAATTCTTTCATCTCTAGTATTTCTCTCAATCTGCTATATTCCATTAAAAACATTTCTGTTAGATTTGTCTAAATCTGAGAGAATAACATTAAGGTGTCCAATTAATATAGTATTACTGTCTACGGCTTCTTATAATTCACCTAAATTTTCCTTTATGAATTTAAATGCTAAAACATTTGGAGAATACATATTTAATATCAATATTTGTTGCTTATGGTTCCTTTCAGCATAATACAGTTTTCTTCTTTATCTCTTTTTATATGACAATTATTTTGCTTTCTCCGATAGCATTATTATGACTCAGGGGTTTTTGGATTCAAAGTAAATTTTGTTCCAGATACTAATTTTTATTCTGCGTATATGTCAGTTTTTTAGGTATGTTTCTTGTATGCGATGGATTGTGGGGTTTTGTTTTTTTATCCAATCTATCACGTTTTCATTTTATTGGATTGTTTGACCCATTCACATGGAAAGT
The DNA here is from genome assembly GCA_028646595.1 of Phalanger gymnotis. Lineage (NCBI taxonomy): Eukaryota > Metazoa > Chordata > Mammalia > Diprotodontia > Phalangeridae > Phalanger > Phalanger gymnotis. The sequence continues at coordinate 318,648,248 of CM053622.1, read as the reverse complement.
TAGATAGGTTTATATTTATAGCCCTTTGTTTCTAATGTTGTCCTTTTCTGATTTAGGATTTTTTTTTTTGCATTTCTCATTCTCAAACTCCTGTTTGTGACCTCTTTCCCTAGTTTTAATTAGTTCTTTTTTTTCTTCCTTTTATCAAGTTATCTAATTCTCTCCCCTTTCTCTCCCAGTAAAGAATCCCCTTCAGTTATTTTCCTTCTACTTCTTGTTTGTTAGTTTTTAAAATTTTCTCTGACTTTTTCCAAAAAAAAATCCTTCATTTTTTATTAGTACTCTTCCTTTTCTATCTGTTTTACATTTTTATTATTTGATTTATGGTTTTTTTACTTATTTATTTTTTCTTAGGTACTTGTATTTATGGAATCGTAATTTCTAAGGTATCTATTTTGAGAACCCGCTTCTAAACAGTTTGTGTTATTGCCTCATAGATCTAGCTTTCTTCTCCCTTTTTTCCAACATGACTCAGTCTTAGAGATACAAAGGCTTGGAGCACATAGAAAAGATAGAAGTATTATCCTGATGGTAGGATTTTTCCTGTATTGCTGGAAGTGTAGTTCATTATGACTTCCTGCCCTTTTGAAGATCATTTCCCCTATTTGTCATTTAATCTCATTTCTGAATCCATGACTTCTCATCTTTTTGGATGGCAATTGCCCAAAGTTGTTCCTTCTTTTAAGACAGGCTGTTGTCCATGGAGGTACAACAATGTCTCAGATGTGATATTCTCTCTAAGCACCAAATCCTTAAATATTGTACCCATTTAACACACCTTATTTCCTGTTTCAGATTATGTCTTTCTCCTCATGAAAGTATATTTCAGTAGGACCATCACCGAGTTGAGTTTTTTTTTCTATTTCTTTCCCCCCACAATAGTCTATCTCTTTGCTATCTCAACCATTCTCCTACAGACATTTCTCTTCTAACTACAGGACTACAGGAATTACATGTTTATTCTTTGTTTACCCACTTCATTTTCCACCATTGCTTTGATTAGGATACATCACACATTCCCCTCCATCCCCTCTCTTCCCATCTTCTTGTTTATGTGCTCTCCCATTCTTCAGTTTAGTAACACACAAAATATTGCTTCACCTGTACGTTTAATCCATGGTGTTTCAAGTGTGTTCTTCCACCATTGCTTCTTTTATTTAAATTTCTGTTTTATCCTTATCTTCTCATGTTCTTTTAGAATGAAACTTTTAAATTGTTCCTCTGTTGTTATGTTGTTGTTTTTAACCACGTATGTCTCTCTTTCTAGATTTTTTCCCTTTTTCCTGGGATAATTTATTTTTCCTTGTGCTTTCATTGGTTGCTTATTTGTTGAGTCTTTTGTGTTTTTGATCTAGGTTCATTACTCTGTGTTTTCTTGTTTTCTCATGAAAGAAATTAACTCCCCAGTGCTTCATTTTATCACCCCTCTTTACTTTAGAATTCAAAAGGAAGTTGGTATCTATAGAGTTAATAATGCTTATAGAAATTGTTGTATACTTAAAACCTAGGGTTTTCCCAAGAAAAGGGTGGGGGAAAGGTACCCAATGAACAAAAATGAGTCACATTTAGCAGTGGCATTTATTTCCACAGAGAAAAAAGAATTAAAAACAGTAAAGAACCATAGAATTCTTAAAACAAAATCCTGTAACATCATTACTAGTGCAATAATTTAGTAGGCTAATATATTCAAGCCTCATTTAGATAAACTGTTACTTTGCTGCTAATTAGTCCTTTTACATTTGACCTCCATTGAGTACAATGTGATCAAACACCAAGGGGGATTTTTTTCATTGGCCTTGCTTTCTGACAACAACTCTTCCTTGCCTCCAAATCATTCCCACTGCTGATGAATCTACATTTTTTTCTGGTAGCTGCTGCCATTCCTGCTTCTTGCCAACACTAGCAGACTATTTAGCCCCTCTCAATGGTCACAAAATTGATGCTAAAGAAAAGAAACAGACAAGAGAGCCAGAAGAAGCCAGAAGCCTCAGGGTAAGCCTAGTTAGTTGAGTCTACATGAGGAGCAGTAGCCTCCAATGTGATTATGATGGAGTAGAAAAAGGCCTCTTTTTTCTGATCCTGACTGAAATTACATCTTGGTCCCTGATATGTAGATGTCAAGAGGGATGCTAGATTTTTTTTCTTGCTCAGTAACCAATCAAGAGACTCAGCAATGAGTGATTCATAGACAAAAACAGACAAAGAAAACATACATATGCTCAAGTTTCTATGAGGTCCCCTGGATGCATGGAGAGAGTATCTGAGTATGCCCCAAGGTGGTACAAATCTGTTACACCTGCAATCTTGGGGGCTTTTCCAATGTGTGTTTCAAGGGATCAGGGAGAGTGCAAGTAAGGAGCATCTATGTAGCTAGGTTTTCAAAGAGGGGAGGGATGACAGAAAACACACCAAGTAACTAGGGCTCTTTTCAGGATGACGCTGTAGAGTGCTGAATACCCCAAATTCTCAGATATTAGGTTGCAGTTGACTGTTATCATCAGAGAATCATTCTCAAAAATATCCTGCCCCTAATAAGAATGCAGATGTGGTTAGATGGGGTACTTTACAGAAAGGGTAAGACTGGAATGTATGCGATTATTTGGAAAATGCTATTAACTTGAAAGAACCTCAAATTTGTATAACTAAACTAATTTTCAAGGTTCGGGACCTTTTATTCTCAATGATGACAGTGATCATAACAATGATGATGCTGTCATTCTATTCTGATACCTCATTGTTTTAGTACTTGGCTTACTATCCCCCTCTTTGTCTCCCTGCCATCATCCTATGGGACTTCAGGATTCATGTCATTTAGTCTCACAACCTGAACACACAAGTCCTTAACTTTCTTTCAAATTACCTATTTCTTCAACTTACTTCAACTGACAGTCACATCTTAAACTTCACCATCACTTGAGATTGTACTACTTGCAAAACACAGGACTTTGAAAACTCACTCTTTGACCACAACTTCCTATCATTCAACTTCTCCTAATCTCTCAACCATACTACCTCCACTCTCGACCTTTAATCTTTTGATGCATCCCTATTCTCCCATTCTCCACTCTAGCTTTACTTGTCTCTGTACTAACATCTGACCCCTTAATTTGCCACATTAATGATGTTTCACTGGATGCTTACCTAGAACCTTTTGCTCTCTTGACCTTCTGCCACATTTGACTTCAAATTCTCATTTTTAGTATCAACCTTGTCCTCCTCTAACTGCTTCACCCACTACCACCAACAGTTTTTTCTACTTCTGCTCTAGGGCTTTTGAGAATCACTGAAGGAAGTCATAAAATTGAACTGATTTTGCCCATTACAATTTGATACATAACCAGCTGATCAATAATCCTTTTATTCTACTATTATTGAATCCATAGCTCCTTCCCCATAGTTATTGTTCTAAATCTTTTTCCTTCCTCTTCCTACCATTTATCGTACCTTTATACCTAACAATTACAGTAGATGAACTAGCATCCTACTTTAATGAAAAGATTGAACCACCTGATGTGAGCTCCCTCAACTTCCCTCCTTCATGACTTAAAACTCAGCATTACCACTTTTTCTTGCTTCCATCCTTCTGATCACAGAAGAAAACCATCCCCACTACTCATTAAGTGTTATTCCCTTTACCTACACACTTGACCCCATTCCATTCTCTTTCTTCTAGGAACTTGCTATAATTGTTCTCCCCACCATGTATCTTTATTCTCTCCCTCTCCAAAGACTTCTCATCTGGCTACAAATGTGACCAGTTATCCCCACTATTAAAAAAAGAAGAGAAGCAGTGAATGGAAGTTGGCTATTCTATCCTATCCAGCTACCATTCCATTTCCCTCCTTACTTTCACTGCTAAGCTTCTTGAAAATTTATCTCTGTTTGATGTATTGACTTTCTTACTACCCAATCTCTCTTAAATTTCAGTTGAATTTCTAACCCCATTACTCTACTGAAACTGTTTTCTTCAAAATAATATTACTTCCTAATCATCAAATGCAATGGCCCTTTATCAATCCTCATTGCCTTTGACCTTTTTTCCTCCAGTTTTAAAAAATTGTTTCTCCTACTGGATTCTTTCCTCTACTTCAGTTTCAGAAAGGTCATAAAGAGATCACATCTCTTTATCTTGCGGGGAGTGGTTCTTAAGCTGAGGTCCCCAGGATACTCCAATGGATCCTTGCATAGATGTTATGGGTTCTGTGAACTTGTAGCTTTTAATATTTTGATAATTGTACTTCAACATAATTGGCTTCTCATGTAATTCTATGTATTTTATTTTATGAATTTAAAAACGTTATTCTGAGAAGGTGTCCATAGGTCCAGACTACTAAAAGGATCCATGACACAGAAAAAGTTAGGAACCCCTGCTTTAACTGGTACTCTTTCTCCAACAATATCTATTCCTCATTTCCCCAACTTCTTTATGTAGGTTTTCCTAAGCTTATGTACCCAGCTCTTTAACCCCATTTCACTCTGGAGCTCAAAAATTGGACAACAGTAAGTCTTTGCCCCGGCACCACTCAATGACTATTTTTTGGTCCCTCCTGGATCAGAGAGAATGTAAATAGTAATTTCCTCTTGTGATTGGCAACCCTGAGGGTCTTCCCCTCCCAGTTTGATTTTTTTAAAATTAAAGTGTCCATCCCTTGACTCACTTCTTAAAGAGGACTCTTCATCGAATAGATGTTACCTCATTCAAAGGGAGAATCTGAAAGGACTTTAGCCTAAAAGGGCTAGAGTCTCCCATTACATCCTGGGCCATCTTCAGTTGTCCTGGTGAATATCTGGCCACTGGATCCAGATGGCTCTGGAGGAGAAAGTGAGGCTGGTGACCTTGCACAGCCCTCTCCCACTCAAATCAAAGTCAACTGCAGGTCATGTCATCATCTCCCTGATGTCATGGTCCTCTTTGAAAATGAAGGACAAACACTACAACACAGCAATTAACTTTGGCAATCACATCCACTCCTAAAGCATAAAATGTTACTTGTATGAAGATAGCAAAAGCAGATAAACAAAATCTCAAAGTTAAAAATTACTTCAGAGGTCATCTACACTAACCCATATGTAAACTATAATTCACTCTACAACTTATTGGATAAATGATTGTCTAATTTTTGTTTGAAAACATGTAGTGAGGAAGAACTCACTACCTCCTCAGGCAGCCCATTCCATTTTTAGATAGCTCTAATTGCTAGTAATTTTTCCTTGCATTGACTCAAAATCAGTCTCCCATAAACTTCCACTTATTGCTTCTAGTTTCCTCTGGAGTCAAGTAGAACAAATTGAGTCCCTTTGCCTCTTTTAAAAATCTGAAGACAACTATCATGTGTCCTCTATGTCTTCTTGAGGTCAACTATCCTGTGATGATTCAGTTAACTAATCCTCACATAGTTTTATTTAGATGTAGTTCTCTGCCTTGGTCACCTTCTTCTAGATACTTATTTTATTTCGTGCTTAACGTGTGGCATTCAGAACTAAACATGAAGTATCAGAAGTGATCTTACTACCACTTGTGAATAAGATACCAGATTAGGACGATATTACATCAGGTCACTAGTCCCATAGGCAATGCCTCTATACAACTTCTGATTCTACTAAGTTTTGAGCTGATATATTGCATGGTTGATTCATAACAAGATATAGTCTACTGAAAAACCTCCAGATTCTTTTTTGCACCTGGACTTCTGTCTAGACATACTTTCTTAATGTTGTCCTTCAAATTGATTTTTAAAAATTCAAGTGTAGAACTTTGTGTTTATCCTACTAAATGACATCTTATTAGATTTGTTCCAACTGTGTCATCCAGCATGTTCCTATGCCTGCCAGCTTTCTGTCATCTGCAAATTTGATAAGTATGCTAACTATGCTTTCATCCAAGTCACTGATAAATGTTGAACAGCACGGGGCCAAATACAGATTCCTTGGGCATGTCACTACAGAAGTTTCTCCAGGAGGCTGTTGAATCACTTTTGGAGAATAGATTTTCAACTAATTCCAAATTGACCTAACTGCCCTATTATCTAGTGCACATCTTTCCATTTTGTCCCCAAGAATATCATGATGACTTTGTCAAATGCTTCCATAAAACTTAGGTAAATGATAGCTACATGAGTCTACAGATTTACTGGTCTAGTACTAAAGAAGGAAATAAAGCTATTGTGGTCTGACTCATACTTAATGAAGCTTTGTGGAGTCTATGATCACCACTTCTTTTTCTGTACATTCACTTTTGATAATACTATCTAGAATTATTTGAAGAATACGGAAGTGAATTTGACTTTCAATAGTTGAGAGACTTCAATTTCTTTCCTTCTTTGGAAAATTGGGATAACATTTCCCCTTTTCCAGTCCTATAGTGCTTCTCTTGCTCCTCATAATCACTCAAGTTTACTAAAAGCATCTCAGTGGTCACAAAGACCTCTTTGAATATCCTGGGTCATTGTTTATTTGGGCTTGCTGATGTGAATTCATCTGTCTCTCTACTTGTCTTGGGTATCAACTTCCTATTGGACATCTTTATTCTGTCCTTTTCAGTCCAAAGATCATTCTCACTGGCCGAGAAACCAGAAATAAAAGAGGAGTTAAACAGTGTCAGTTTCTCTCTATGGTATTATCTGTTCTGAGCACAAGTCCTATACTGCCTTGGAACCTTTATTATTCCCCAGCAGAATTAGAAAGTCCCTTTTCTTCTTAGCTCTTCTCATCAATTCCATCTCATTTTGATCTTTAGTTCTCCTGATGTTATTCTTAGAAAACCATGCTATAATTTTACATACCTTTTCCATTATTTACCTTTGTTTCCACTTTCTATTCATGTCTTTTCAAAATCTGAATTGCTCAGTCAATTCTCTGTGCTTCCACATTGGCTTTTTGGACAATGTCTTTTTTATTCCTGATTAGAACTCTTTCAGTTGTATTTTTAGAATTTAATTTGTAAAACTTTTCCATTCCTCTTGGGATAAGTTCCTCGGAGAATTTTAGTCCATGGCATCCTATTTTTTTGAACACTTTGAAATCTTTTCTCCTCTAATCTTGGGTCAATGTCAGAACAGGCCCAGATTTTGTCTCACAAATTCTCAGACGGAGTGATCTGTAAAAGGCAAGATAACCAAGATCCAAAAGCAATTGAACTCAGTAGTTTAGTGTTTGATATATCTAAGAACATATACTATCAAGGGAAAGACTTCCAATTCAAAAAGAATATCTGAGAAAATTAGAAAGTAGTTTGGCAGAAATCAGGTTTAAACTAACATCTGATGCCATGTCACAATAAGATCCAAATAGATACTTGACCTAAATATAAAAACTTATTTCGTAAAAAATAGAGAATTTAATAAGATATCTTTTATGACTACAGTTAGAAGGAGAACTATTAGTCAAATGAAATAGAAACAATCATAAAAATACACATTTTATTACATAAAAAGTTGTGGCACAAGCAAATTAAAAGCCATCAAGTAGGAAGAGAAAATGTCTAGAGGGTAAAATCTTTGCATCAAATATCTCTGATAAAAGTTGGATATCCAAGATGCAGGGAATTGGAGTAAATATTAATACAAGTGGTCAAAGAACAAGAACATACAGTTTTCAAAAGAAGAAATGCAAACTATCAAGAACATACAGTTTTCAAAAGAAGAAATGCAAACTATCAAGAACTATGCAAAGTGCTGAAAACAAGAGAATCAGAAATTAAAACAATGCCAAGGTTTCATTTTACACTCATCAAATCATACAAATTATAAAATATGAAAATATTCAATGTTGGAGAGGCTGTGGGAAGGCGGGCACATTAACACATTTTTGTTTGAATGTGAACTTACTCCAACCTTTCTGGAAAACAATTTAGAATTATGCAAGAAAAGTCATTGAACTGTTCATACTCTTTGACCCAGCAGTCCACTACTGGGCATATATCCCAAGGAGGTCAATGACAGAAAGGTTCTCTCCATATTCAGAACACTGGTAGCAGCACTTTTTATAGTACTAAAAAACTAGAAATACATCCATTGATGGGTGAATGAGTGTACAGATTATGCTACATTATTTGTCTGTTGTTTGTCCTTTGTTTTCAAAGAGGACCAATGAAATCACAAGTGATATCTTGAATTGTGCATCAACTGGATTTAAGTGAGGCAGAGTTGCTCAAAATCATCTGCCTTACACTCTCTTCCTGAGTTATTGAAGTCCAGTGGCAAAACAGAAGTCAAGATGACTGGTGATGGCCTGGGATGCACTGGATGAGCTTGGCATCTCCATGCCTGACCAAGCTCTAAGAACTTGACAGCACGTGCTTCAGCTGCCTTCATTGCCATTGGAACAAATTGTTTTCATATGCCCATTCTGCTGGGGAAACTTTTCACATTCTTGGGGTAGACATCCCCTTAACTCACAATATAAATATAATGGAACATTATCATATCATAAGAACAGAGGAATATGAGATACATGTGAAGACTTGGCTGAAATAATGCCAAGTAAAGGCAGCCCTTCTGTGGATCCACCCTCAGAGGTTCAGGCCTCAGGATCCTTGAGGGATTTGAAAACCTGCCTGGCTGGATAGGATGAGGATTTTCCAGTGCTCTAAGTTTGAGAGTCTGTTCTTGGTACTGCCTTTGAAGTAAAAGGGACTTGTGGGGACAGGGAACCAAGATGGCAGAAAAAGGCAGGGACTCACCTGAGCTTTCCCAAGTTCCTCTCCAAATAGTTTTAAAACCATACCTCAAAACAAATTCTGGAGTGGGAGAACCAATAAAAGGATGGTGTGAAACAGTTTTCCAGACCAAGTAGGCACTCTCACCAGGGTGAGAGTGGACCACAGTCCAGACCAGGCAATGTCCTAGCAAGCTAGCAGCAGGCCTTGGGGGCAACTGAATCAGCACCAGAAGCTTCTGGAGCGCTCCATTTACAGACAGTAAGGGGGTCAGAGAACTGGTCAGAAGGAAGTTACAAGGATTCTTTTGCTGAAACTAAATACAGGATTCTGTTGCATTGCTCATACATGGATCCAACTCACAGTCCAGGGTTGCAGTTCCAGGGCAAGGAGGAACACTTGCACTCTAGAGTATTCTTCAGGGGAAGGGGGCACCCAGTCATAGTTCCAGGGTGGAAAAGAGAGCTTATGGTTATATACAGACTAGAACAAATGTCAGGAGAGTAGTAAACACACCTCTCTTTATATCATCCACCTTGGAAGGACTGAAAACTTATAGAACTCCAGAATTGGCTCTGAAAAAAAGTTTTACAAAACCCTGACATGTAGGACAGTGCCCCCTCCACTGGGAGCAGAGCCCGACTTAACATAAAGTTAAGTAGACTGGGGAAATGAGAAAAACAACAACAACAACAACAACAACAACAACAACAACAACAAAACAGCAAAAGAACTTGACCAGAGAAATTTACTATGGTGACAGGGAAGATCAAAACACAAATTCAGAAGACAAATTCAAAACTTCTACATCCAAAGCCTCAAAGAAAGATGTGAATTGGTCTCAAGCCTAAAAAAGAATTCCTGGAATGACTCAAAAAGAATGAAAAAAATAGAACAAGTTGTGAGATATCTCATTGGATAAACAAATGACCTGGAAAATAGGTTGAGGAGAGATAATTTAAGAATTGTTGGATAACCTGAAAGCCATAATCAAAAAGAGAGCCTTGACATCATATTGCAAAAAAAAAAAATATCAAGGAAAACTGCCCACATAGCCTAGAGCTAGAGAGTAAAATAGAAATGGAAAGAATCTACCAATCACCTCCTGAAAGAGATCCCCAAATCAAAAACTCCCAGTAATATTATAGTTAAATTCCAGACCTTCCATGTCAAGGTGAAAATATTGCAGGTAGCTAGAAAGAAACAATTCAAATATCATGGAGCCACAATCAAGATAATACAATATTTAGCAGCTTCTACATTAAAGGATTGGAGGGCATGGAATATGATATTATAACCAATGATTATAACCAAGAATCACTCACCTAGCAAAACTGAGTATGATTCTGCAGGGGGAAAAAACAGATATTTAATGAAATGGAGGACTTTCAAGCATTCCTGATGAAAAGACCAAAGCTGAATGGAAAATTTGGCTTTCAAAAAGAAGATTCAAGAGAGGCTTAAAAAGTTAAACAGGAGAGAGAAATCACAAGGGATTCAATAAGGTTGTTTACATTCCTATGTGGGAAGATGATACTTGTAATTCCTAAGAACTTACTCATTACTAGGACAGTTAGAAGGAGTATACATAAATAGAGGGGACAGGTTTGAGTTAAATATAAGGAGATGATATCTTAAAAAATAAAATTAAGGAGTGAGAAAGAGAAAGGGGAAGGAAGAAGTAGAATGGGATAAATTATCTCACATAAAATAAGCACAAAAGAACTTTTACAGTGGGGGGCGGAAATGGGAAAGTTAGGGAGGGAGTGATTGAACCTTACTCTTATTGGAATTGTCTCAGAGGGAATAACATATACACTCAGTTGGCTATAGAAATCTATCTTACCCTACAGAAAACTAGGAGAGGAATGGAATAAGAGAAGGAAAGTTGCTGATAGAAGAGAGGGCAGATTGAGGGAGGACGTAGTCAGAAGCAAAGCACATTTGAGGATGGACAGGGTGAATGGAGAGAGAAAGAAGGATAAGCAAAGGGGAGATAGCAGAGAGGGAAATACATATTACTCATAGGTGAAAAAAATTTACAGGGAGTTTCTCTGATAAATTCCTCATTTCTCAATTATATAGAGAACTGAGTCAAATTTATAAGAATAAATGTCATTCCCCATTTTATAGTCAAAAGACATATATATATATGCACATGTATATATATACACATACACACACACACACACATATATATATATATAAGCAGTTTTCAGATGAAGTAGTCAAAGCTATCTACAGTCATATGAAAAAATTCTCTATCACTACTCCTTAGAGAAATGCATATTAAAACAACCCTGAGGTACAACTCCACACCTATCAGATCAGCTGATATGACAGAAAAGGAAAATGACAAATGTTGGAGGGGATGTGGGAAAATAGAGACGCTAATGTATTGTTGGTGGAGTTGTGAATTGATTCAACCGTTCCAGAGAGCAATTTGGAACTATTCTCAAAGGGTTATAGAACTTTTGACCCAGCAATACCACTATTAGTTTTGTATACCAAGGAGATTAAAAAACAAAAAAGGAAAAGGACATCTCTGTACAAAAGTATTTATAGCAGTTCTTTTTGTGGTGGCAAAGAACTGGAAATTGAGGGAATACCCATCAATTGGGGAATGGCTGAACAAGTTGTGCTCTATGATTGTGATGGAATACTATTGTGCTATAAGAAATGACAAGCAGGATGCTCTCTGAAAAACCTGGAAAGACTTACATGAACTCATGCAAAGTGAAATGAGCAGGACCAAGAGAGCTTTGTACACAGCAACAGCAATGTTTTATGATGATCAACTGTGAATGACTTTGCTATTCTCAGGAACACTATGACCTAATACAATTCCAATGGATTCATAATGAAAAAGGCTCTCCATCTTCAGAGAAAGAATTGATTGAGTTTGAACATAAATTGAAGCATACTTTTTTACTTTCTTTTTTTTTGTTTTTTTTGGGGGGGTCTTTTCTTTTACAACATGACTAATATGGAAATATGCATTGCATGTCTACACATGTATAACCTAAATCAAATGGCTTGCCTTCTAAATAAGGGGCCAAGGGAGGGAGAAAAGGAGAAAAAGAATTTGGAACTCAAAATTTTAAAAATAAATTTTAAAAATTGTTTTTGAATATGATTGGTAAAAATATTAAATTTTAAAATTAAATTGCATTATGACTCATGAGGAAAAAAGAAAGAGGCTTGTGGAAAAGACAAGTAGGAAGCCAGGGCAAGGTAATATAAGCGGGAAGTTATCACAGGCAAAACACATGGATGCATAACCATAGAAAGCAGATGGCAGATGTCTAACCAGGGCAAGTAGCTGTCATGAGTCTTGAGCTAGAGCAATGAGGATAATCTAAATCTGGATTATGAACTGGGTGGGATTTGTTCTGCTGATCCTGAAGCAAGAAAGAGATGGCACCATCTCTTCGACATCTCTTTCCTTCTCCTTTCTTTCTCTAAGGTGAAGTAAAATTTCTCTGCAAGTTATTTACTCACTAAACCTTTATCTGCTCCTATATTCTGTGCTGGAGATGTGGAAGCATTGTTTCTTTTTCCTTTTGTTTGTTTCTAAGTTTTTACTGTGTAATGAAAATGCTGGCCATCAGTGTAGTCCAAACTTGATTTCAGAGAGCACAACTCTGATGGGTTGGCTGCATGTTTCAATGCACAGTGTATGCTTGCCAAAAAGACTATTTTATGGGCCCACAGAGCAAATGTTCACATGGGGGTCAGAAGAAGTGGTACAAGGACACTCTCAAGGTCTGTCTTAGGAAATTTGGAATGGATTGTGTGTGACAACAATGTTGCTAGCAGCTGTTATGGGGGTAAAAGACTAACAACAAAAGCCTACAGGAAGGCTGCTAGCACAGGTTCTTTGATCTGCTTTTCTAAGGAAAGCAACTTTAAGGGGTTAACAATCTTACTTTATTAAACATTTCAGGGGAAAAAACCAGCACCCTGAACTTCAGAGCAAATACAAACAGAAATCACAAACATGCATTATAAACAAATCAACAGACAGATTTCTGTCTAACCAAAACATAATAGTTACCAGAGAAGTACCACCATCGGGGTTTTCAAAGTCGGAAGCTTTCAATGGCTACCCAGTCTCGTCACCAACACTTTTTCAATGAGTGTGCCCCCAAAGGCAAAATGCCAACCTTAGAGCTCTTATACTCTGTTAAAGGCACTGAGGGCTCAGAGCCTACTTAGCAAAAAGGTGTGGGGCCTGGGGCCTCACATCTAGTTAGTGAAAGGGTGTGGGTCTGCCTCTAATCAGGCCTCCCTTTGTTGGCCCCACCTGAGGCCTATTCAGTGGGCAGGAAAGATCATTCACTTACAGATTGGCCTTACATTTTGTGACATGGGAGACACTGGCACAGGACCACTTATGGTGGTGTGCCCACATCAGAGAAGGTGCTGTGCTCTATAAGTAAAGCAGAATTGAAGTAGCTTAAAAAAACACAAGATGTGCAAATTTAGAGAATCCACTCCAAATGTTCATGTGGACTATTTGTGCCATCATATTGGTCTGATCACTCACAGTAGGACACACTGTAACTTCACTGTAGCATAGTGATGTCATTTTGGTCCTCTTCAAGAATGAAGGACAGCAACCAACCAACCAACTGACTGACCTAAATGTTGGCCAGCATAAAATGATAGATCTGGGGCTAGAACTTGTTTTTGAATTCACACAATAATCATAAAGCTACCCTTGCACAGATCCTCTGTGATGTGCTTACATTTTGATGGGGATCTGAATGAGACCAACTTGAATTCTGATATTTTCAGGAATTTGGGCAAGAGCTTCAGGTTGAGGTTGTCAGACAGGCCTTTCTATCTCCCTCAAAACACATCTTGGAGGTAGTTTCCCATTTATTGGCTTGGGAGAAGACTAGGATAGAACTAGGAGCCATAGTGGGAAGTAGCAGAGGGGCAGACTTATTTATGCTTGATGTTAAGAAGAAAAAATCGTAATAATTAAAGCTACCAAATATAAAATGTGCTATCTTTGGTGGTAGTAGATGACCCCTTGTTGGAAGAAAATACTAGATAATTACTTGGGTTCAATGGAAGCTAGTTGGAGCAGTGTGTAGAGTCTGGAAGACTCATCTTCCTGAGTTCAAATCTTCCCTCAGACACATATTTGTTGTGTGACCTTGGATAAGTCACTTAACGCTATTTACCTCGGCATCCTTATCTATAAAGTGAGTTGGAGAAAGAAATAGCAAACCACTCCAGTATCTTTGCCAATAAAATCCCAAATGGGATTACGGAGAGTTGGACATCACTGAAAATGACTAAATAACAACAACACTTGGGTTCAAGCAAACGCTAGATGACCACTTTTCAGGCAATCCATAAAGAAGATTCTTGTGCACATATGTGTTAGCCTAGATGCAGTTTAATGTCCCAGTTCTTTTTCCAAATGTGTAAGGGTTACTCTGGGTTCTCACAAAATTATCGAAAAAAGAGCATTGATCACATTATCCTAATTATATTATTTCTAACATTTAGTACTAACTGACTTCTAAAGAAGAAATTGCATGAAAAATTAATGCTACATCAAAGGAAGAAACAGATCACATTCTTAAAAACACATTAATCTTATAATTAGGTTTACTGAAGTATATTTTTTTTGTACCCAGTAGAGGTCTCTGGATGGGAAAAGAAGAGGTAAGATGCTCCTAGGTCTGTATCTTCAGTAGGGCCTCCATCAGCAACCTGAAGGGAAAGAAGCGTGTATGTGTTTAACAGGCAGTCCTTGTCCAAATGGCCTATGTATTGGGGTGGTGTTGCAACAATTAGGCTAGCAGCTGCTGTGGGGGCGGGGCGGCGTAAGACCAGCAAACAACCAGCACACAGAAAGCTGCCAACGCAGGTTCTTTGATCTGCTTTACTAAGGAAAGTAACGTTAAGGGGTTAACAAGCTCAGTTTAATCGAACATACAAATATCATTCACTTAGTTCAGGGGAAAAAGCTAGCATCCTGAACTTCAGAGCAAATACAAATTACAAACATCAACGGACAGACCTTGTCTGATTCAAATCTCAATTCATAGCTACCAGGGTTTAACAAAGTCCAAACATCTGGGTTTACAAGCTGAGGGTCTCTTAACTACAGCTGCCCAGAGTCTCCACATCAACATACTTCATGAGTGAAAGCCCCAAGAAAATAGCTCTGTTCTCTCTTTTTATACACTCTTTAGCCATCATCAAACATCATCCGAGCCACCAGAATTCAGGCTCCTACTATTGGCTCTGGTCTTAGCAACTCCTCTTAGGACCCTGAGAGTTTCATACCCACATAAGCTTAACACCTAGTAGATAGGGGTTTGGGCCTGGGGTTTAGCACCTAGTAACTCTCAATCAAAGACACCTAACTTAATTGATATTACAGGTGGATATGAATTACAGAGAAAGTTGAAGCCCTAGAGATAGCTTGTCACTAGATATCTAGGAAGTACAGAGACCTATGGTCTCAGTCAGTTGGTGGAGGATTGGGAAAGGGAATGGGAAGGGGGAACATATATTATTGGAACTTGTGTTAGCTCTAGGTATTAGCATTCTGGAGTGTTAGCAAGCTTAGGTGTTGACACCGAAATTGGCTAGTGGGGAGGAAAGAGGGAGTAGCAGCTCAAAACTCCTAAGATGCATCACAAACTTTCCATTTTAATGTAAAAAGTTGCCATCTCTACATATATCACAGATGTGTCTATTTACTAGTGCCCCAGGGATTTGGGGACAGTGATAAACTGAACAGATTGGCAAGAATGGGATTGAAGGTCTCTGTTTTCTTATCTCTGCTCTGTGGAGCTCTTTTATCTATGTGAACTAGATAGAGTACAACCAAGAAAACTACAACACCTGGGCTGAGTAGAGCAATTGAGGTTTTGGAAACAGGGAAGAGTCTTTTTTTCAGTCATTTAGGGATAGAAAGTGTAAGCACCTTCAAGAGAAGTTTGTGTGTGTGTGTGTGTGTGTGTGTGTGTGTGTGTGTGTGTATGATTAGCTTGATCAATACCACGGTGAATTGCCCTTGGGGCTTGAGCCTTATGGGAAACAAGGAGATCTTCATTTTTTAGGACCTACATTTTTGGTCTTTGGATTTTATATATGAATTTTGATCTGGACAGAGATGGGAGTGTGGGGTTTTCTAGGATTCTTATGCTAAGGATGAAACGTATGTACCCAGACATTCTCTAGCAAGTAGCGTCAGTTCCTTTATATTCATGGGAGAAGGCTGCCATTTATGGTTAGAAAAATCTCAAATAGGAAGCGCATTCTTTTTTTTCCCTTTTTTTTTCAGGAGGGAAGGCAGAGCAATTGGGGTTGAGTGACTTGCCCAAGGTCACGCAGCTAGTATGTCAAGTGTCTGAGGCTGGATTTGAACTCAGGTCCTCCTGACTCCAGGGCCAGTGCTCTATTCACTGTGCCACCTGGCTTCCCCAAGTTTATTGTGTGATTTTTTTTGGAGGGGGAAGGCAGGGCAATTGGGGTTAAGTGACTTGCCCAAGGTCACGCAGCTAGTAAGTGTGTCAAGTGTCTGAGGCCAGATTTGAACTCAAGTCCTCCTGACTCTAGGGCTGGTGCTGTACTCACTGCACCACCTAGCTGCCCCAAGCACATTCTTAAATACATTATGAAAAGCATTATGGAACCACAGAGACATGATGGAAATAATAGTGCCAGTTAAGGTTTTGTTGGCCCTGACACAGGTGGCAGGGTTTTGAGTTCCCTATGATTCTGTACTACAGACAAATCTATGAGTGGTAGAAGCTGCCCTCTGGGGATCCAACAGGCCAGTTCCTAGTTGGGCAATGCTGTTATTTCCTCCTCTTCCTCTGCCTCTTCTTCCTCCTACTCCTCCTCCTTTTTCTCTTCCTCCTCCTCCTCCTCTTCCTCTTCTCTCTCTGTCCATGTGGGAATTCATACCATTACATGCAGGTGCTCTGTCCCAAGGAATGTAAATTTTGATTGCTTATGCTTTACAAGGGATCTTGGGATTTTGGGGGTGGATTTTTTCTTCCTTATTTATTTATTCTATCATCCTCTCCCCCCCACCCCACGCCCTGCCACCCACCATGGGATGATTAACTCTTTTGTCTCTTGTAGTTTTCACTTATGATTTTCTGAAATATAGCTCTGGAAAACAAGGCTTTGATAAAGCCCATTTTGATTCAAATAAAGCTACATGACTACGCCCTTAAACCCAAATCACTCTGGCTTTCTGGCCAATGATAGCTCCCAGACCAGACCTTACTTGTTCATTGTTTGGGTTTTGATGGCTCAGAATAAGTGTGAATAACAATTGTTTCTGTTCTGACCAGAAAATCTGAGGGTCTTCACCTCCCAGACTGATTCTTTTGTGAAGGCAAACTAGGCCATCTTTTGCCTGGGTTCATTTATCATCTCTAAACAGTTGACTTCCAGATCTGTGTATTCAACCCTAGTCTCCTGTCCAACCCTAGCCTTAACCCACTGAATATTGAATGGGTATTTCAAATTTAATATGCTCAAACAAAACTCATTGTATTTCCCCCTAAATGCATCCCTCTTCCCAACCTTTTTTTATTTCTCTTGAGGGTTCTATCATTGTCACAAGTAACAACCACCAACACCACCAAATTTTTATATAGATCTTTTGGGTTTGCAAATCACTTCATAAATATTATCTCATTTTGCCTCACAACAACCATGGGAGGTTGGTACTTATAGTATTGCTATTTTGTAGATGAGGAAACCAAGACAGACAGAGATTAAGTGACTTCCACAGGGTCACATTGCTACTAAGTGCTTGAGGCTTGATTTTTCACTCAGGTGTTCCCAAATTCGGGTCCAATACTCTGTCCATTGCACCATTTAGTAGCCTCCAGTCCCCCAGGTTTACAAACTAATTGCCAAATCATGTTAATTCCATCTGTACAGCAGTTCTAGAATCTGTCTCCACCTCACTACCTACAATCCAGTTCAGGTCCTCAATCATCTCCTGCCTAGAACATTGTAGTCACTTCCTGATTGATCTTATTACTGACAACCTCTCCTCTCTCCAATATGTCCTCCATGCAGCTGCCATATTGAGATTCCTAAAGCATAGATTTGCCCATGTTACTCCCCTGCTCAGGAAGCTAGAGGGACTCCTATTATCTTGAAGATCTAAATGCAAATTCCTTGATTTGGTAATTAAAATCCTTCACCATCTGGCTCCAACTTAACTATCCAGGCTTACTTATACCGTTCTCCCTTTCATGTGCCAGTCTTAGAACATAGTTTACTCACTGTTCCAAATACACATTCTCTCTCACCTCTATGACTGCACAGGCTGCGTCTACCATGCCTGCTTTGTACTCACTGCTCACCTCTGTGTTTTAGAAAATGTAGCCTCCTTCTAAGCTCGGCTTATACATCATTTCTGACCAGCTCTTTCCTCATCCTTCAAGTTAATAACATCTGCTCTCCCCAATTATTTTATATTTGCTTTGTATATATGTTGTATTTATTTGTATGTATATTTGTTTCCCTGATTAGAACGTATACTTCTTGAAAGCAGAAGCTGGTTCGTTTTTCTCTGTGTCCTTAGTGCCTATAGCAATGCCTGGCACATAGGAACATAAAAGAGCAAGACAAATAGTTCACAGGATCAAAGCATCACAGATCAAGAACTGGGAGGAATCTCAGAGGTCATCTGGTCTAACATATTCATTGTGCAAATGAGCAAAATGAGGCCCTCAAAAGTTAAGTGATTTACCCAAGGTCACACGGGTAAATATCAGACGCAGCATTTGAACCCAGATCCTCTAACTTTGGAGCCTATTTTCCTTCTGAGTTGTACCCAAGATTTCACATGGACATGTTTGTTTTCAACACTCAATTTTTCCTTATTTGAGCCAATCTCCTGCATTGTTTCCTCTTCTTTCTATAAGACTGATTTTATGCGTCCATTTCTGAGAAAAAATATTCTTTCAGAAGGAATTCTTCTTTGGCTCTCTTAGACTCTGTGGCTTAAGTCTCAAAGATTACTGAAAGCTAATAAGACACAGTAGAGTCTATATGTCTGAAGTTTTTAGATTTCCCACTCTCTTGACACAAGTGATAGCTGTAGCATAAGAACCATAACTATGAGGGGTTTTTTTGTTGGGACTTTTGTTGGGACTCTTAGGTGTGGAGGATACAGGAGGTTAGTGGTTGGGCACTGATCTTGTGGAAAACAATAGAACCATGAATGTTGTGATTCTGAAAGAGGGGGCATCCAATCCCTTTAGAATCCTTATCCTTATCACTGTAGGAGGAAGGTGACTCCAAAGAGAAGGCAGTCAGTGGAAAGAGGGTTTAGTAGTCTGGTGCTGGAGGATGAAGTAGGGTCATGTTGTTTATTGTAAGCAGGCAAGGAGTAGCAGGGCACGAGATAGGGGAATAGCAATCTCCTGCATATTATGGAGAGGAAGGTCATCTCCCTGCCCCAGAGGATGCACCACTGCATATCAATAACCTGGGAGAAAGTCTTAGTTGCCTTACCCTAGTTATAGCTCTATGAAGTGTGATGGGAATAAGCTATAAAACCTACCCTTAAGGTATTAAACAGCTGTGCCCACTGAAGCACTTTAGACAGTTGCCGCTTGAATTTATCCCTTGACCATTTCCACATATTCTCCACCCACTTCTTCAGGTAAGAAATGACCACAACATCACTATGGCTCTGGCTGTGTTTTTGTTGTGAGTGTAATAGTAGTGTATCTTTAAATGAAAACATTTTTATAATGCACTCATTCCAAAGGTATACTTTAATTTTTTCCTTCACCATTCTCTTGGACACATCCATTTATGGAGTCATAGAACACAGAATGTAAGGGCTAGAAAGAACTTGCAAGATGAACTAATCCAACGCCCTCATTTTTGAGATGAGTAAAGTGAGGCCTAGAGAAGAAAAGTGATCTATCCAAGGTCCTGCATCTTGTTAATGGCAGACACATGATTAGAGCCCAATTCCCCTAATTCTAGCACTAAAAAAATCCCGATCTCTGATTTTATTGATTTGGAAACTCCTAGTGAGAAAACTACATTTACCAATGCAGATTAAGACCTGCAGTTCAATTTTTTTTTAACATACAATATTACGATATTACTTGAGGCCATGACAGGTTAAATGACTTGCCAATGCTCATGCAACATTATTAAAAGTATGTTGTACATATGGTACTTGAACCCAAGTCTTCCTGCCACCAGAAATAGCTCTCTATCCATTATACCACGCTGTTTCTACATCTTTTTTTAAATTCCATCATAAAAATGAAACAATGGCACCTTTAACACTACCTATCCATCTTTTAAAAGTGTATACTACTCATTGTTGTCTTGGTTGAAGCTTACAACCACTCTGTGAGATTTACTGTTATTATTATAATTATTATTATAATTATTATTATTATTATTAGCGGTAGTAGTAGTAGTAATAGTAAAACTGATTTCACCAGTGTAGAAGCTTCTTCCACTGACACAGAATGCAACTCTCCATGCTCTAGCAGATAGTTTTTATGAGACATGATGGACAAAATAGTTCATTCACTTGTGGCCAACTTGCAGTGATGACACCTTCTGTACAAATCAAGGGAGGTAGTAAGACAATAGATCTCAAATATATTTCCAGGACTGTATCTGAAGCCTTTCCAGCTGTGTAGGGGTGAAATTAGGGAGGGGGGTTGGCTTGCCAGAACTTTCATTCTGTTAAATGAGAGAAATGATGATTTCTCTCTTGTATTTATAATAATTAAGTATTATGTGAAGCTAAGATTTCCCTTTCTATTTCCTCTTTCAGAGATAAACCCCTTTAGGTCATTCAGCCAGTCTCCAAAGGACATTGTCAATTGATGAGATTGCCCAAATTCTCGGGGTACGTGCTTTTTGAGCATGGATGGGACCCCAGCCAACTAGAAGACCTTACAAACAGAATCCAGTCTAGGTGAGACCTTGCCCTTAGGAAATATGCTCCTGGCTGTCCTTGGAACATTCTATTAGAATTTTGGGTGACTTACCTTATGAAGGGGAAAACCAACCATTGAGGTCTGGATAGAAATGGATTCTTTCATCCAGATTGCTGGAGGTGACTGAGTCTCACTATTAGGTCATGTTCTCTGCAGGAAAAGCTGAAGACTTTTTCCCCTCCTCTTTATGAATATGTCTGCACCCTCATTGATGACTAATCAATCAGAGTTGATTTATACCCCCAGGTACACCCCTTTTCCACAGGTTTTTTAAGCATTCAGAAGCCCTTAAGGTTCATCTCTGGTCCCTGAGAATGCCTCTGACCTCTTTTATTAATTATTTACTAGCCATGATTAATAAAATGATTGTTAATTACCCAGAAAAGTCTCTCAGACTTTTCGTATATCATAGAGCTTGCATTTGAAAACTTGGGGACATTTCTACAAGTTCAATTCTTGCCTAAGACACATTCTCATGGTGTGACCCTAGGTTAGTCATTTACTGTTGCTCAGCCTAGGTTTCCTCATTAGACTCAATGGCATCTAAGGCCTCTTCCAGATCTAAGTCTATGATCCTTTATGTAGTAAATCCAGTCAGTCATCTTTACAAAGAGGAGAGCAGTTTTAAAACTGTTACCTCGTAACCAACAGCATCTGACTCTTTATACTCATTACTGTTCCCTTTCAGGGACATGATTTGGCTTGGAGTATATCTGAATCCATCCAACCATGAGCTGTTAGATAATGAGCTCTTCAAATTACTAAATCACAAAATCTTGGCATGATAGAGGAGAGAAGGAACTTTGGAGGTCATCTAGTCTGACCTCCTCATTTTGTAGATGAAATTAAGACCTAGAAATGTTAAGTGAATTGCCCAAAGTCCCAGAAGTAGTAAATGATGACATCAAAGTTAGAAGCTCAGTCTTCTTATTTCCATTATGGGGCATAATGGTATCACATGGTATTGAAAAGTCATGATTTTAAAAATGAATTTGTAAATAAAATCACATTTCCAGGGGACTAAGTGAGTTTGCTATTTAATAAAGGAATGCTATGGTGAATTCTTCAGATCATTTATCCTTTGTGTAAATTCAGGTTTATGGCTTTCCCTCCTTACCTCTCCTTCTTGGCTTCTCTGGCTTCCTTCAAGACTCAGTTTAAATCCTATCTCTTGTAGGAAGCCTTTCCTACTCCTCCCAGGTGCTGGTGCCTTCCCTCTGAGCTTACCTTTCACTTACACTCTCTATGTGTACATAGAGTTTTCTTGCATATTGTCTCCCCCATTAGAATGTGAGCTTTTTGAAGGCAGAGTCTTTTACTTTTGCCTTTCTTTGTATCCCCAGTACTTTTAGTATGGTGTTTGGCAAATAATAATCACTTAATAAATGTGTGTTGACTGACATTGGTCACTAAAACAAAATCCTCTGATGAATCCTTCCTTAAGCTTTTAATCTAGTGGATGCCAAACTGCAGGTGGCAGATCAGACCATCAGGCCATGCTTCATCTCATGTAGCCATCTACTCAGCAATCTTGCCATTCATTCTGCCACTGCCCACATGCTGAAGAGAGTGGGAGGGGAGGCTTTCACCCTCACTCTGGGCACAGTAATCAAATCTTTAGTACCACTATTCCTGGAAATGGTATGTCAGTAAACTGCCCTTTATATCAACTCACCATCCCTGTCTCTCACCCAGACACACCTTTCCCTGGCCACTACTCCATAGCTGAGCTGTCTTTCCCTATAAGAATATAAGCTCTTTGAGGGCATTCTTCAGGTCTAGTTAACTGTTGTAGCATAGTGCTTGGTGGTAGTAGGAACTTAACAAATGCTTTTTTTTATTCATTTGTTTATTCAAATCATGGTGGCCCAGGGAAAAAGAACAACTTGGACTAGGTCTCAAGAAACCTCAATTCTGATGTCACTTCTGCCACTAATTACACAGACAAGATACCTGACCTCTCTAAGTCTTGGTCTAGGTGACTATTAAGGTTCTCTTCAGCTTTAAAACATTTTTTGTGCAAATTTTTTCTCAAATACATGCTTACCTCCGTCTGTTGGATTTTCAGATGCTTACCATTACAACATCTTTGTCAGCATTGTTTATCTACTACAAAATAGAGTAATCAATCTTTTTCAAAAGATTCAGTCAATAATAAAGTATGGTTTCAACCTAGAGTGACAATTTAGGGGGAAAAGGCACGTTATGGTTTGCTCATACTCACTAGTAATCACATACTTGACAGTGAGGCAATAACACTTCTGAGAAAGAGTTCAGAGCCCTTCTCAAATATTTCTTATTCACCTGAAAATTGGAGGCTGCCCAGACTTAACATGAGAAAGCTGTAAGAGATTTTGACCAGAGACACCCTTTCTGAGTTAGAAGAAGGTGAAGAGCCTCATTGATAAGGAGGCAGGGCTGTTTAATAGAAAGCAGAGGAATGCTAAATTTGCTTCTTACAGTCTGTGTGACTTTGGGCAATTCACCTGTCTCAACTTCAGTTTCCTCATCTTCAGAATACGGGTTTGGGTCAACTGATGTCTGGAGTCCCTTCAAACTCTAGATCTGTCTCCATTTGCTTTAATCCTCTTTGTCTTGATCCAGCAGTGATGATGCACTTTCTTTAAAAAAGATTCTACTTTTAAAATTTAATTTGCACCAGTCTGCCTGAGGCAAGGAAGGCATGCAATAAACTTGGTGTCGATTTCATGTTTTACAGAAGTTTGGAAAGCCTTAAAAAAAAGATCCACTACCGATGTCTATGTTTTTATCATATCAGCATGGCAAATATTTTTCAGAAATGACAAGGCCTTAAATACTCTAATTCAGACCATCAGGTTTAGGTTGGACTAGCTAAAACTCAACTATGTCATCCTTCTCTCATTCTTTACCCCCTTCCTTACTTCCTGGCAGTATTCTCTAATTGTTTCAGGCAGAAGATAGGCTTGTCTTTCACTTAATAGCTCTCAGAACTCTTTGAGAGAAGAAACTGCATTACGTATTCTTCTCTATTTCTCATTTTCCTGTTTCAGTGCTGGGCATGAGGTTGGTGCCTGTTCATTCTTTTTGACATTTAAAATAAAAATTTATGCTTTGTCTCACAATTTGGGTGGATAACAAAGCACTCTCCAGAATCTTTCCAAGGCTCAGCTGAGAAGAGACTGACTGAAGGGAACCATTAGTGTCGAATATGCCTTGCCACTATTTCACTGTGTGACATTGGGCAGGTCACCTAACCACTCTGGACACTATTCTCCTCATCTGTAAAAAAGGGACATTGGGTTAGATAATCTCTAAGGTTCCGTTTGGCTCTGGTAGTCTGATTCTATGAGCAGAACAGAAGAACTCCAGTAAACACACATAGAATGTGTCTACATAAGGCAAGTGATATTTTTAGGCATGCTATGTTATTGAATTCTAATGTATTTTTCTTCTTTTGAATGTCCACACAATAAGCAAGGGAATGTTTGACATCGAATAATGCAATGAGAGCATTCGTTGATGTTGGTCCACAAATGATCTGAAAAGCAATCCCTAGAGTTATACCTTAGGGCAGTAGTTCTCAACATTTTTCACTCTGTGAACCTCTTTCAACTATAACTAAAAATGTATTGTAAACCATCAGGGTAATTTAATATACTACTCACAATATTATTTTATATTTATTTATTACCTATTTACAATAATCATAACGGTAATTTTTGTTCAAAAGAGCTTCAAATTATGATTTACTTATACAATTACAAAATGTTATTTTATCTTCAACTATAAAAACTCTGAAATAAGGGGCAGCTAGTTGGTGCAGCGAGTAGAGCACTGGCCCTGGAGTCAGGAGGAGCTGAGTTCAAATCCAGCCTCAGACACTTTACACATGTACTAACTGTGTGACCTTGGGCAAGTCACTTAACCCCAATTGCCCTGCACCCCCTAAAAAACAAACAAAACTCTAAAATAAAGTAATGAAGCTAATTATAAAATAATTACAAATATTTTATGTGGGACATTCTGTAAGGACTAAGAGAAGTAATCCAGCAAGATCTCATATGCTTACTAACATCTGCAAGCCTTAATATTAAATTTCTTCATTTTATAAATTTTTGTTGAATAACATTTTTAATGAAATAGGCTACAGACCACTTTAAATCTTGTTATACATTGAGTTTATTTCTGTATTTTGATTTAAAACAAGAATAAAGTGAAAATATCTGCTCACTCAAATACGTGGTAGAAAATAGTGAGAGAATTTTACGAGCTCTCTTGATGAGAAATGGAAATTCAGTTTTTACATTTTTAGCCAAAAAGTTGTATGCCCATCAATTTTGTATGATGCTGCTAGTCCAAAATCCCTTGATATGTCAATTAAATTATCATTTCATCATCAAGAGATGTAAATGACATGTCAAAAGCATTGTGAATGCAATTTAATTTATTGGAAATTTCAGGAAAATATTCATTAAAAGTTGCTTTCAAAAATTTCATATAATCATTGATGTCGTTCTTGACAGCCCGATCCAAAGATGGTTCATTTTCTAATAAAATAATTATAATAGTATTTAGCACTTATACAGTACTTTGAGGTTTGAAAAATGCTTTACAGATTTCATCTCATTTTATTCTAACAACAACCCTGAGAGAAAAGTGCTCTTTTCAACCCCATTTTAAAGATGAGGAAACCAAGGCCTAGAGAAAGGATATTCTATTTGCTCAGTGTCACACAGCTAGTAATTGGCTAAGGTCAAACTTGAACTCAGGTCTTTCTGTCTTCAGGTCCCATGTTGGATCCACTGTGCCACCTAGCTGTCAAGATATAATGCCACAAAGCATTCAATCCTATTCTCAATTGTGTGGTTCCAAAACTTCAGCTTCGCTTCTTAACCACAATGTGTTCTTTGTTTTGAACACTAAAAATGCTTTTATTTGCCCCCTGTAATGACTTACCTAATTTTTGAAAATGTGCTAATCTTTGTAGCTATGTCATATCACTTGCACACTCAGGTGGAAAAAAGGTCAGTGAAGAGAATAAATAATTCTTTCTCCAATTCGAATAGATAAATAGTAACCGCCATGGATAAGCCACTTAAAATCTTTCTGCGTTAGGAGTATAACATGCTCACTGTCCATCTAGCTGCATAAAATGGTAAACAATCAACAGTTAATGCATCTTGAGTTTATAAAATTAATTATTTTGACAGCTGATCCAACATGCTTTTAAGTTGTTGTGGCATTCTTTTTAGTATTAAAACTTGTTTGTGAATGCTGCAGTGTGTCCATGATGAATTTGTGTTAAGTTTTCAATATATGAAACAACACCCCCAAATTTCTCATTGATTTTGCTCCATCTGTGCAAATTCTACAAGGGAACAAATTGATTTCTTTTCCTTCAAACTATGAGTTAATTAGATTAAAAATGTCTTCTCCACTTGTACATCCTGTTAACTGATAACAAAGCAGCATATTCTCTTCCACTTCACAATAATGCAGATACCTTACAAATATAATTAAAATTGCTAGGATATTAAACATCATTTGTCTTATTTAATTTCAAAGTATAAATGTCACTTTTAAAAATTATTTCTATAACTGATTCAACAACATCAGACATATTCATCCAATAAGACACTGTATTACTAGAAACAGGTATCATCTCTGCCTTCTTAATGGAATCATCTCCAAACATACCTGTAGCAATTTCTTTGGCAAATTAAAAAAAATTAATTTTTCTGCAATAAACATAAGCTTCTATTTTTGCAACTTGATACCTCATGAAATATGAAGATTTAATCACTTCTCCACTTTCTTGTCTATTCACAGAAATAGACAAATCAATATTTCATGTTTTCAAATCTTGTTCTTTCTACTTAAAAAATCAACATAGCTTCATTTTGGTTGTAAATGTCAAGACATAAGAGAAAGTTTTAAGCTGCTTTTTGAAAGAACTCTACAAATTACACATTGCTGCTGTGAATATTCAATATCTTCAAGAAAGAAAAAATGAAATTTAATGTATTCTTCAGCATATTTCCTATTTTTCATGCCTGTTGTAATACAGGTATCTTGAATGTCTTCATGTATTACTTCTGCCTTCCTAATGATTTTTACTCATTTCCTGAATCTGAAAAAAATATTTTGAAATTTCTCATTAGCATATTTTTCAATATTCTTTTTTATATACTTCTAGTCTTTTTCCAACAATCCCTTGGGGCTGCTGTAATTTTTTAAAAAATTTCTTTACATATGCTACTCAGTAAATGTATAACAATACTGTACCAATACAATTAATGGAAATGTGTTTTTCTCTAAGCCACTTTGTTTCATAGCAACAAGCAGTCATAGGGAAACATCCCTATAGCTAAACACTGCCATTACCAGCACTCACAGACTGTGGAAGTGTATTGGTAATTAAGGTGGAACTTTTTTTTAACCGTTTCCTCTTTTGGAGCACTGAGGTAATCAAGTGCTTTTGATGAGTCTGGCCTTTGTTTCTTTGATTAAATTGGGAGTCTTTGATGACCTGCTTAAGAAACAAGAAAGCCTAGTTCACATAGGTTTGAGTCACATGGTTGTGATGCCCTTTAACCCTGAACAGGGTATATAAACTTAGAAGTTAGCATTTTGTTTGGGGCTCTCACTCACTGGAAGAGTGTTGTGTGATTTGATTAGATGAGACTCTGGGTAGCCGCTGGAGCCCCTGGCTTTGAAAATCCAGATGTTGGTGCCCCTCTCTCTGGTAACTACGTAATTCTTTGGTCAGACAAGTAGAGGCCTGTCTGTTTATAACTGTGTGTGTGTTTGCTCTGTTTATATTGTCTCCGTTTGTAATTTCTGTTTGTATTTGCTCTGAAGTTCAGAGGGCTAGCTTTTTCCCCTGAACTAAGTGAATGATATATGTATATTTGATTAATGTGAGATTTTTAACCCTTTAAAGTTGCTTTCCTTAGAAAATCAGATCAAAGGACCTGTGGTAGCAGCCCTTCTGTGTGCTCTTGTTGGTCTTTCACCCCCACAGCAGCTGCTAGCAACATTGTTGTGACAGGAAGAGAAAGGTTGGTTAGGTATAATCAATGGATAAACATTAAGAGCTAGTTATGATATACAATATATAATTTTCTATTGACTAATGACAAACATTGTACTAAATTATAAATGTATTTGTGGTGCGATTGCATATATTGTTTCATTGTTTACGATGTTCATACATAAACTAACCTTGTAAAGAAATAATTTCTTCAGATGCAACTTTCTTCTCTTCTCCCACTGACATGCTGGTGTTGGCTATATATTCTCAGAGAAACTCTAGTGACCAGTGTTGCCAACCGTTCACTTGAAAATCCTCCAAATGGTAAAATAAGTGGAAGAAAAGTTTAAACCAGAAAACAATGTTAAGACTGCAATGAGATTCATTGTAAGATTTATTTCTGCAGAATGCTTGTGAGGTTCTGTGAGCATTCCCTATGATCATGGTTTTAAAATAGTGTAATATTTACATTACAAGAGTGCAAATGTAACATCTTGATCACATGAGTATAGAAATGATAAGATATGATTACATGATAAAAGAGGGTCATGAGGGAGTTACTCTGGTGCAGTAAACAGATCACAGATGAGGGTATGTCTGACCATCTCTTAGGAATCTGTGCTCAAATATCAAATAATTGTTTGGAAACAATTTGATGACAGGTTGAAAAACTAAAAGAATATGTTGCACTTAGATGTGGTAAGAGTTTGATTTAATCACTGCATAATCATGAAAATTGTTGCGCATGTGATAATGGTAGAATCACTGCAGAAACAAAACTATAATGCTTCAAATATGCTTATCTTTGTTGTCATAGAGGAAAAATACATTTGTAACGTAATTGAGTGATTACTTACTGCCTAGGGTGCGATTAAATAATTTTTAGTGTGAACCTCTTGGACCATTGTTGGGAGCCTCTGGGATTTTGAAGCCACTAAACAGGAATCATTGTTTTAATGGTTAAAGAGGGAATAGCTGGAAGATGGTGGCTGGGAAGCAGTGACTGGCATGAGCTCCCCACCAAGTCCCTCCAAAAACCTATTAAAAATGGCTCTGAACCAATTCTAGAGCTGCAGAACCCACAAAGTGGCAGAGGGAAGCAGGGCTCCAGCCCAGGACAGCCT
>CM053622.1:318591216-318618966 GCA_028646595.1 Phalanger gymnotis | reverse complement strand
AACCAATGGTCTCTGGTCATTGAGGCGGGGCTTGAGAACACTGGAAGCTCAGCTGCGAGGAGGGGTGAGTCGGGAGACAACTTCAGCTGCAGAAGCAGAAAGCTGTGGAAGCCAGAAGCTGCGGAGGCAGGAAGCTGCGGAAGCAGGGCTTACCCGAGTGCGAGCAGGAACGTGAGGCCAGTGAAAATGATTTGGCTAAATACTGTCTTGTTTTTCTGTGGCCTCCTGGTTGCTCTTGTGAGATGGGCTTTCTGGGCCTGGAGTCTTTTTGTCAAGATGTTGGAATGGGGAGGCTGGTTCAAGTTTTTGCTGCGGTGGGGCCTAAATAAATTTCGTGTTGTTTTCTCCTTAGAGAATCTCTCATACCTTGTGATTTCGGACCATTCAAACATATATATGATTATATCTGAGATCATAAATTCGGCCTTCCTACTACACACCTCTACCCTTCTTCACACTCTCTAGACTCACTCATTTACTCTTTCCTACTCATACTGGAAGGTCTTGGGGGCAGGCTTTCCTGGGGTAGACTATGTCATACTTGCATTCCTAAGGGCAACCCTGGTGTGTGTGTTGGGGGGGGGCGTATGGATATACTTCTACTATTTACCACTATATTTCTTGAGCCCCCCCCCATGTACTTCCCATTTAAAAAATCAATCCCAATAATAATTTTTAAAATAATTCTTTATATTTTCCCATAATTACATGTTAAAATAATTTTTAACTTTTTTTAAGTTTTGAGGCCCAAATTCTACCCTCCCCCCTACTTCCCTGCTCTCTGAGATGGTAAACAATCTGCTGTAGTTTATACATGTGAAATCATGTAAAACATCTCCATATTAGTCATTTTGTATGAAAAGACTCAGAAAGAAGGGGAAGAGAGAGAGAGAGAGAGAGAGAGAGAGAGAGAGAGAGAGAGAGAGAGAAATACTATGCTTTAGTCTGTATGCAAATAACATCAGTTCTTTCCCTGGAGGCAGATAGCATTTTTCATCATGAGTCCTTGGGAATTCTCTTGGATAGCTGAGAATAGCTAAGTCATTCACAGTTCTTCATTGTTCAATATTGCTGTTACTGTGTACAATATTCTCCTGCTTCTGCTCACTTTATTTTGTATCAGTTCATATAAGTCTTTCCAAGTTTTTCTGAAATCATCCTGCTTGTCATCTCTTATAGCAAATATTTCATCACAATCACATACCACAAGTTATTCAGCCATTCCATAATTGATGGGCATCTCCTTGACGTCCAATTCTTAGCCAGCACAAAAAGCTGCTATGAATAAATAATGATAATTTTTAAACATAAACTATTTATTAAATAAGAAGATAAAAGCAAGGATAATCAATCCATAACATTTGCTCAATATATGGCAAAAGAAGGAATAGTCTACTTAATAATCTGGGCCACACTCTCCTACCAATGCAAGTAGTATCCATAGGGTATAGAGAGCATTCACTTATATAAACTAAGTAAGGAAGCACAGGAGTAGGGAAATCCATATACCTAGGGCAACTCACAACTCTGGACTATAGGCCTTGATGTCCTTGGTTTCTCTAGCTGTAGCCTGTACCACATGTACATGCTAGGCAAAATTGCTTCTCCGTTATTTGTTTCCCTTCTAATCCATGTAGCTCTTGTGCTAGATGAAGCTGCTTCTCTGCTACTCATGGGCCATGGAAACATTGTTAAGCTCTTTCAACAATGAAGCATTATTATACTTTCAATGCAACAACAGCTTTCAAGATATACCCCCTTGGCTGGTCACTGAAGCAACATTAAGCTCTTTAGGTGACAACCTATGACTTAAGCTGGAGAATTACAAAGCTCCTCAGTTATGCTCTGTGATCTCTGAGAAATTTCTCACCCTCAATCCAGATAGGGCAGGAGAGAGCAATGGAGCCAACCCATAAAAGGGTTTCCACTCTCTCAGGATGAGGTTTGTAGGGCAAAGAACTTAGCCTGCTTGTCACAAGAAAGTAGGATTCAGTTCTCCTCCAGTGAGTATTCAGATACTGCAGAGCCTACTAGGCTTTAGTCAGTTCTCTTAGGTAACACGGGTGGAAGGAACTACTCTTATATCTGGATTCTCCTTTGCTGCTTTCAAGCAGCACAAGAGAGTCTCTACCATCAGCTTCTATCTTTTTGTTAGGTTAATTTTTAAAAATTAATATGCATTTATTTTCTCTTTTTCCTACATTCCCCCGGTACCTAAGGAAAAAAAGAAAAAAAAAACAAATTTCCACATGGACTATGTCAATAAATGAGTGTCTCATTCTGTACCCTCAAGTCCATCACTTCTCTGTCAGGAGGTGTCTGTAGCATTCTTCATCCCTGACCCTCTGGAATCATGATTGGTAATTACACTGACCAGAGCTCTTAAGTCTTTCAAAATTGTTCATTTTTACAATGTTGGTGTCATCGTATGAATTGTTCTCCTGATTCTGACCACTTTGCTTTGCTATAGTTTATACAAGTCTTCTGAGGTTTCTCTGAAATTATCTCCATCATTTTCTGCAGCTCAGCATTATTCTATTACAGTCACAAGCTTCTCTCTTTTAGCAGCTTCTTGTCTTCTCATTCTCCTGACTGTTGGTTTCTCATTTTCCTTAGCACTTATAGTTCCTCGTGTAGCTGTTTCTAATGCCTGAAATAAAGGCCTTCTCGTGGGTAGTGATCCACATCTACCACAGATTAAAAAACCTAAGTTCACAGTGCTATCAGATATAGCCAATATACAAATTTTCTCACAATCCCCCAAACAGTTTTGATTTCTAGTTTGTCAGCTATATCCTTCAAAAATCCAAAAACAGTCCTATGTAACTGAGCTGATAGACAACAATTTACTGTAAATAGACAATTTACTGTAACCACTCCCACCTTCAGCAGTGCCTTTGAGTTGTCTTCAAATACATCCTTTTCATACATTTATCTGAAGGTCATTTTTTTAAGCCCCGAGAACTGTCCTAAGATGATTTTCTTATGTGACTTCCCTTTTTCATTCCCTTTCAGCAAATTTCCACATATGAAAAACATAATACCTTACTTAAGGAAGAACTTAAGAATTTTCAGTGCAGACCAAAAATGGAAAGAGCTGCTTCATGAGGCAGTATGCATCTTATCACTGGAAGTCTTTAAGCAGAGGCTGGTAGAGTATATGTATTTCAAAGACGGTGCAGATCAGGTTTCCACACTGGATGGATTAATACTCTGAATTATTAAGTTCTGCTGAAATATTTCTTGCATCCTTCTCCTACTTTCCAGTCTTATCTGCAACTACCCTAGATTAGGTTTGTATTACGCCTGACCTGGAGTAATCCCTGACCTGACCCGAATCTCTCCCAAACTCTTCCTTGTCCTCCCAATCCATCCTGAACACTACTGTTGCATCTATCTCCCTAAATCATATATCTGATCATAGTAACTCCCTCTACTCCACTAAAAAAATATTCACTATTTCTGCAATGCCTCAGTTTGGCATCTAAGACCTTATAAAATACAGTCCCAAATTTCATTTCAGTCTTATTCTTCTTCCACTTTCCCCTTCATATTTTATAGGCCAAGCAAACAGGGCAACTGCTATTTCCTTAATGTACCTTTTTCTTTTCCCACCTTTACAAACTTTTATGCTATTCACTGCACTCAGAATTCCCTCTCCAGACTTACTGAAATCTTTCCTATCCTTCAAAGCCTAGTTCAAATGCTATCTGTTTCATGAAGCTTTCCCTGATACCTTCCATGTACTGTAATCTTTATTTCCTCCGGACCTATGTAGCCCTTCATGGCTTCTCTCTTCTGACTTATCACACTCTACCTGCTACCACAGGCATTTGTGTTCTTGTAATTTCCCTTTACTATATTCTAAGTTCCACCAGGGTAGGATTATGTCTTCTTCACATCTGTCTCCCCAACAGCACCTTGGCTCAGCAGCTTTTGACTGTTTGAATTGCATGAAAACACTGGTTCCAGAGAAAGTAGGACTAGAGGAGAATTTGAAAGAGCAGGGCAATTAATTTGGTTCCTTCTAAGCTTGTTACCTGATTTTGTTTCAGCTCTGGGACCATGGCCTCTTTCTTTTTGGCTGATTGAGTATTTGTTACCAGCATGTAAGCAGCCAGAACTTTATGGAGTAACCAACCAGGTAATATAATGCACTATAAAAACTTACATCATCAAGAAGACATTAAAACAGTGGGCATGTGGGGCAAAAAGTAGGCCCTCCCATGAGAACATCTTGAACTGTCTGGGTACAAAACGAACATCGTTAAAGCATGTTAAGAGCTGAACAGAAGGAAGAGAAGGGAGGTTTCAAAAAGGTAAAACAGAGCAATTTGTTACTACCTGGTTAAATTATCTGTCTATCTATCCATGTGTAGATAAGCTTGCATAAGTATATATACATTTGTATGTCACGAAGTGTCTTGATGGGATGCAAAGTGTCACAAAATGTATTTACACACATATAAGCTTACCTACACAAAAATACATGTGTAAATGTGCATATATATATATTATATTTGTATATACACACATGCATACACAAAATAGTATATTGCTTATAATAGAAGCTCATACTTTCTTATACAATCTTCCCTGTTTTTCCTCTCATGACTTTTTCGATTGTTGATGATTGAATTTTTTTGAAAAAGAAAATGACAACCAAAAAGAGACCAAGGCACCTAGTTACTTTCCAATGCACAATAAAACAATTTATTTAAAAACACTATATCCAATACTGTGTGTTTGGCACATGAGGCAATGTTGCAGGCACATTCATACTCAACAGTTATGTTTTGGAAAGATTCAAAGTGAATCAATAGTATTTTCTTCACAAGCCACAGTCACGATACACACGCACAGTTATCTCTACATAAGAAAGATAGTCCTTGATTGCCAAAATGACCAAATATTTACACATGTGTATATCACACTGCATCAAATATAGTCCAGCCCCATTGGCTATTTCATCCAGACCTCAAAATCTTACTGGTGATGTGGGCACCAAGTGTCTCAAGGGCAATTTTGACTGTCAATCACCTGAGATGAGGCTCTGATCCCAAAGGGACACAGGTTCTTCCAAATGGAAAAAGGCCTCCTGATGTGATGTAGAAGGATGAAATCCTCAGTGTCATTCTATAATCTCTCAAATACTGCTCTCAAAAACAATTCCCATGAACAGGTGAGCTGCATGGTGTGATAACAGCAGCAAGACTTTCCCATTCATTGACACTCTGTTTGTTCATTTCTTTAATAACTTACATTCGTTGTTTTCCCCACTCCAGGTCTTTTGGTAATACTGCTACCTAAAACTTTAAAATGAAAAGAACACAATAATCCTATAAACACTTCTCCCCCCCTAAATTCTTCATCTATGTAAGATTTCCTCAAAAAATGCTAACAATAAAGAGGTTAATTTAAAGATCATTTAGAGAAAAGCAACATAAAATATTCTTTTCTCTTGTTTTCTGTCCTCTGTCCTCATGAAAAGATTGTCTTAACATTCCATTAAAAATAATGGAGGCAGTGTGGTGAAATGAAAAGAGCACTGGTCTGGGAGTAAGGTTCAATAGGTTTTAGTCCTGGCAATGCCAGTCATTAGCTGTGGGCCACTGAGCCACTCATTTAACTTACTCATCACTCTCATCTCCCTGGGACTTAGTTTCCTTATTCTTAAAATGAGGGAGCTGACCAGATGATCTCTGATGTTCCTTTCATCCTTGAACATTCTAAGATCGTAGAAAAGAAAAGCAACGCATCTCCTAACATAAAAGAATTATACGACAAACAACACAACTGCATCCAGAATTTCTTGGCATGGATGGAAACAAAATCCCTTCAATTTGAATCATTCCATGAAGCATATACAGTTGATGCTTAACAAATGCTAATTATATTCCACTGCAATTAATTTGATATCTACCAATACCTACCAATATACCCTCTGAATTTGCCCAGTGCTGTGACCTGATGAAAAGAACTTGTGAAGGGTTATTAGCTCTTACTCAAGATGTCAAACTTAGCTTTCTAGGGCACCTGGGATAAGATTCATGGAGGGAACTAATGCTAACATCTCCAAGATCTGTTTCCTCTTGGTCTAAAGGGATTAGAATTGAAAGTTGAGCATATTGAAATTTTAGGCATTTATGTCATCCAAGCTGAGGTATCAAGAGAGTAAAAGTAATGTACCAGAACAAAAACTAGACTGGAAGCTTGAGTTCTTGCCCTTACACTATCAGTTGTGTGACCTTGGGCAAATCATTTCATTTTAGGGAGCCTTGGTTTTATTGTATGTAAAACGAGGAGGCTGAACAAGGTAATTCATATGGTTCTTTTAGTCTCAAAAAGGTTATTAAAATAAATTGTCCCACGCATTTGAATGGTTTAGTCCCATTTTAAGATGCATTTAATTCTTCATTGGTATGTAAAGTGAAATTTCAGTGCTATTTGTTGGGATTTAATGCTTAAATCTAATCGCTTGCACAAACATAATGGCATGGATGCTTTTTCATATAAGATAGAGATAAGAATTGGATTCCTTGAAAAACCCAAGAGTGCTTCTACTATGATAGTCATTCATCCTGGGCCTTGGGAGAAGCACAGGAGCTAGTCAACACAAGATACCTTCCCACAGCTCTTTGCAAAGGCAAAGACTCTCATCCACTAATACACCTCATTTCTGACCCTATCTCTTGACCTTGCTCCTCAATAATCTGCTCTTGAAGATGTAATTTCCTGTGCAATGAGTGTTTGAAAGAATGGGCTTAACTGTCAGGGCCCAACATTCTACTGACACAGAACTTTCTCTTTGGTGGTTGGAAAGAGGAACTAACTGACAATGATGGTTTATTTAGCATCTATGCTAAATATGCTAAACATCTATGTTTGGAGAATTAAGATTAGAATCTGTCTTTGGATAATTTTAGATAGAGATCTAAGGCATTTATGAAATACTGGCACAACTTATTCAGTTGAAGGAGGAAAAAATCTCTTACTACTTTTTCATTATTAGTTTTTCTCCTAGACAACTAGTAAAAACAGACTCTAATCTTTTAAACATAACTAGGCAATATGATTTGTTCAAGCAGAAAAAATCCAATTTAAATTAGAACATCTTATAAGCCCCCCAAAAACCCCTTGCTTATAGAAACCAGTAATTTCTATTTGTACAAACACAGAAATCATATTATATCTTTTAATACATGCTTTAACTGCATTTGCTCTAATCTAAAACATACAGAATGAGAGATCTGGCCAGTCACCATATCTTAGTAATTATGTAATATTGCTAGCATTGCTTTCCACAAACATTTAATTAAAACCAGTTTATGAATGAGTTTCACTAAAAAACACTTTCAATCAGAAAAACTGAATTCATGTTCTTAAGTTGCCAGGATGTCTCATTTCTAAATGCTCAATAGGGAATCTGGACATATCTATGTAGAATCAGTTCCTTTCCACACTGGCAGAATGAAAAGATGGGGAACTAGCTATCATACTATCCAGCATCTAAAAAGCTGCTCTGATAAATTCAAATTTCATGGCAGATGACAAGATGAAGCCCATCTCCAAGGAAGGAAATGATGGTGAAAAATCAAATGGTGCCTTTCCAACAGAGTGTGTTCCTGTTAACAACTTGCGTTATCTGGAATGGTCCTCATTTAACAAGGCTTTCCATGAAGTAGGAAAAATGAAGAATGTTGAAAACAAATGGAAATCCAGAAGGGTAAAGGGCCAGGTCATGGGGTTAAGGGCATTGTTTGAATGGGATCAACTATATGTTCTCCAAGGTACTTCCATTTTCTTTGCATTTGTTCCAGTGTTCTCTTTTCTAAATGCCCCCTGGATCTTGTTTTCATGGGCAAATATTTAAATTCCATGGAGAGTGGGAAGAGAGAGAAAGACCATAGCGTGGAGAAAAAGAAGAGATGAATATTTGCAGATGAAAGACAAATTAGGCAGAAGCATGGTCTCAATATGGCTCTCATTTATTTTGCTGTGGTTTCTGACACTGGTAGTGACTGGTAGTGAAAATGAAGAATTTTAACTAGGAAATGTCATATTTATAGACTAGAAAGTGACCCAGTCAATTCAATAAAGGCATAGTTTGACCAAATCACATTCTGAAGACATTAAAGTTTTAATTAGCCTAATGAGCATTTTTTCAGCTTTCGAGCCAGTTGACATAGTCAGATTTCAAAGGGACAGCAATTTTGTCAGTTAGTAAAAAGTCATCTTGTGACTTTTGTCAATCCTCGATGAAAGCTTGAAGAATCAGAAAAAGGTGGGGGTGGGGGGAGGCCAAGAACAGGCTAGTGATGCTCCCAGTTCCTTTATCAGTTTCTTCTAGGTTTGTGTGCATTTGACTTGAAATTATTAAACACAACAAAGAGAATTTGTTGGGAATTTTCCCTAGAATTTACTTGAGGGGAAGTAATGAAGCCTTTAGTTACTCTGGTCAAGACAGGTCTTTCTATGTTCAGGACTATAAAAGAATGGTCCAACAAACTCATTAAAAATGGGAATTAGAGATATGGATTATTTTCTCAAAGTTCCAGTCAGGTCCTTCTCACACAGCATGGTCCTAGCCAACTTCATTTAGAAATAACTCACATTTACATATTGAAATAAGTAGTGCATTTTCTAGTTAGGGAAACTGAGGCTTAGAAAAGTTAATTGATTTGACCATGATCACATATATGTTAGGTAGTATCAGAGATGGGATTTTAACCCAGGTCTCCTGACTCCATATTCAGGGCATTTTCTGCCTTGCCATACTGTCTCTCATTTCATGATAACATTGTTATATATTATAGCCATGATTCACCACTAGGTCATAACACCATATTGTAATTTTATTTAGGCAACTTCCATTTTCTTGTTTTTCTTTCTCTGGAACTAACTGCTTCCTATATCATAATTTCACCTAACATTATGTTTTCTTATTCCAATATGTTTCCGATTCAAGAAATAAGTTGTTATGCTTGTACAAGGTAACTAATGCAAACTAAAACTGTAGTTACCCTATGTTAGAATTATATTTAAGCTTCCTAGAGTCTCCCTTTCTGAAGGTCTCTGTTCTGGTGCAAGGGGCTTTTATTTTATTGGGGGGGGCTTTTATTTTTAAGGAATATTCTTGGGCAATGAGGAATCATGTTTTGAAGACCAATTCCAGGTTCTGTGACTGACTTGCAACTTAAAGTTGAAATGGCTTCAGGGAGACAGAATTATTGGGCCTCTCTCTGTGCTTTCTTTTTTCTGTGGTTACTTATGAAAGATATTTATATTTCAATAGATATCCTTATCCTCAATGAAGCCTATCTTCATGTTGATGATCTTGTGATGGAATCACAATGAAGAGCTTGTCATTGAACCTGGAATAACCAACTCTATAGTAAAATTGTGTCTTTAGCATGAG
This sequence comes from Phalanger gymnotis, assembly GCA_028646595.1. Lineage (NCBI taxonomy): Eukaryota > Metazoa > Chordata > Mammalia > Diprotodontia > Phalangeridae > Phalanger > Phalanger gymnotis. Next base: position 318,609,548 of record CM053622.1, on the reverse strand, counting down.
ATTAAGAGGCAGCATCATGTAGTAGACTGAGCTTAATGAGACCTGGATTCTAGTCCTGACTTTGACCCAGGCCGGTTATGTGACTTTAACAAAGCACTTAATTTTCCAATCTTAGCTTCTCATCTCTAAAATAAAGGCTTTGAATTAGATGGTTCCTTAGATCTCTTTTAGCTTTAAAATCTAAAGATTCTGTAAACTACTTAACTCCCATGAATTATATTCTCCTATCACTTGAAGCTTCATTAAACATTTGAAAAATACTTTCAAACCTATGAAGGAAATATAAGGTCAAGAACAAAGACAGAGTCATAGAACACACTTGGACTATTTCTATGCACACAATTATTCGAACAGAACTGAACCAGTTCCAAATTGTTTATGAATTAGTTGATGGCAGGTCAGTTCAGAAATCATATGCAAGCAGTCAAAATAGTTGTATTATTTTGGTGGATTTATATTGCTAAATATTTTGAAAGTTTTCATTCAATTGACCATTTACTAACTAATTAAAAACTTGAAACTGGTAAATTATATGTCTAGTTGTATATAGAAATAACATTGGAGATATCAAAGAAAATTTTTGTCCAACAGTTCAGTGCCAGGATATAATTCATTACGTCCACACATGGGTAAAGCACTATGCTAAGGGAGCTACACAGATCACTGGGATGTGGTTCCTATCCTCTTTTAGCATGGAATTAGTTATTCTATGACATATTTCTCACTGGTCTTCCATTACAAGGTCAACAAGTTAATGGGCATTACTAAAGGTAAAAAAGACTATTTAAAAATAAACACTTTCAATAACAAGCAACCAGCTAAAATGAAGTATTATAAATTTACTTTGACAATGGCATTGTGAAGCATTCTGCATTTTAAAGTTTAAAATGTGGGAGGACCTGAGTAGAGAAGGCAGAATTGCTTGCTTTAGCCATTGTAATGATCAAGCCAGGTCACTTTGAGATTTATCTGGCTGCAGAGCATCCAAATTGATTAATCAGATGGACCATGTTGCACTAGCCTCTCAGGATTTGCTGTGCTGCAGCCTACTTATCCTTCTATATAGACACAGCCAATACCTCTCCTGATGATCCATTGGACAGGGTCTACACATTCGAATAATGTGGAGAATGGAGCACACACACACACACACACACACACACACACACACACACACACACAATCTTTCATTTGTTAAAAGCAATTATAATGCAACAAATAGATTAAAGGAGTTTGAATTACCCAGACAATTGAGTCAGTCTTCCATTTTGCACGTGTAGAGACAGTCTATGTGCTAGATTCTTAGAGCATTCATTTATATTAGCATATCTCTTTGTGGTATTCAAAGTATGTTCTAGAAGAAATTTACAATATGAGTGGCGTTAATAACAGTAATTTCTTACCCTTGAGAAGTGCCACTGGAGGTAGCATATAGTGACATCAGTACAAAACCATGCTCACTTTTCAAGGTCCAGATTATTGATACATATTACTAAAATTATATCGAAGTTTTATTAAAATGAACAGAGAATTAAGCCCTCAGTTTTCAGTTGAAAAAGAAGATAACAAACAAATATATTTTTCCATAATAGTGATTTACCAGGGGCCTATCTCATCTTTCAGTAGAGAATGTGATTGACTATCAAAGAATTTGCATATCCACCTCTGCTCTTGTGTACCTGGAAAACTATACTAGAAGGTTTTTCATTGTTCAATAATAGATTTTGAAGAGAGAAAATTTCCAGAAAATTGGAAAATGTCCAGAATACCACTAGTCAGTTCTTTCTTTAGGAAACTGATCAAAATACAAATGAACCACATCTAAAAGTTCTGATTTTACATTCCCTCCATATTTCTTCTTTGCAGAAATTTTAAAAATACCACACAAAAACCATCACCGAAATTTTGCTGTCCTCTAGTCATTATAACTTGTGTTTCTCATATTTCAGAGATCTAAAACCAAGATCATCTTTTGACTAACCCTATGCTTTTGGGGGGTAATATTTGGCTTATCTTTTCTTCATATTGGAAGGCAAGAGACCTAAATTTTAGTCCTGGCTAGAATTACTGCACTACTTCCTTAACTAGCTATTTGATTTGGGCAAGTCAGATCACCCCTACTGGCTTCATATTCCTCATATGTAAAATGAAGGAGTTGGACTAGATGATATTTAAGGTCTCATCCAGCCTTAAATATTTTATGATTTTTGGATGTCCTTGCTCCCTTTGTGCATCTTTAGCACTCTTTGTCATTTGAGGTGATGCCTAATGACTGCTCATCTCAAAGGCATTGGAAATGCTTTTTCATCCATCAGCTATCAGTAAATTATAAAGAGAAAAACCTAGTTGTCTTGTTTCCAGACCAAAAGTTAGCTTGGTCTTCACACATACAGTGGGCTCCTAGAGTCCCAGGGCATCTCCCTGCTGTATACCCCTATTGGTACAACTGTCTAGTGCCATACAGTTAAGTTATTTTGAGACATGGTACAATAATCACATTCAGCTTTATATTATTTTTCTAAACTTAGAAATATTTGTATTATTTTACTGAACTTACAGCTATTGTGCTGAAGACAACACAATAAATGCAATGGCTGATCGAACAAGGCAGTTTTAATCTTTTGTTATATGTTTGTTGGTTTTTAATGGAGTGAATTGCTTGATACCACGTATTTAGAACTCTGACCAGATTCTGGGTCAATGACTCTATGCAAATGAACAACTATTTGAACAACTTATTGAAATGTAAAAAACAACAACAACCCACAATTGTCTGCTTGCTTTATCTACACAATTCAATTGAGTTTGCATTGGTATGAGATAAAGAAAATCTTAGTGGATCTATGGTAGAGCCTGACCCAGGATCTGGAAGTGAGTTCTTCAAAAAGGTAAAGTTTGAGTAACTAGCTTAACAGCCTTGGATAGAAATGGCAAAGGAAATATAAAGTCTGAGTGTAAATAACTGCCCCAAATTGGTAGGGATTTGAGAACTTGTCTGCCTATCTCATTGTAAATCCAATCTACGTTAATCCAGAAATAGTCAGGAATCCTAGAGGATTGGCCCTTACTGCTCCTTCCCAAATATTCCCAAGTAGGATCTTTTTGTATACACTGGCTCTTTGAAGCAAATATGACTTGTCTGTAGCTGTCTAGACCCAGGTTTTATAAGAGTCTTTACGTTCACAAAATGATATTGTTATTTTCATAGTAAACAGCTTTCTTCCACTGCTATGGTCTACATATAGTTCAAGAGATTAATGGTTAAGTTGCAGGGTGGGGGAGTGCTCAGAGAACAGCAAGAAGGACTTCCTGTAACAGTTATAAAGGGAACAGAAAGGAACATTGTGAAATGTCTTTCTTTATAGATTTTTAAGAGTAGATTATTATTTTTCTGGAACAGTTAGAATGAACTTGTCCAAGAGCAAGGTTCTAAGAATTTTGTGTCATGGGTCCCTCTGTCAAACTGGTGAAGGCTACAGACCCCTTCTCAGAATGTCTTTTAAATGTACAATATAAAACACTTAGAATTGCCAAAGACATGAATTATATGAAATATATTACCAAAACTCTAAAAAAAAGGCTCAGCTCTCGGCATAAGATCTTCCTGTCTAGTTGATCTCTCAAGCCCTTTCCAGTCCTAGAATTCTATGAATGTAGCTTTTCCTGTAAGGGGCAGCTGGATGGTACAGTGGGTAGAGTGCAGGGCCTGGAATCAGGAGGACTTCAGTTAAAATACAGCCTCAGAAACTTACTAGCTGTTTGACCCTGGGCAAGTCACTTAATCTGTTTGCCTCAGTTCCTCCTATGAAAAATGAGCCAGAGAAGGAAATGGCAAACCACTTCAGTATCTTTGCTATGAAAACCCCAAAAGGAGGTCATGAAGAGTTGGACTGAAAAATGACTAAACAACAACAAAAGCCTTTCTGTCAATATTTTGGTTTCTAGTTAAACTGATAAAACGGCATCAGAAAGAGTTCCTTCAGTAGCTTAAACTGAGAGCACTATGGGGGTCAGGATTGAAATGAACTTTTTTAGAATCTTGTAGAACACTTTACATTTTCCCCAGAGTAAGTCCTTTAAAACATCTAAACCATCCCTCTACAGTGACTGTCCATTGATCAGTGACAGTTAGATTCTTTACTATTCTGACCAGTGTGGTTTTCTGTATCTGTGCAGTTTAAGCTTGTATCAAATGTCTAATAGCCATATTGGGATTCAAAGCTTCAGCATCTAAATCTTCTGGCTTATGTGAGAATTGAACCTCGTCCCCAATTCAAGTACCGTGCAATTAGGAATGCATGAAAAGTCTCCTGCCAATCTTGGCTGCACAGTGGAAACTTGGCCCACAGATGTAGTTAGGGGCACAACAATTTGAATAGGACAGCTGAGGAACAGGCTAAATCTCTGCCAGATTCCTGGAATAGTTCTATAGCTCATCAAATTGTAGGGTAGGATTGAAAATTAACATGAATATTCTTTCAATGAAAGGTTTTTTTGTTGTTGTTGTTTCTTATCCTGAAACATCTAACCATCTTTCATCTTATCCAGTCAGGTGATTGTCATTCATACTATCTCCATAATAAAATTATTATATTATGTAAATATATATACATATACACACATATGTATATGTACACACATATATGTATGTAGTTACAGTTATAGTTATATTGCCTTCAGTGAAGTCATCTTCACCTCAGACATATACTAATCTCTCAGATTTTCCATTGGTTAATTTCTGACTTGAGCAAATTATAATGACTTTGGGTGGTTCTCTGGAGGAAACAAAACCTAAACAGCCTATCTCTCCAAGCTCAGGCAGTGTGTGTGCAGTATCTTTCACAGCTGAACTTAGAATTCTTTTTAGATATAATCTACACATCAAAGAGGGGCTGTGATTTGATTCTCCCATCTCAGCAATTATTGTTGAATCACATTTGTAACATTGCAGACTAGGGAATGCAAAAAATTTAGATGTGATTTATGGGAAAGAGTGAGCTGTCTCTCCCATACAGATTATAAATGTGCTTGACTGGCATTTAGAAAGAAAGAAGAAATATCATATTAAAATTTAACTTCCACTTGGCCAGACTGCTGCCCAGACTAGAAGAACAAAGAACCATTCAAGAAGAAATCAGTGATCTAGAGTGATGGCAATTTCTATGCGTGCACTAGAAATAATGAAAAATGGAAGAGCCAAAGCCATGCCCTCATGGTAGGGTCTATACAGCTGCACATAGAAGATAATTTTGTCCAAGATCCTGGGATTGCCCAAATTCTTCAACTGTTTTTCCTCCTGAATAATTCATAAATTGTAGCTATAGCATATCTGATTTGGATCTATTGGAACAAGGAGTACAAGACCCAGAACTCACTTTGTAAAGAAAGGCTGGGAATCCACACTTCCCTTGGAACAAAACAGTCACCTATGAGGTGCTAAGCATGGAAACACTGTCAACTAAGGCCCCTAGACATGACACAAGTTTGAACAATGCATATTCAAGGTCCAGGTCTGAGGCATTAGACAGTCCAAAAAGACTCTCCCACTCTATAATTCTTCAACATTCTTTGTTCTAGAGAATATCATCCTAATGGCCTCGCAGCCCCTGAGGGGTGCACTTCATGTGACAAAGCAGTTTAGGTTGAACAGACTCATTGGACCAATTGTGCACTAATAAATAATCTTCCATCTCTCAGAGGGCTTAAATTCCAAAAATAACAGTGACCGTATTCTGAGAACCTCTCAGAACCACTCTCCAGTTTGGCTTAAAGGATTCTGAATGGAGCCCAGGTTTAAATGCCCTTGGTCCTTTACAAAATCAATTGCCATTATGCTAGTGGCCAACCGAGTATAAGATGCCACTCATATCTTTAGCTTCCTGTGTCACAAATAGTAAGAGACATTATATGTGTCCCTTTAGATTCAGAGCTCATGATCTGACCCACAGGGGAGCCCAGCTCATGAGCATCTGGCAAGGGGTGTTTTCTATAGAAAAATAAGGTAACATAAATGTATTATATTTTATTCAGTTTGAAAAGAAATTGGATGGAAGCATCAAAGTTACTCAATGTCATGAATACATCAAGCAAACACATAACCCACAATGGAAAAGGCAATTAAATAAGCAAAAGAAAATCCCACACAGCAAAGAGAGAGAGGGAAGTAGGTAGGCTATGGAAATCAGTTTTTTCCTCTATTACCAATTTAAAGAGTCTGAACATAATGTTAAACAGATATCCCTCTTAAATTAGCCACAATAATATGATGCAGAACTGGGACTCTGGGTAGGAAAGGGGGCCACCTAGGGGGAAATATAAAGGGTAAGGAGGGGAACCAAGGCAAATTTTTTAATATTAGTTTTTATATATATGCACATACTTGGATTCACAGAAAATTCTGCTCTCCATGATACACAGGTGTTTATTTTGTGTAAAGTAATCCCATGTATCACCCTGACAGTTCCACATCTCTAGTAGAAAATAACATGGAGAATGGGGGTAAGGGACTGGAATTCTCTAGCGAAAGAGTGAAGGGGGCCATTTTCAAATCTCTCCTTAGGTGCCTTGTCTCTAGTTCTACTTAGAATGGAATGCTCAAAATAGACAGCAGTTTCTCTGCTGCTAAAATATCAATATGAAAATACTTTAAAACATATTTAATAGCATAGCTATAAATGTAAAATTTCTTTCATTAATTCCTTAAAGGTTCTTACAGCTCAAAAAAGTGGACTTTTTGTTGGCCTTAATAAATGTGCTAAGACCCTTGCAGATCAGTGGGCAGGGCAATAGATAACATCTTGACTTTTTAAGCTGTGGAAAATAGTTTTAGTAAACATATGACCCTAAACAGGCCCTACTTTTGAAGAATATTCAATTTGGTATGGGGCACTTTTAAAACAATCATTTGGCACTTCGAGTTTGAAGTTCTTAGGCACAATGTGACAGAGTCAGTTTGGTCAGTCCCTCCTCATGCATTCTGTATAGTAGCTGAAACTCTGCAGGAAGCTGGTGGGACTCCTGCCACTTGGTCGTAAATTTGGTTCCTTTTTTGTCATAGTAATGGTAAGGAAGGTCTTCCCGAGTGTTTGGATCAAATCCAAATGGCCAAAATCCATACAAGTGGATCTCTTCACACATTGCAGATGCAAGGGTGTACATAAGAATACCTGTGCTCAGCCGTTTGGGAGTCAACCGTTTGTTTTTCCAGTACCTGTAGAATAATAAGCACATGCTGATTTAGCAACCGAGGCTTTGTGTCACCATGTGACAGGTCAACATGCCTCAGCTTAGCTAGGTGATAGGTGGATTTCAGAGAGTATAAGGTCTGCTATTTAAGTTAGGGCTTGCAGAGTTCTGGCCTGAAAGTCCTAAAAGCTTGAAGATTCCAATGTCTTAGGTCTTTCAAAAAGAAAATGACTGCTATGACTTAGTGGATGAGAGGGCAAACAATTTTTTTTTAATATTTGATTTATTAACTGCCTACTATGTGCAAAGTACTATGGTTAGTCAGTAACACAGTGTTTTGCACATCCCTGAGGCAATGAGGTAGTATAGTGGATAGAATGCTACACCTCAAGTCAGGAGGACCTGATTTTGAATCCCGCTTTAGACACTAGCTGGGTAACCTTAGGGCAAATCACTTGACCTCTCTCAGCCTCAGTTTTCCTAACCATAAAATGGGAATGAGAATGGCATCTATTACATGGGGTTATTGTGAAATTGACTGAGAACAAATATAAAGTGCCTTCAGAAATTTAAAAGTATCATACATATACTAGTTATTATTATTATTATTGAATATTTGATTTTGTCATGGTGAGGTACTCCAGGTTTAGTAACTCCCTCCACCACTGTAGATCAGTAAGTTCATGAAGAAGCATTAACTAAGTGCCTGTTATGTACTAGACACTATAAAAAGATGAAAATAAAATGGTTCCCATTCTCAAGAAGCTTGCATTCTATCCAGTGAGACATGTACATACATATATCTATAGAAAATATATTTTTAAAAAATACAAGGAATTTTTTATAGTGAAAGCACTAGCATCTGGGTGGGGGTGGATCAGGAAAGATTTCATGTAGGAGGTAGTGCTCAATGTGAGTTCTGAAGGAAACTCATTTATAACTAGCAATGACTTAGTCACTAAATTTTGGGGAATTGCTTGGTGAACATAAAGGTCAAATGACTTTTCTAGGCTCACACAGATAGTAAGTTTCAGAAGCAAAATCTAAGCCCAGGTCTTTCTGACTTTTAGTCCAATATTCTCTCCTGCATTCTCTGTGCTTTTCACATAGTAGGAACTTAATAAATTGTTGTTGAATATATGAATGGAACATGATCCATCTCTAAGGATGCGTGTGCTCCTAATACACAGGGGCTTTTCTGGCATTTTCTTACATTGGATGAGTCTAGTTAGTTCCCTCCCATGTATTCTTCATAGTAGCTGAAACTTGACAGGAAGCTGGCAGGACTCCTGTCACTTTGTCACCTGACTCTTTTCTGTAACATGGGAACACACAATGCATGTATTTCGATATACATCTAAACACAATATATGTATGCGTATAAATGTATGTATATATGTACACTTACATAAATACATTAAATCTCTTGGTTTTGGAAAGATTCTGGGCCATGGCTTTTGTTTACAGATTGTTTGGACAAGCCAAAGGATGTTGTGAAGGTGGTAGTTATGGACAGGAACAGGCAATGGATTCTCTTTCTCATCTTCTGACCAGTAGCAACTCGATTGCCTATTAGTAAGCATGAGTCTAGAAATTAGTGACCTCCACCCTCTCTAAATTTAGGGGGAATTGCTAACTTATGGTTATCTTATTTCCCAGTTAAGAACAACTCCGAAGCTCCCAAATAATCTAGAATATTGTATTTTTAAAATTTTTGGCTGTGACTCTCATACTCATTCTGTCTGTGAATTTTAATTTACAATGGACAAAATTCCATTTCTATTAAACCAACATGTTTAGTTTGAGCCTGACCTGGCTTCTGTGGAGCTATGTTAAAAAACTGTATAGAGAATTTAGCCAAAATATAATGATCTTTCTATTGGAGTTCTTGAATCCTTGAAATGTCTTACATACTACCTATGTGTCAAATGATTTACCATCCATTCTCAGCTGAGAGTAAAAGATTTTACATAAGTATTAAAAACTCCAAGGGCTTGATTTTCTTTCAATACTTTTTTTTCCACTGAGGTAACTGAAGTCAAAGGGAGCAAGAATCTGTTAGCTGAGTGCACCCTCAATGTGAATACTGTCATGGGACCGTGTTAGGGTATCTTCTATGGAAATGGAAATGTTTAAAGTCCCCTTTCTCTTAAGCTCCTATTCTGCCTCACAATGTCAGTGAACTGCTCAATTTAGGTAGGAACTTAGACACTTACAAGCTATTTAAGAAGGACAAGTTGAGAGTTGAGGCAATTTTTAGGTAATTTAGAATAATTAAAATCCTTCTGCCTAGGAAAAGAATTATTCATACAGTTATTCATAGCCACTTTGGCTATTTTCATTTATTAAATTAGAGAACTCATCAATTTTCCACTTTATTTTTTTCACTAGTTAGTATAAAGAATGTGTTCTCTTCCAACACATTTAACTTTTCTGAATCCAGTGCTTCTGGCATTGATAGTAAATGACTTGAAAATGAATTACTCTTCAAGAGTTAGTCAACAACTTATTCTCATTAGGCTTACTCATATGGTAACATAAAACTTAGACATTTGTGAATGCAGGTAAGTATATGAAATGATTATTCTAACCTGAGTAAACACCACTGCTGTGGCTTCTGTTCTACAAGAGTTCACATATAAAGTACTCTTATTTGGGGAAAGCACCTGGAGAATGTTGACTTAAGAAATGATTCAAAGAAAGTTTTTCATCCTTAGTATTGTTAGGAGATGTGGTAAAGGATTAGAAGATGGCCAACAATACATTATTCACCTGTTTAAATCTAACTCTTAATTATACTGAAGCTAATTGTAAAATTTGCAGATTACCCAGGTTTTTTGCTTCATCTGGGCTTTGCATATGCCATGCCCAACAAACTAGATAAAATGGGGGAAATGGACTGAAAACATATGTTTTACTGGTCTTTAGGCTTTTCAGCATGAATATAGACTGGATAGAGAAAAGCAAAGGAGACAAAACATCAATTTGTCCATTGGTTCTTAGCAGCTCAAGGTAAGAGTTAAGCTAAAATGATTCCAATAGCTAGGTTACAAGTTGGTCAAATAATCATTTGTGTAAACTCTCCATAATAACCCATTTAGAATGACCCTCCCGCCATAGATCAAGCAATTAATTTGCTATCTGAGCAAAAGATGGATTAGATGCAGTAAAATATACACACCTGTTGACATGTTGCATTATATTTCCAGGCCAAGCCAATTGGACCTTTAACTGACCTCTGTGCTCGACAAAAAAATCAACTAGTGTCCTGGTGACAGTTGTTGAAGTATGGAAGAAAAATGCAGGGATCCAGAGGATTGCCCCATCGAGCTTTTTTAAACTGAGGAAAAAGTTGTTACGATCCTGAATGGTCAAAAGATTGTTGTAATACTTTTCCAGGATGCTAGGGTTGAAGGTGGTAAGGTTGGTTTTCCTTCCAACATCCTTTTGGAATGCCTCGGTGGGGGCAAAATTGCAACGGAAAACAAAATCAGATTTATCTATTTCTTGTCCACACTGGCTCCCTGTCAGGATCCCACTATTTCCAACCACAGTACAAATGTTATAATGCTTATTCATAATGGGTGACACATCTGGAAGCAGTGATCGGAAGTTATTGCTAATAGAGAAAACATATTTATGGCTGGAATAATCATAGTGCATCAGCTGTCCAATCCGAACACTATTCTTGGTCAAAGAAAAATTTTTTATTACATCGACATGTTGAAGAATCTCTTTCCTAAAATAAAAAGAAATTCATTAAATGTATCCCATTCAAAACAATTGATTTTTCAATTTTACTTCTTTTATGCTGTTCATTCAGAAAATAATCTTAAGAATCTTGAACCAATGAAAAAAATCTATTGATTACTATCATGGTCTTTGGAAAGAGACCAGCATCATATTATAGGATCATGTTAGTCCTTGGGTCCAGTGTTCTAAATGTGGCCTCCTTTCTTGATAATAAAATTTGGGGCTGACAATATGCTAATTATAGCTATAATATGCCTGTTCTGTGCCTTATGTTAGGGATGTGGATAATGAAAAGGTGACCCAGGCTCAATCTGTGCCAGCAAATAAGCAATGGGATACAGCTACTATCCATCATTGGGTAATGATGTTACTCATTTAAGTTGTAGACCTGGCCTTTGTTACACGGGACTGCCTTCTTGCTATTGGATTGCAATGCACAGGGTGTATCAATTACTTCCTATATTTTTTCTAAAATAGTGCCAAATAGCTATGAGAGATCCAGTACAGTATTACATGTTATTGAAATATTAAAATGGTAATAGCAGAAAGGATAGTTGAATACTTAATGAAAATGAGATTATAATCTCATTAGGAACTTTTGAATAATGAAATAGGGAATTAGGGAATATTGTTCTTTGAAATATAGAAACAAAACTTACTTGGAGGAAATTAAAATTCAGAAAAAAAATTATTATAGAACACTGAAAATATGCCCAGTAGTCCAGTTTGGCTTTCATGGTGATTTTTGAGGAAAAAAATACAAATAATACATTGCTAAATCATTCAAAGTATTTAAGAAAGGCAAGTAACATGTTGCTTATGGTGAAATCCACACAAAATATCCTGTTAACAAACAAATTTGAAAGACTTGAGATCTCTGATCAATGCAATGACCAACCATAATTACAGAAGATGATGATAATCCACACTATTCACATTCTGAGAGAGAATAGAATCATGATACAGAATGACATGAACATGGACAATGTGTGGGAATTTATTGCTTTATCCATCTGTTAAAAGGATCTTGTTTTTCTTTTAAGTGGGAGGGTAAGAGATAGAGAAAATAAATGCTTGATAATTGAAAAATTAAATGAAAGAACAAAAACAAAATGCTTGATTGCTTTGAATTTCTACTGTTATTTTTTTAAAAATAGAACTGGAAGTAGATGCTATAGACAACATCTCTAGGCCACTTGATTTGATTATGTGTTAGTTTTATTTTACTTATCAAATTATAAATCTGTGTAAGGGGAAGTGTGTGGTCCAGAGCCTAGTGTTACTCAAAGTAATTTCACAATGACAAAAGGAAAATATGTTCTGTTATTTGTTTATTTTTTATGCTGCTGACTTAAAAATGGAATTTTTTTGTGAGGAAATTTTAAAGAAGGAAATATATTGAAGGACTAAGTAATCACATTGAGTGAACATTTTTATTAAGTTAGAAATATGATGAGCAATCAGTACAAAATCTAACCAGTTGAAAATTATCATTTCCCACAAAAGTTTTCTAGGTTATTAGCCAAAAGAGTTGTATAGAAGTCCATATCTGGGTTTTAAGAAATAATTTATTTTATTATGTTCTAATATCTACATACTGAATTTTTAAAATTGAGTCATAGTCACCTAAGATAATGCTTTAGGACAATGCCTTGATGTCACCGAGGAGTTTAGTTGAATCTTCCATATTATTTCTGATGGGATATTGTATGCATCAAAAATGTATGCCCTGGATGGGTAGGTGCTATAATCTGCCTTGCACTGTTTCTTAAACTTAAGGCTTTGTTAAAACAAGTCTCCATACCTCTAATGAGCACACTAGATGGCTCACATTCCATTTAGTAGTATAATAATTCCACTAAAGTAGCAGCTTAACTCAGGGAGTCAAGTGAAAGCTAGAAATACTGAAGATTTAAGTTCTCTTTTGAATAAATGATTTCCAATAAATTCTATAATCTTTCTCTTAATTATTGATCAATAAGTATGAGGCTGATATAAAGCATAGCTAATAATAATAACCTAGGATCACTTTCCCATATATTAAAAGCTACAAGGGTCTAATTTTTAAAGGAACTCACATTAAATACACATATACATACACATGTGTATGCATATGTGTACATATACTTCTTAGTTTTACTTAATTTTCTGTGGTGAATTAGCATAAATTATCTTTCCATTTTAATTAATACAAATAATGTGGGTTACATACATTTCAGTAAGACAGTAAATAATAAACATTTAAATTGTATGAATTTACTATAGAGTTCCCTGCCACTCCACCCTCCATTTGTATTGGAATCACTTTGGATGATACATTGTGACCAACATATTATTTGGGGTGTTTTGATGGTTTGGGTACTGTTTTATTGGTACTTTTACCTTAAGCTATGGTTTTAATGTGAGGACACACTAGAAAAAAGATATTCAAAATGATGTTTCATTGAATTTGATATAAATTATATAGACCTTCTCCTCCAGTCAGAATTCTGATGCTGACATTGTTTTCTACTTATGAGGGGGCACCCAGTATTAGTATTAATTACAAGTTACTACTTTGTATAGGCCAAGAGAAAATACCAAACATGTCCCAGCAGTGGGGGACATTATTATGTCTAACCCTTGCATTCAGAAACACTTTTTAAAAAATTTTACTTTTGTGCTTTCCTCTTATCCTACCTTTGACGTAAAAATGCTGTCCGGTTAAATGTCCACTTAGAAGGTTTCTCCTGGAGTTCCTGGGTCAGAGAATTCGTAATGGGTACAAATGATGGGTCTAGAAACTTCAATGCAAATTGTGATCTGGAAAGAATCATGAACACATAAGCAAAATAATCAGCCTCTGCTTTTAGAGCCAGAAGGCCATTAAAGTTCAACTGAGCTGGTCCAGACAGCACTATATAAAAAAAAAGTCTCCATACTCCTGTTACAAGAACCTCCCCTTTGACTCTCTTTGGTTTAACAAAAAAGAAGGAAATATGACTAAAAGCAAATATACATTTAATATCCTCATTGCTTTATTGGAGAAATCATAAAATGGCCGTCAAGCATAGAAAACAGGGGACTGAGGCTGAAAACGGCAAGTAAATGTAAAGCATGCACCTAGCCAGTGTAACTCAACGAGTCAGCACCGCGGACAGCGACCGCCCACAAAACTAGGCAGAAATCCAAACCACTTCAACACTCCAGGGCTTGACTTAATTGTTTTTGGAGAGGAAAGGCAGAGGAGGGTGCAGATGGGGGAGGGGGCAAAGGGTGGTCTCCTGCCTTAACCTCTTCCATCTCGAATTTGTCTGGTTTAATTCACTATTTCCTAACAAAGGAGGCCCATTCCCTCAACTTCCACAGACTGTGTAGGTATAGTGGCAGCCGTGAGCTTCTTGAGGGATTGGGCGGGAAAGGCTTCCAAGTGCCTAATCCAGGTCCGGGAATATCAGAGGGTTGGGAGTATAGGGCAATGCTTCCCCTCAGGCGCAACACACACATCTAATGACCAGTCTGGCCACAGGATTTTGTTTTTCCCCGTTATTCCCCCCCCCCCCAACAGTCTACAGGCCTTGCTTAGTGTGCAAGACACCCCTCCCACCACTACACACACACACACACACACACACACACACACACACACACACACACTCGCAGAAGAGAATTGATGGGTCTGAGAACGGGGATGAGAGTCGACAGAATACCTAAGGAAAGCAAGAACCGCCTGATAACGAGCCAAGCTAAAGAGCTAAGGAGCAGATCCTTTCCCCACTGACTTGGACTGGGTATCTGGGGCTGGGGATGGCTAATTCCAGTTTGTAGGTTGTTTCCTGGGAAGGGGATAGGAAGGAGAAAGGAATACAGGACTTGGGGCTGTAGTACCGAAGAAGGTTGCTAACATAGAAAGGGTAGATAGAAGAAACCCTAAGGGAGTCCTTCGAACAATCCCCGTCATAATTTTTGTAGGGAGGCGGGGGAGTAAGGGAGAGGGGAATAAGCAAAGCGCCTGCGCCATTTAATCGCCCCTGGACTGACCGTCACCACAGCCTTGCCGAACCCTGCAGACCAGGGGTAGGGAGAATGCTCTCATAAGGCACGCATAATCATCCCTTCCCCCTTCCAAATAGCAACTCTTCTTTCCCTTCTATCACTCTCATCCCCTCACCACCACCCCCATTTTGGGGAGAGGGAAGGGAATACTGATAACTGAAAACTCTTAGAAAAGCAATCGGATCGATTTGGCCAGTAGTTAGGGGTAGGGTTTTTTCTTCCTTTAAATAATAAACAGTGATGATGATCACGCAGTTATCTTGGCGAAAGTGTCTCTGAGATGTCAAAATACCTTCCTCACCTTAGGTTCCCCGCCACCATCAAGATCCAAACCTTCCCTTTCCCAATTCCCCAACCATAAAATATAAAATAATAAACCGGAGGGGGAGAGAGGGAGGGAGGGAGGGAGAGAGAGAGAGAGAGAGAGAGAGAGAGAGAGAGAGAGAGAGAGAAATAAATGGCCACACTTACCTAAATCCCGCGTGGAACATATACATTCGGGGCACCCTCGGGCTGGCGTACTTGGGAGTGGTGAAGATGTTATCCTTTTTCAAGGACACATAGCTGATCAGAGATAAAATCAGCAAGGCGACGCTGAGCATGACCAGCCCCAGTGCACTAACCACCCGGGCCATTTTGCAATTTCTCATCTTGGGGAAGGCGTGAGTCAGTGAAACCCAAGAAATCGGTCCATTGAGTTGCAAACGGCTGCTTAGGGAAGGGGGGTGGTGGTGGCGAGCGTGGGGGTGCGTGTGTGTGTGTGTGTGTGTGTGTGTGTGTGTGTGGCGTGGGGGGGGGGACGCGGGGCTGAGGGAATAGCTAAAGGGTGGGGGTGGGCAGACAGAGAGAATCCGAACCCCCTAGGAAAGGGAGAGCCGGGACAATGAAGAATTAAAAATAAAATGGAGGGCTGGAGCTGCGATGTCGAAATGGCAGCTGGCTGCGTTCTACGTCTCCTCTTAGCTGCCTGCTCATTCTACACCGCGAGTTTCCAGTGGGGCTGCCATCCCTCTTCGCGGATGCAAGATAAATGTGATTGGAATAATGTTACAATTCGATCTAGGCACAGGATTTAATTAATGAACTCTAATCTCCCAAATAACCTTGGTGGGGGGGGCACGGTGAGGGAGGGAAAAGGAGGGGGCTAAGGGAGAGACGAATTAAGGGGAAAATGCATCAGCCCACAGCATCGGGCCGTTCTGGACCAGGCTGGATAAAGCTTGAAGGAGGATGAATGTGGGGAGACAGACACCCAAACTTAGTTTAATGGACCATTCATAACTTTATAAATAAATCGCAGAATAGAGAGATAAATAACAGGATTTGCTGCCTCCGAGGATAAACACCAGCTGTGCTTTTCCCCTATATGTAGTGAGAATAGTATCAGTGAGGCACGCATTTAAAAGCTTCCATATCCACCAAAAGCAAATCACCTCCACACCACTCAGTAACCCATGTCCCCACACCCTGAACATTCGCCAGCCAACCAGGCCTGCTAATCCCCCTTCCCCAAAAGTATCTGGCCAAAGACCATCCTGCCCCTACCGCGGTGTGGGCTAGCCTCAACCATACATACTATCTCCTTGTCCAAATAATTGATGGCCCATGACTCGTTAGACAGGAGCACCCAGTATCCCTCCCACTTCAAACAGTAGTGAAGTTTTCCTTCCAGTTGAGCTTGTACTGCCTTTTATCTCATACTGAACATACTCAGTAGCTGAAAAAATGCATCTTTGCTGACAAATTGAAGATTGACAGTACCTAGGGCTCCCTGAGCCTGATATATAACTTCATTCTTGGCTTCTCTAGTTTTTCTCCCATTCTCTTCCACTAAGTTCTCTATCTCAGGACCTCAGGGAGCAAACATACTTAAAATCACTTTTAATTGAGCATTGGAGGGTTCAGAAGAAACCTTTACATATTACCTTTAACTCTCAAGATAATCCAACCCCTTGCACTAAGCACTAGGCCTTTGGCACACTAGCTATACCTTTGTCTGGCCTTGCCTTCCAATATTGGTCAATTAGCACTAATGTAAGAGTGCTGGAGATAGGAATTTGGCTGTAAAGGCCTTTCTCCAATAAAACAATCCAAAGTATTCCAGGCAAAAGTGCTTTCTTCAGAATTCCCCTGACTCCTTGTATGTACGTCTCATGGGCACATGTCACATTCAACCTTGTGGCATTTTTATTTATGTTTTACTTCTCCAACTAGACTATAAGCTCCTTGAGGGGTTCACCTCTGTTCCCCATAAGGTTTAGTGCACAGACTCTCAGTAAAAATTTTTCAAAAGGCAACTTGATGATTGTGTTGAATAGAACATAAAATGTGGTGGTGGGATCATAGATTCTAAGCAGGAAGGGACCTTTGAGGTCATGAATGCAATCCCTGCATTTTATAGATAAGGAAATTCAGTGATGTTGAGTGACTTGAAAAAGATCACACAATTCTCTTTGTTTTCAAGTACAGAACAAGGAATTTCTTAACCTCTGTAGCCTCTGATACCAAGGCATAGGAAATGGGATAAGGACATCACAATACATTTTTTTTTCTTCTCCCTGTTGCTTCTGATTCTTCCATATTTTCCTACATGATTCTCACATGGCATTTTAGTCCCACATAGCTTCATTGGGGCAGTAACTGAAACACAAATTTTAATATAGATTTTTTTTTCTTCTGGAAAGGAAAAAAAGGCATTGAGAGAAATTGTAAAATGTAAAGTAGAAAAAGAAAAAAAAACTAATAATAACGAGTTCACCTGAATTTGCATCTGCTATAAGAACACATTGTAGTGGGAAGAACTTTGGCGTGGGAATAAGGATAACTGTTTTCTACTGTAATAACTCAAATTCACCAACGCTGTGACCCTGAACAATGTATTTCATGCCTAACAGGCTCAGTTTTCTCATCTAGGTGGATTAGATCCTTTCTAAAGTCCCTTCCAGCTCTAAAATTTTGTAATTCAAAAAGCAACTCAATTTATCAACATAAGCGATTTGCTGAGGTAGGGTAGTTTCCTTATAGAGAGCAATGAGGTCCAAAAAGTCCTGTTTTAATAAAATAAAAATATTGGGGGGGCGGAGCCAAGATGGCGACTGGAAAGCAGTGACTGGCGTGAGCTCCCCACCAAGTCCCTCCAAAAACCTATGAAAAAATGGCTCTGAACCAATTCTAGAACTACAGAACCCACAAAGGGGCAGAGGGAAGCAGGACTCCAGCCCAGGTCTGCCTGGATGATCTTGGGGTAAGGTCTGTCCCGAACAGAACTCCCAGCCCCCAGCCGAGGGGAGGGGAGCGGAGCTGAGCCAAGCAGAGCCCAGTGCGCGAGGCGGCCCGGCACGGGGCAGCAGACTGCGGAC
>CM053622.1:318573818-318590716 GCA_028646595.1 Phalanger gymnotis | reverse complement strand
GACCCACTAAGGTTAAAAAATGATCCAAAGCTCATATACACGCTATCAGAGCACACGATATGAGCTAAACAGATGCTTGTTGATTGATTGATGGTTGCTCGATAACAACAATGATGCCTCATCCAAACCTTCCACATTCTCAGGTGGCATGTCACCCATTTATGACAACTTTTTCTTCCTTTTCCTCATCAAAGCTGCCACTGATATTTATTTTCACCAGATTTTGCCTTTATGTACATTAAATATTTTTGAGTAAGTTACCATGCTAGTCACTCCAGGAGAGACAGAGATGAATATGTAAGGTGGCTTATAAATAGTAGTCTTAGTCTGATTTGCCTTCAATACTGCTGATAGGTGGCCCTGGCTTTGATCATTGTTGGAACAGCCAAATGAAATAGTGCCTAGACTGCTGGACCTGGAGTCAAGAGATCTGGGTTTTAATCTTGCCTTTAATACACAGTAGTTGTGTGATATCAGGCAAATCACCTAACCTCTCTGAATCCCAGTTTCTTCATGTGTAAAATGGGGATAATAATATCAACTTCTCACAGGATTACAGTGAGAAAAGCACTTTTATACCTATAACGTAGCATGTTAGTGTGACATGCTATTACTACGTCAGTGGCAAAAATAAAGATGGTACTGAACCCAGTCATTGTTTCCTTCCTTCTCCAGGGAATGCAGAATAATCCCTCTTCTCTAATTCTAGGCCACCCTCCATGGATGTTTGACCATGGTCCTCTAGAGTAATACACAGTGAATGGACTTTCCCTAGGAAACCAATAAACATTTATTAAGCACCTACGGTGGGCCAGGCATTGTACTGTCTGCAGCTAACAAGTGTTTTGTATAAACTCTGGGAGGTGGTATCTGCTACCATGCTGTGTGTGAGAGTCACCTGCTTGTTCAAGAAACAGAAAATTCAATTTAATTCAATGAGTTTTTATTAAGCTCCTAATGTATGCCAGGTACTAAACTAGGCGTGGGAAATACAAAGAACAAAATGAAAATAATTCTTGTCCTCTAAGAGCTAATAGTCTACTGGGGGAAAACAACATGTAAATAAATAAATCAACAGAAAACATACAAAATAATTGGAGAGAGAAGGGCTGAGAAAGCACTAATGTGGGCCTAAGATGGAGACAAGCCACAGTAATAGAGCCTGATCCTACTTCACTGAGGAAACCCGACCCTGTCTACAGTCTCTACTGACTACTGATACCTGAGAGTGAAATTTCTACTTCAGTCTCCCTCTGCCAAGCAACATTGCACTTCAGTGTCATTTGCCCTCTGGGCACAGATCGGGGAAAGGTTTCCAAGATCCCAGCATCAGCACATAGGACCATGGGCAACATAGAAAGAGGGGAAGGAAAACCTGGTCCATTTTGATTCCTCTTTGTGCTATAGAAGCCCTGTAGTATCTTCATTGGCCCCAGAGTTCCTGGGCCAACTGGTGCCTGGGAAGAGTAGGAAGCTGGCTATGTTATTGATTTGATTTGAGAGAGAGAAGCATTATAACATACTAGGGCTTCTGAGGTAGTTTGGGCTTCAGGGTGAAGTTTCCTTCTCTCTAGTTAGTCATGAAGTGGGAAAAGGTAAAGTAATAGCCTGAGAATTCTGGTATTTCCAGCTTCACACAATTGTCTAAACATGTGCAGAATCAACAGAGAGGCCAAGAAACAGGAGGACACATTTAGTATATTTCAGTTTTCCTGATTCCTCTTGTCATTGGTTGGCTGAATGATTTATCATTAGAAGGTCAGGAAAAACCAGTGAAAACTCTCTCTGCTTAACCTGACACTGATTGACAGCTTAGCTGGCCAGTGAGGAGAGGAGAAGTAGAGGATAAAAATGGGGAGTGGGGAGGTGAGAGAGAGATAGAAAGAGAGAGACAGAGAGGCAGAGAAAGAGAGAGACAGAAACAGGCAGACAGATCTTCCATTTTGTGTGACAAATAACAATTTTGGGGACCCCTATTAGCAGAAAAATTTTGCATATAGCCCTAATTGAAGAACATGGGGAAAAAATCTCATATCCTACTCGGGACCTTAGGCATTATGGTAAAATTGGCAAAACATTCTTTGGCTGGATTCTGCCTCACTCTCTTTGCATTATTTTTTGCTGTTGTCGATGTTCCTTTTCATCCTTTATTTTTTTACAACTTTTCTCTGTCTCATTAAACAAAGGCTCCTGACACCAGGGTGAGACAAACCTAATATGGCTTTGTACTCATTCCTAATTCACTAGGGACAATATATTTTGCATGTTCTAAGAGAACTTGAATTTCAAAAGGGGAAGGGAGATGACAGTACTTAACACTATGCAATAAAGAATAATATTCACATTTCAGGCACCAATAAAATGCTAGCAAGGGGGAATTTTTTTTGGCTAGGGAATTCTTTTGTTATTCTTCAAATCATACCAGCAAAAATTTACTCCACTTATGAATAATACCGTTCCCAACATGTCCTTCACTAGCCTGGTTCTAGTGCCTAAAATTTCTACCTTTAGAGTAATGCTGCTGAGTTTTAGATATTATGTATCTAAGTTAACTTGTTAAAATGCTAACTATGTGAAGAATGTGAAACAAGGAATCATTAGGAGGCAAGAACAACATGCTGGCATGGATTAGCTCTTCAGAGTCAGGCCTTAAGGAATGGAGCACAGAAGAGATACATTTGAAGGAGGAAAGGGGGGGAATCAGAAAAGGTGTAGAGTGCCAGACACTCCAGGGAGGGGGTACCCAAGTGGGTGATGGATGAGTGACCCAAAGAAATATTTGGGCATGGGATGCCTGGGGTCTTGTTTCACTGGAGGTGTCAGTTGGAAAGGTGCCAAGGACCCGTTTAGTTCACCTCCTTCCAAATGTTGCTCTGGGTAGTCCTGACTCTCAAACCTATGAAAGAGAGTTGGGTTTCTGGAGCTGTGAAGTGTTTGGTCTAACCAAGTGTGCAGTGGAACAAGTTGTAGGAAAAGACAAAGGCGGATTTTGCTTCACATTCTTCAGAGATAGCAAT
Source organism: Phalanger gymnotis (assembly GCA_028646595.1). NCBI lineage: Eukaryota > Metazoa > Chordata > Mammalia > Diprotodontia > Phalangeridae > Phalanger > Phalanger gymnotis. The sequence continues at coordinate 318,587,699 of CM053622.1, read as the reverse complement.
ATGTCAGCAGCCCCCAGAGAAGCTAAAAGTAAATGAATCAGTGCTAGAAAGTGAAGGATATCATCCGCACTGAATGGTGAAACGGACTCCTGAACAGTATCTTCATTGATTTCTCCGTAATTGACATAGCATCTTGGTTTGCCTTCCGGCTTCAGAAGGAGAAAATGGGGAGTCCATGCACATAGAACTTCTGGTGTTGGAATTTATAAAAATAAAATTGCTCCTCTGAATTACCTGTTTCCCTTCTTTTCCTTTTCCTTCCTCCCTTCCTTCCTCCCTCCCTCCCTTCTTTCCTTCCTTCCTTCCTTCCTTCCTTCCTTCCTTCCTTTCTTCCTTCCTTCTTCTCTCCCTCTCTCCCTTCTCTTCTCCCTCCCCCTGCCTCCCCCTCCCCTCCCTCCCTTCCTCTTTCCTTTCTTTCCTCCCTCCTTCCCTTTCCTTCCTTCTTTCCTTTCTTCTTTTTTCCCTCCCTCTCTTCCTTCTTTCCCTCTATTTTTTCCTTTCCTTGCCTCCCCTTATTCTTTTTTTGTCCTTCCTCCCTCCATCCGTCTCATTTTTTATTTCATTCCTTCCTCCTTCTAAGAATTCTGGTCCTAAGAACAGGAAGATGGCTCAAAGACAGAAGTCTCAGGGATGAATAATTTGCTTAATCTGGACATGCTCTTCTTCACAACCTCTCCCCCTAGGTGCTGTTCTGCTGGCTCTCAGGCACTGGACAGAGCATGGGCAAAGAAGCATGAACATGGCACCTCAGGGACACACATCACAGCTCCACTGATCCTATTCTCAAAAAGGAGAACAATCAGGAGAACACATAAACAATCCTCCCCCTCCAACCCCGCCCCCAACTCACACACAAGGAGAATGCCCAGGGGCCCCAACTATTACATCTAAGCTGCCCAGTCAGGTCTCCCAGACCTCATGGGGCTCCTCTGCCCTGTCCTCATGCACAATTCTTTGCAATTTGCAAAATATCATGCTTATCCTCCAGAGAATACGCCACCAGCTTTCATGCTCTCTGCTTCCTCTAAATACTTTGGCTATAAGCAGCCCTGTCAGAATTGCAGATGTAATCAGCAGGCTCCTGGCAGCAGCTTTCAGTTACAGTACAGCAGTGGAAGTCTTAATGGGAAGTTTCTTTTGCACAGTGTATACCCCACTTGCATTCCCTTTTGTCTCCATGCCTCACCTCATCACTCTTTTCTCTGTCTATTAAGCTGACATGTTCTGTCTTCTGCTTTCTTTTTTCCTTTCTCGCTTTATTCATTTGCTTATTTGTTCATTTATTTGCTCTTGTGTTCTCTCTCTGTGTGTCTCTCTGTCTCTGTCTCTCTCTGTCTCCCTCTCTGTCTCTCTGTTTCTCTCTCTCTCTCTCTTTCTCAAGTAGAAAAGATATGGAAAGATTTGATTCATTGTATTATTCCTAGGGTGGGGGAAGGAGATCTCCTTTAAGAAAGCAAATGGTACACGAAAATTTCCAATTATGCAGGCTGAAGCTCTCTTTGTGCAAAATCTTATCATTTGCCATAGCAAAAGTAAGAAAGAACATCTAACATATCCAAGAGTCCCCACAGAAGTTAAGGAATCATATGTACAAACATATTTATAACAGAAACACATTTGTAACTAGAAAGGAAGAGTGTGCCAATAAACTGGAGAATAGGTGAACAAATTGTAAATGTAATGGGATATTATTGCATTGTAAGAAGTGATGAACAAAATGGCTTTAGAGAAAAGTGGGAAGGCTTTATAAAGTAATGCAGAATTAAATGAGCAGAACTAGAAGGATAATTTATATGATAACATTTAGACACCACAAAGAGAGTGACTGTAAACATTTTAGAACATATAGAATTTTTTCCTTAATCATATTTGGAAATAGACCTAGTAGTGGTATTGGTAGGTCAAAGGGTAAAGGTGGTTTAACACCTCCTTTCAAGGAAGTGATGGACTCGAGATGCAAAATAAGATGTAAAATTTTGGACATAACCAGTATGGGAACTTTTTTCTGCTTGACTATGCATTTTTGTTACAAGGATTTTGTTTTTCCTTTCCATTTTTAAATTTGGGGGAGGAGATTTGAAGAGGGTAGCAAAATCAAACAAAAAAAAGAGAAGATGATTTTTTTTATAGACACAGAAGAGAACAGAAAGAAGACCAGAAAGAATCACAGATAAGGAGGACAGCTTTAAAAGTTACATGTTGAATTTATTCTGTTTTTTAAAGTGAGCTGTAAATAATAGAGATCTACAATTTCATAAACAGACTTTTTCTGCTCTACTATACACACACACACACACACACACATACACATACACATACATACATACCTACACACATATTGAAATGCCTATTTATTTGGTACTCCTCTTGGTAAGTTCAGAATAAATTTTTTAAATAGTTAAGGAGTCAAATGACTCAACAGAATACATTGTTTTTCCTTGGATACTTTTCAGTCAGTCAACTCCCCCCACCCCATGCAATTCATTTCATCCCCCTAGAGATAGATGGAGAATCAATCAACAACTGGAGCACACCAGCCTCTGAGGTTAAAGCCTTGTTTTTCCCATGATCCCCAGCCCTGTGACATTTCAGTATTAATCTGCTGGAATATCATTGTATAGGCACTTGGAAAAGAGGCTACACAATAATTCCAAGTGAGACTTCCCCAAATAAGTTCCCTGTACAGGGCAGCACAGATATGAAGGAGTGGTACACTCCTGAATGCTTGAAGCTGACCTGATAAGGATGGTTGAATAAATGAGGGTAGTTCATAAGTCACAGAGGGAGGATATCAGTAGATTTATCATAATTGGGACATGCAGAGGTACACAGGTTTTGTTACAGTGGAGAGGAACATTTAATAAGCTCCCCTCTTAAAAGCAACAACTTTCCAGGTGAGATCAGAGTATATAAAAAGACTCACAAGCAAAAGTCATCAGAAGTTTAAGCTGAGGGCTGACCTTAGAAAAACCTGTGAAAGATTGGCAGGTTGCCTTTAAGCTGCCACCTCCATCTCTGCTTTCAGTATCTTGCTACCTCCTTGGGAAGCTGTCTTCCTACCTTCCTCTGCCTTCTGGAAGCTCAGTTTCTTCATGATTGCAGAGGAACACCCCCACCCCACAAGAGATCCTCGCTCAGGCCTACCTTTGCACCCTTCCCCCAAACTGAACTTCGTTTCCATCCCCACAGAGATCTGCTCTCTGCTTACTATTGTGGTAGAGAGGATCTGATAAATTAATTCCCATTAAGGCACTGATAATAGATACAAGAATAAGGTATTACTCTTCTGGGGAAGTCCTAATAGTGGGAATGCCAGGGACTCTGGCCAACTGCTTCAAGAGATTGCGTGTGTGTGTGTGTGTGTGTGTGTGTGTGTGTGTGTGTTTTGGCGAGGAGAGGGGTGGTAGATAGAGAGGAGAGCCTGAACAGTAGCTTTGGAAGGGAAAGAAGCAGAGCAAATATGAGAGCCATTCTAAAGGAAGAAATGATAGTCATTCTTTTTTGGGGGGTAAGACTAAAAAACTGTTTCCCCTTCCCAAAGAAGAGAAAGATAGGAGGGGGACTACATAATTTTTTAATGTCAGTTCCAGCTCTAAGATCTATGATCTCAGAAGCCTCTATCTAGTCTGACTATATATGCAGCCAGCCCAGTGACCATCCTAATTGCTTGTGATGGAACATGACATAATACATTCTGAAAGTGCATTTTAACATGTGATAGGCAAGAATCTAAATTACAATATGCCTGAAGACAAAGGGAATGTTTCTTTGCCCATAAAAATGAGAGTTTGGATTAAATGATCCCTACTGCCACTTTCCAGTTTTTATAAGTCTATGAATTCATTTTATCACGTAGTAATGCACAAATGTGGAAAAGGCAATGACTTTGGGGACAGAAGGCATGGGGGCATAGTTCCAGTTTTCTATCTAGCTGTATGACCTTGGGCAAGTCACTGCCTATAATCTCAATTTTCTTACTTATAAAATAAGGATATTGGACTAGACTATATTAGATCAAGGTCTCTGCAAACTCTAACTTTCTATGTGTCAACTGGAGAAAATATTGTGAGAAAGAAAAATAATCATTTTCTTTCTGTGAATGGACTGATAATTCTCTTTTTGTCATGGTCTGCTTTAATGAAGTATTGAATTTTAATTCCTGGTTCTTGTCCAATGCTATTAAAATACAAGTCTCAACAGACAACTGAAATCTTTCTGATAGAAAACACTTATCAAGGAGTAACTGTTCTCTTGAAGTCTCCTTTTTCATTCCTTGTATGATAGAAGTAACATAGACTAGGGTTCTTGGCACATCAGGTGATTTTTTTTGTGAAAGGTAAGTAAATTATCTTTGAGACTTAATGATCCAGGAGCCTTGACCTTGACCTTGACCTTGACCTAACTTTCTGTTCACCTAAGTGCAACAGACCAGCAAATGAGGAAGAGAGGGCTCCTCAGATCTGACATATAATTCTAGCCAAGCAAGCTGTCATGTAGGGGCAGGGAGCTCTGTCCAGCTGAGTCAATGTTGTATTCTTGCCGAATAGCCTTTCCATGCTATTGTTCAATAATGTTTTGTAAAATGTTAGACGATCTGTTGTTAGATGATCTCATTTCATTCTAGGCCCAATCCTGAATGAGCAGACTGGCCTGAGTCAGGCCTGGACCAGAATATCTGCCATTAGTCAGCAGGATTAGGTCAGAAGGACCTCATGGCTGACCTCATTGAAGTGAGATAAACAAAATAGAGAGGAAGGGAAGCCCAGGGTAATCATATGCCCTGATATGTGAGAGTCTTACCCCTGTGACCACCATGCTTCTGGTTGCATGCTTTGGGTCTTCTCAATTAGATACAAAAGAAGCCTTCACTGCTTGGCTAGGATTAGGAAGTGAATTGTAAGTAAATTGTCATTTCATAATCAGCAACTAGAAATAGATGCAAATATGCTGAGTCTTTCAGAACCATGCCATGAAGATGATAAATACTATAGAATATAATTTGTTAAATCTGCATAATTTTGTATTAGAAGGTGATTGTGAACTCTAAGCCCGTTAGCTGTGGAGTCTTGTATTTTCCCTAAAGACTGTTAACTTAAGAACTGTGCTAAATAGATTGCTTGAGTTTACACCTTCCCAAGATCTCAGAGACTGTTCCAGAACTGGAAACATAGACAAATGTGCCATGTGCACTCAAATTGATTTGTTGATGACAGGGGTCTCCATCATTTTAAAAAGAAAGACAATTTCTACTCCCATTCTCAAATGGCGATAGGTGAGTAAACAGTGATCATGAGATGGGTGTTTTTAGTTTTGATAGCAACTGAATTTGAGAGGCTGGGAGCTCCTGGGTTCTTCAGTAAGATTGGAAGCAAGAGGAATTTCTTCTTTGGAGAGTATTATCATCGATACGAAGAGGAACTCAAGCTCTGGTCTGATGGTCCAGTAGCCTTTGGAGTTGTGTGACCCACCTCTTGTGGCTGTTCATGATCTTATCAATGTAGAAGATAAGCCAAGGGCAGTGATGGCCCTGGCTTGCAGATAGAAGGAGTAGGCAGTGCAGTGGAAGTGCTCAGTCCTGGAAGAGGGTCTTCTAGCAGCACCCTAACAGAATTTGACCAATCAGAGAAGTCAGTGGCAGCACATGAGATGGCACTTGGGCCCGCTCAAACTGGGCAGTGTGGTAGGCCCCAGTGGTAGCAGATTGATCATTACAGACAGCCCTAGCACAATGAGAAGTATTACTGGCCCTACAGGCAGTGGAACAGGAATCATCACAGACCCCAGAAACATTGGAATGGGCTGATATGTGGGCTAGGATTCAGTCAAGCCCATTGTAGCTCTGCAATAATAAGGCCCTTCAACATTGTTGCTAATATAGTATTCACAGGTCAACTCCATAATTTACTATTACCCAAGGACCAAGGGATAGAATTTTGGAAAAATGCTATGCTTTGGGGGACCAAGGAGTAGAATTTTGAAATGTCCCTTGCTTTTTAATGACAGGGTAAAACTATCATTTCATAATGACTCATACCCTTCAGAAGAAAGAAACAGTCCATCAGCAGAGGCCTCTAAAAGAACGAAGATTTGATATCTCTCCCACCAGAAGACTCTCAGGGAGAGAGAGGTTCTTGCTGTTGGATCAGGGATCACAGAGTGCATAACTGTTACCAGTGTTGATTCCAGCACTGGGACAAGTTACATGCAAGAGGGGAATGCATTCTTAGCCACATTAAGAGATAATTCTGACCAGTAATGATGATTGGCAACTGTACCAGAAGCACCATCTTTCTGTGCCATGGCCCTAATGTTTCTGGTACTGCTCCTTCTGCTCATCATTGATTTATATCTACAGACCCATAGTGAACTATAAAGATTTGGGATCATTCACTATCTAACCATTAAGATTAAGAAACCAGTTCTTTTAAAGGAAAACATGGAATGTGGGATTTCTAGTCATTGTTCTCTTCACATTCAGTGGGCAGTTACAATGGTTGCTTTTTTTTTACCTTCACTAAGTTCCTACTCCAGCTCCAAGTTCAATGTTGCCAAGCAATGGTTGTAAGCCCATTCAAGTGGTGGAAGGTCCTCATAGTCCTTTGGAACCTTGGGACCAAGGGATGGGATGTAGTAAGAACAACATCTAAGGCTAGCCTTTTCCTAAAGGGCATTGAAACCATCCTCAAGGCTAAATTGGCCCACCAAACTGAGCCTTGAACTGAATATAGCTTCTTGATCACCTGAGTACAAAGGACCGGTGCATGAGGACCCGAGGCCTCCACAGACTTGAAACATGCTTCTGATGTGTCACAGTAGAAAATTTGAAGGCAAGAGAACTGCACTCAATTGAATCTACGATGGTGAGCATGCTTTCTTTCCATGTTATTAAGTGAATATCTTTTTATTAAATGTTAGTTGGAACTTTTCATTTTGTTTCAATCCTGAGCATGAACCACTAGCTTGACCTGAGTCAGGGTTGGCTCGGAGTGCTTTGTATAGGTAGAAAGCCTATTTAGATTTCTGGTTGAAGACCACAGGAAAAATTTGGAAGAAAGGGAAAAAAAGGAAACCACCTGACAAATTGGGGGTAAGGAAGGTATGTAGAACTAGAAGTAATAAGACCTGAGTTCACTGACTCAACCAGGAAATTATTATGGAATTTTGGTCTCCCTCTCTGATCCTCAGTTTCCTCATCAGTGCTTTATAACAGCGTAATACAAAAACAATTTAATATTAGAGAAGAGACCCTAGTCTAAGGAAGTTAGGGTAGGGTAAATCTCCTAAGTGGGAAGTTTGTCTTTGGATCCATCAACATTGCTCCTTCATGACAACACTTTTTTATTCCTTTTTGGGGGTGCTGGCTCACACCAAATAACAACTCCAGACCTTTGGCTCTCCCATCAAACTTTACCTGTTCTATTCTATTCACCCAGACATTTGATAGTTGACAAGTACTTAATACACTAAATGAATTTTAGTGATATTGTAAAGAGTACTAATAGGCCAATGTGTTACCCCTCCCAGACAAATTACCTTTCAGGGACACAAATAAATGTCTTCATTGATGGGAATTTTGAGAGGGGAATGGTGATTATTTCCAATATCAAAAAATTGGATGTCTAAGGGCCCAGGCAGGGAATATAGGGAAAGACATGTAGATGAGTACAGAAGAAGGAAAGGAAAGCTGGCAGATGTAACCTGATATGATATGGCACTAAAAATACTGGTCTTGGTGTCTGGGGACCATGGTCCTAATACTGGTTCTGGCACTTAACTAGGTATATAATCTTAGGCAAGCGATTTCATCACTCTGGGCCTCAGTTTCTTCATCTAAAAATGAGTGTAACTAGATGATCTTTAAGATTATTTTAAGACCCTAGAATTTAGATGCCCAGAACTATCTATGATTCTAGGTAGAGACCTTAGGAAAAACCATACAAGCATGGCTGGGCAGGAATAAGGACAACAGATAATTTAGTGGGAAGAGTAGTAGACTAGGCTTATGCTATTTACTGCTGTGTGACAACACACCTTTCTGGACTTCAGTTTCCATATCTATAAAATGAAGTAATTGGGCTAGATGAATTCTAAAGTCCTTTCCTGCTTGAAATCTATGACATTAAAAAATAGCATGACTCCTAAATTCACTACTTGACTGCTTAATACAATCAAACAAGTGATTTAACCAATTTATTTTTCTGATTTTCTCAGATCCTTCCTTGCTTCTCTGATACAAGCAGTCAATATCATCAACCCAGGCGACCAATGAATTTGACTCACCCAATCTTTCCCACCATCAAATTAACTATTTGCTTAGTGGAATTAACCAAACTAATAGATGTTTTGTTTTGCTCTTCCATGAATAGAGCTGTTGAAGTAGAAGAGAAAGGATAGTATGGTGAAAAACAAGATGGATTTGGAATGAGAAGATGTGAATTCAAATCCCAGTCTTGCCACTAACTGGCTATGCGACTTTCTAAGAAATCTTTCTTTTTGAACCCTTTGGTTTTCATTGATATATTTTGTTTTTATATGACCTACATTTCCTATTATGTCTCTCCTCCTCCCCTTTTCAGAGAGGCTTCCCTTATAATGAAGAATTAAGAAGAAAAGAAAAGAAAAAATTTCAACTAAGCTAATCAAGAAACAGAAAATCCTCAAATTATAAGCAGGGTTCCACATGCATAGTCTCACCCTTGTGCAAAGGAACAGAAGTAGGTATCTTTTCTTATCAATTATTTGGGACCAAACTTAGTCATTATAATTTTGTGGCATTTAGTGTGCTGTTGGTGTTTTTATTTACATTGTTGTAGTTATTGTGCATATTGTTTTCCTGCTTCTGCCTGCTTTAGTCTTCATTAGTTCATATGTTTCCAGTCTTTTCTGCATTCATCATATTCATCATTTCTTACACTGCAGTGATATGACATTGCACTCACATAACATAGCTTTTGTATTCGTTCTCCAGTCAATGAGCATCTATGTTGTTTATAATGTTTTGATGCTATGAATATTTTGGTGCATATGAATTTTTCCTTTTTGTCATTGATCTGTGGGTATATCCATTAGCCTCTCTGGGACTCAATTTCCCACCAGTAAAATGAGAGGTTATATTAAATTATCTTTAAGGCTTCTTCAAATTCTGACTCAATGTGTTTTTTTTCCTACCACTCTTGGGTGAGGCACAAAATGTCTCATTCTGAGACATGTCCCTTTCAAGGAAATGAGGGAATGTGCCTGGTAACCAACAATGTCAACATCTCATATAAAAGAAGGTAAAAGGCAGCTGGTTCACAGTGTCTAGAACTCAGGTTTTCATTCACCCTTCATTAATAATACATAAAAGATGAGCCAGGACACACACACAACAGAGCTTCCAATTAATATGAGGAATGGAAACTGGTGGGAACTTGATGAGAAACAATAAGACATAATGAAATGAAATGCAACTGGGCAAGTCAACTACTCTTCTAGACTCAAATGAGGCAGAGGATGAATTATATTGTTTCAAATGAAAAAAACACAATTAAATCCAACTCAGTCCATCAGCTGAAGTCTTCTGCCAAATTAGTGGCTTGCCATCCACAGAATGTCAGGCCAAACAGAAACTTTACACTTTGCCTTTCACAGAGGCCTCTTACCTTGGGCTATGCCTACATGAGACTTGTGGACCTATAAATGTTCTTGGTTTTGTTTTGTTTTGTTTTTTACCGAGCTACTTGTCTATCTATTTAGTCTATGGAAATATGTGACTATATGAAAGATCTGTGATTTCCATAGTAGAGGAAACTCCTTCCACCAACCACTATAAATTAAAACTGGCCAATGACGTAATAGATACTCAATAAGTCCTAGAAAGTTGCCCGAGTTACAGAGAATTTAAGTGACTTGCCCAGGGTCCCACCACTAATAAGCAAGATTTGAGCCTTGATCTTCCTAACTTCCAGCCCATCACCGTATCCACTAAGATATCCTATCTCTCAATTAAGTCCAATACCTGGTAAGTTCATAAGGGAAATTTTAAATAAAATGAGTGAATTGGTACCATCTTAGCCAAATACTGTCAGACTAATGGCAATATGACAGTGCTGCTATTATACAGACAATTTAGGCCTCTTTTGGTGCAATAGACACAGTAAGTGATGAATCTTGTAAATGGTGGGAGCTTCTCTTTGAGAAATGCACAAGTGAATGAATCATTTAAGCAAAGTTTCTCTCCAAGGAGAGAGATAGGATTCCCTGGGCAGCATCCCTTACCAGGCAGCCACAAATTGTATACTGTCACTGTTTGGTCCTAGCACATGAGGCTTTCTCCCCATTCCCCCTTTGCAGACTCATGAGCTCTTTGCTTCTCTAGAAGCAACCTGCATAAAAGAATAATAGCTCTTGGGCTGAGACTTCAAATGCTGGTAGCTTTTCCCCCTGATCACTTGCCTATTCTCAATTCAACTCGACAAATATTTCTGAAGAATCTATGTGAAAAGCACTGTACTAGTCCCTGGTTTCAGTTCCAGGGCAGAAAGGACAGCTGTAGTTTACAGCCACCAGAGGGACGTCGGGGAGCAAAATCATTTGCAGAACAGCATGGCTTGGGGGTCCTAGGGGTGGCTTAGAAGTTGAGAGGGGAGACCTAAGTTGGGCCCCAAGACAGATCTGTGGAAATAGAAGAAGGACCTGAGACTTGGAGCATCATTCACCATACCTCAGGATTACAATTTGTTTTATACTAATAGCTGCTAGAAAAGCATTGTATTGTGCATGGGCAATTTTTCTAGGGGTAATCCCTGGCCTCAAGTAGTTTACATTCCACTGAGGCAATACAGCATAATATCAGTAGATGATATTTATATAATGCTTTAAAGTTTGCAAAGTGCTTCTCATTTTTTTTTCCATAGAACAACCTTATGAGATAGTTTCTCCATGTTTATTATCTCCACTTTACATTTGAGGAAACTAAGGTTTTAGGTGGTTAGGTTATCTGCCAATGACTTTGTAGTTAGTGGAGTGGAATTCAAACTCAGGTCTCTCCTGATTCCAAGTACAATGCCATTTCTACTACCTGACATTGATTCTCTATACAACATAATTTGAGGAAGGATTGAGTGGTGAAAGGGTTAGGCTCTTGAACTGAGAGAAACTAGGTAGTCTAAGATGTAGAGGTGAAAAGGGAGGACATTCAGGTATAATGACAGTGATGTGGCCTGGAGTGTCACCTTTGATATCACCATACCATAATGTAATACAGTAATTACTCCTCACATGGGATATGTTTCTGTTTTGATTCATCCCAACCTGCTCTTGCTCTGGCAGATCTAGGTTCTTAGAAATGGACCACCAGCACACAGTTTACACTCAAACTCAAGGTTCTAAAGGCTACATTGTTGAGGAAAAAACATATTTCCCTTACTCTGGCTCTTGAGACCTCACCAATGTATACCTATTTACATAGACAGCCACTCAACATAAGGCCCCAATATGCATGGTACATGATATTTTCACAAATAGTAACTCACAGCAATAATACTTTTAAATCTTAAAAATACTTACTTGTCAATAGGGCAAAATAAATAATAAAAAGCATCATAGATATCCATTAAAGCAAGTGGATTTAAAAAAAATGGACCAGTTAAAAATCATAACCAAACCAGAGGAAATAAAAAGTTATCGGGAGCTACTAAGCCCAGGTATACACTAACGAAACTGAGATCACTGAAAAATAGAGGATTACTTAAAAAATATACAACTAAATAGAAGTCCAAATAGAGATCTTAAATACTTTTATTTCAAAGAAGGAAATAGAACTAGAATAAGAACTACCAAAGGGAAAAAAAACCTCCCGATCCTGATGGTTTTACAGAAGCAGTCCATCAAACATTTAAAAAACAATCAATACCAATACTGCACGAGAAAGCACTCTATCAAACTCCTTTTAGGAGACAAATGTAGACCTAATACCTGAACCAGGAAAGGATAAAGCAAGTAAAAAGAACTACAAGCTAATATAATGAATATCTATTAATTAAAAAAAACTTTAAGTAAAATCCTGTCAGATTACAGAATTTAATCAAAGAAATTATTCATTATTACAACATTGCATTTATGTCAGAGATACAAGGATGGGTCAATAATAGGAAAACAGTTTACATAATTAATCATATTAAAAACAAAAATATTAACAACCACATAATTATCTCAATTGATATAGAGAAGATCTTTGATAGAGTACAACCCAAATATGCTAAAAGCCCTACAAAGTGCAACCATAGAGGGATGCTTTTTAAGATCACAAAAATTCCTACCTAAAATCAAAAACATGTATGCACAATATGCATATGTTAGCAGTTTTCCCAATAAATACAAGAATAAAACAACTATGCCCACTCTCCCCACTATTATTTAGCATGGCTCTTGAAATTTTAGCAATATCAATAAGACAAGAGAAAGAAATTAAAGTGGTAAAACCTTTTTATTTCCATTAGATTGTGAGTTCCCGAAGGGCAGAAACTGACTTTTTCCTTTCTTTGTATCCTCAGTGCTTAGCACTATGTCTAGTACATAGAAGGCTCTTAAAATACTTACTGATTGATTGACTAAAGAAAGGCATAGAGAAAATAGGACTCTCCCTATTTGTGGAAGACATGATGACTTAACAAAATCCTAGTGAAGCCAAAATACTAATTGAAAAAATTACTAACTTAGCAAAATTGCAACCTAAAAAGTAAAACCACAAAATCAACATCACTTGTTTAAAAATAAAATCTGAGAGGCAACAATAGAAAGATAATTCCTATGACAAATTACTGCAAAAACCATAAAATATTGATAACCAGAAATATATAAAATAAAATATTGAAAACCAGAAAATGTTGATAAAATATAATCTACTAAAACATGAAATAGTTGTATAGATTCAATTACAAAGTGCTCCTTAAATAAATAAAGAACAGCTTTAATCAGTCCTCATGTGTGAGCAATGTCAATATAATAAAAATAATATTAATGTTATCAAAGGTAATATGCAGATTTAATTCTATAACAATCAACTAGAGAAGATGTTTAGCAAAACTCAATAAGATGATAAAATTCATTAGGAGAGACAAAAGATTTGGAATATCAATTGAAATAATGAAAAAGGTAGCAATGAAGGGGTAATAGCATTTCCAGATCTCAACCTATTTTATAAACAGCACTCATAAAAACTAGTTTAAAAGTAGAGTAGAGAAATGGAATAGCTTAGACAAGAGAGAATCAGAAATGATGGCACTCAATGTTTGACTAATGTGAAAACATAAATTCCTTAGGAAAGTGCTGCCTCTTTGATAAGAACTGCTGGGGAAACTTGAGAGCAGTATATTTGAAATTAGGCTTAGACTAATAACTTATACCATACTCTACAATAATTTCAAAATGGGTATGTGAATTGATTATTAAGGATCATTCCATAAAAAAAATTAGAAGTGAGAAGATCATAAGCTTTTCATAGCTGTGCGGGAGATGGATTTTTAACCAAACAAGGGGTAGAAATAATTTCAAAAGAGAAAATAGGTAATTTCAATTACATGAAATTGAAAAGCTTGTATACAAACAAAATAAATATATTTAAGATAAGAAGAGAAGTAGTCTAATGGGGAAAAGTCTTCATATCAAATTTCCTGAGGATTTGGAATTCGAAATACATAGACAATACATAATAGATAATTAACTAATAGCATAATGTATGTGATGTTATAACATTACAATAAATTTTGTAATATATTATGATGCATAAATTTACAGAGAAATGGATAAACAAGTTATGGTATGATTATAGTGGAGTAGTCATTATGATATGTTATGTTATATTGTATTGTATTATGTTATATTGTATTATATTACATTATA
>CM053622.1:318556373-318573718 GCA_028646595.1 Phalanger gymnotis | reverse complement strand
ATTATATTATATTATATTATATTATATTATATTATATTATATTATATTATATTATATTATATTATATTATATTATATTATATTATATTATATTATATTATATTATATTATATTATATTATATTATATTATATTATATTATATTATATTATATTATATTGGAATGACTTATATGAACAAAGAGAAGCATAGACTTACTTAAATTGATACATAGTGAAGCAAGGAGAGTTAAAAAAAAAAAGAAAAGCACAACTACAACAATGTGAATGAAAAGAACAAAGACAAAAAAATAGCAAGTGAATGTTGTAAAATTACAAAGAAAAAGCATGGCCCCAAAAAAGAGATGTGAGAAGACACCTCCTATTGCTTTGCAGAGTTGAGAGGTCCACAGATGTGGAATATTGCATACCTTTTCAGATTTTTTTCAATGTGTCATTTAGTTTTAATGATTGTTTTTCCTTTTTTTCTTCAAAATTTATTCTTTGTTATATGGGATGGTTCTCCATAGAGAAGAAGGAGAGTGGTACAGGGGAACATTTAGTGAGGTAAAAACAAAAGATAGCAATTAAAAATTGTGTTTTACATTACTTCACATGTGTAATAAATATCATATTGCTTACCCTCTGAAAGGGTTGGGGGGGCGAGTGAGAGAGAAAATTTGGAACTCAAAAATAAGAAAAAATACATGTAATTGGGAAATATTTAATGAAATACATAAAAATACATTTAAAAATAAAATATATTGTTAAAAAGTGTTATGTGCTGATTGTCCATACCCCCCAATTATTTCTCTGGATTGGCCCACTATCTAGATGGAGGAGAAGAAAGAGGGGGAGGGAAAGACAGAGAAAGAGAGAGAGAAAGAAAGAGAAAGGGGGGCGGAGAGACAGAGAGAGACAGAGAGAGACAAAGAGAGAAAGAGAGAGAGAGAGAGAGAGAGAGAGAGAGAGAGAGAGGCATATAATTTGAGTTTTAGCTTCTATCTCCTAATGTATTTTTATCCTACTCCTCATCAGACTGCTATATCAGGGCTTGCCCTCCCTTTGAACTGGCAGTATCTTTTTCTAATTATGAAAATGTGTTTGTGGAGCTGGAGGAGGGAAGCAGATGACTTAAGATTCCCTTAATACCAAAAAATAATGTCCAAGCTGGGTGTTCAGCAATTTTGATAGTGACAACTCTTCATTTTTGTTTTCATTGCTCAAATGGGAATGATATTTTAATGACGGCAATGCCTTTATCTTTACAAGGAATTTTAGTATTCATTTTTTTAATTGGTTAAAATATAATTCCTGTTTCTTAGACTATGCTTCAAAGGGCATTCAGAGAACTTAGAAAAAGCTAACAAGGAAATCTGCCATGTAACAGGTCCTGCCACAGAGCTCCATGTACACTTAATGAATGTTGGTTGAGCTAAACAGGAACCAGTTAAGCAGTCATACTGCCTCCTGGCATGGAAGAAAAAAAAATTGGATGAGAAATTGAACCAAGAGCTACATTTTGTCTATACATTTGTTGTTGAGTTGTTTCAGTTGTGTCCAATTCTTCATGACCCCAATTGAAGTTTTCTTGGCAAAGATACTGGAGTGCTTTGTCATTTCCTTTTCTGGCTCCTCTCACAGATGAGAAAACTGAGGCCAACAGGGTTAAGTGACTTGTCCAGGGTCACACAGCTAGTAAGTGTCTGAAGTGGATTTGAACTCAAACTGATGAATCTTCCTGACTCTAGGCCCAGTACTCTATCCGCTGTACCACCTAGCCTCCCTCTAGACCTGTACAAGGTAGGAAAAAGTATAGTAAATAAAATCTCACATAGTTATCCATAGTCTAGGATCAATCTTCAAGTTCAGTGCTCTTTCCATTACACCACCATGAATGTCATTCCAGTGAATCCATAGTCAAAAAATTTTATGACAGAAAGATTTCTATTCTGGACCTTCATGACCAAAGAATTCTGCTTTCCAAATGGATCATCAAAAGCTGTGTTTTTCTTAAAGTTGGGAGCTTGAGAGAATGAATGCTTTGTTGTTCATGTCCACTCATTGAAGAGGATTTGGTTAGTGTGTCCCACATTTGGTCTGTTGGGTGACAGTTCAGGGGTTACAGGCTTTAAGGGATTTTAAAAGCCTATTTAAACTGAAGACTTGTTTGTGTACTGGGGTGTGAAGATGCATGCATTTGTTATCAGAAGAGTTCACAAGGCTCTTGGGCCGAGAGCTGTGCTTTTCCACACTCACCAGGAGCTCACTCCCATGGGGAAAGACATACCAACAGAACCACCTGCCACGCTAATGATTTTTTTCCCTCCCCTATTCCTGATATCCAATTCTCTTTTTTTAAAGGTTAAAAGGGTTATTTCTTCCTCTTGCAGACCCTTTTCTATTCCGTTGTGGCTACCTACCTTTCCGAAGGCAGGTTTTAGGTGGCTTTGCATCACGACCAGGCTCCAGAAGTCTCTGAGAATTCTAGCTCTGGAGCCACTACCCACTTTCCATTGTTCCGTTGCTCTTGCTAATAATATGTTCCGTATTGTTCTTGTTAATAATCAATTATGCAAATAATACCCAAATTCCCTACTTCTACTTTCAGATCATTCCAATCAACCCAATATCCAATACATATAAGAGCAAAAAAAATGTAAGAAGAGATAGTCAAGAAATTGAATCATTCCTCTACTCCTTTCTACCCTACACAGATGGCTCCAATCTTCTGCAAATCACTTAACTTCCCTAGGTTTCAGTTTCCTCTTCTAGAAAATGTCTGGGGTTGGAGATGACCTTTAAGGTCCCTTGCAGCTGCAGATCTATGAGCTTAACATCCTGTACTTCCTTAGAGAGGAGATGGGATAGAACCTCTCCTCCCAAGAAGAAGGGTTTCACCATCTTCTATGGCAAAATGGCAAAAGTATCCCTCGGCACCTAGAATAGGCAGGATAATTGCCTTGTTTCCCCTATTTCCTCTTAGCAATCTCTCAGTGGCTAACATGGAGAACTGCTAACCTCTTGGGGAAATCTGGAATCCACTGAAGTCTTTTGTTGACCAGGGTTATCAGGATTTCACTAGGATTCCTGAGTTTGGGTCACAATGGCAACCACACTCTTTGCATTCCCCATTTGATTTCCACCTGGACCATAGCTAACAATTTGTTTCTATTCATGACTCAGGAACATGTCAGGATGCCCTAGATGGTGACCCTGGTCACACCTCTATTCCTTTTCCTTACTTAATTTCATTTCCCCTCTCTCTTTCCTTCCTCTCCCAAATTTGTACCACCTAAGGCAATCCCTGAGTCGAGGTGCAAAGCCTCTCAGGGGCTCAGATATTTCCAATGAACAACAGCTCCTTTGTTGTAGACCCTTGAAGTTGAACTGGAAAGTTCTTGTTAAGCATAGAGGTACTGCCTGCCCATATTATCTCTATACCTCCAATGACAGAGACAGACACAGAGAGACATAGACACAATGAGACATAGACAGAGAGTCAGAGATAGAAGGAGAAAGAGGGAGGAAGGGAGGAAGGAATGGGAAGAGAGTGAGAGAGAGAGAGAGAAACTACCTTAATGAAATGCAACAAGGTGACTGACTGTTGAAAATGGGAAAGGTGGAGTGGCCTGAAGGAGGGTTGATGGACCACAGTCCTCAAACCTTTAACTTTTGCTTATCAATTAGTCATCTGTAAGCATTTGTCAAGCACCTACTACGTGCTAGACATGGTGTTAAATGGCTGCAGATACACTTCCTCAAGGAGCTCAAACTTTGTTAGAGGAGACAAAGGCATACATGCTCTAAGTGCTCAGTGTTTTGGATGGGGAGAGGAAACTAGAAACTGGGGAGATCAGGAAAGGCTTCATATAAAAGAGGGTACCTGAACTCAGTTGGGAAAGAAAAAGAAAATAGGCAGAAGGAAGTGTAGGGATGGGAAACAGTCAGTGTAAATGCACAGACATGAAATTCAGAAGGTCATATGTGAGGAACATACGAGAAATATCATATATGAGAAGGCCAGTTTGCTGGGACTGAATGTAGAGTGTATGAAAGGGTATACTGTGTGACAAAACTGGAAAGGTAATAAGGTTTTAAACTGCTTCACTGGGATTAAAGACTGAGGATACACTCAGACTTACATTTCTCATCTACTACATGATCCTTGTACAGGCTTATTGTGAAGAAAGTCCTCCATGAACTTTAATGGATGGTATTAATGGATGGTATCATTGTGGATTATTGCTATCACCTTCCTATTTCAGCTTCTCATTGTCCCTCTATTGGACTACTCTAATAGACTCTGGATCCCAGAATGTCAGAACAAGAAAGTTTCTCACAGATCAAGTTATTCCAAGGCTCTCATTTTTCAGATGAAGTCTCCGAAGCCTGACAGGGGCAGTGACTTGCTGAAGGGTCACATAGTGACTAAGTAGAGAAGCTTGGGCTCAAACGTGGGTCTCCTGACTCCTAGGACACAGTTCTTTCTACTGTACCACCTGCAGCTAACACCCAACTATCAGTTAACACCAGATCAGGTATTAGTTGACAGAAGCAGGAAATAAGATAGGCTCAGGTAAAGGACTCGGGAAGAAGGAAAACAGCAAAGGGGCAGGGCCCAAAGGCAAACTTCTGTTTCACATTTTTGCAGGGGCCTGTCATTACTAGCAGCCTAGCTCCTCTGAATATTCTGAGACTCTCACCCAAGCCCAACTTAACAAGGGAATATTCCTTTGTCTGGTGAGGTTCACTTATGTGGGTCTGGAATTAGAGATAGCTTTGTTCGGGTTGTATCTGGCCATCTCCTTGGCAAGTAGCCTGGGGAAGGAGAGACTTGGGATCAAGATAAACTAGTGAGTCACAACTCTGTTTCTTGGGAAACAAAAATGACAACAGTGACAACACTACCAATGCTGGACTTAGGTAGGGAGGACAAGAGCTACAGAAATTGAGCCTGGAAGATTATTTACGGCATCATTTGGGAAGCAGGGAGGAAACTGCTCTATACCTCCTCTGTCTTTAACTCAGGGGAACTAAGACAGTGCTTGGACTTCTCTGCTCCACTGATAGAGGTATCCCTTGGGGTCCCAGCTGAGAATTACTTCTTCTCTGTGTAATAATATCTATTAAGAGTTCAGATAATAGGCTCATTTTGTGGGGCCACCTGGACCTCAGGTTCTAGGCAGGAAGCTGGTAGCAAATAGAGAAGTAGAATAATGACCAACCTGGCTCTCTTTCCATCCAGCGGGACAATTCTAAGGCTTAGAGATGGGAGGGATGTTAGAGATCCTGTAATCCAACCCCCTCATTTCATAGATAAGGAAACTGGGGACCTGAGGAATTAAGTAGCCTGCCCAAGGTCATACAGGAATAAATAAAAGAGCTAGGATTCAAACCCAAGTCCTTTGACTCAAAATCAAATCTTTCCACAGTAGCATGTTGCCTTAGAGAGGGGATTCCACAAACTGATCAGTGTCATATTCCATCCTGCCCAGACTTCCCTGAAAGTGGCTGTTTCGAAACTCCCTCCCATTCTTCTCTTCCTTTCTAGTCTACTCCCAAGTAAACCACAATTCTCCCTTGGTTACATTACAAGGAGAGAGACTCCCTGGTTGGGTGAATGGTGAAAGCCATAAAATGTCCTTTTCTTTCCCTTCTCCTAAGAATAATATTATATGCACACACACATACACACATGTGTATGCATGGATGTATGTATACATCCATACAAATAAACATATATAATTGCATACAAACATACACATACATACAGCTAGTACATACATATATAGACCAGGTTGATAGAGGTATCACTTAAGAGAATCCTTGTTTTTCACCATCCCTTCTAGTCCCAGTCCAAAATATGAGTTAGTAGAAGCCGGACTAAATGATCTCTAAAGTTTTGCAAATATTACCCCAACACAGCCTGAACTATCAGCTATAAAATAATGTGGGATAACAAAACACATATTCCTGTGAAGGTAGCAGAGTGGGGAGGAAGCTGGTTTTCCTCTTTTGGCTATGTTAGTGAGTTGATTAACCAAATCTGCTTTGAGACGAACTGAAGAAATGGTTATTTCTACATATGTGTGGAGAGCTGGAGGGATGATGATGAGGAGGGAGGTGATTACTTTTTGCATGAAGCACTGGTCAAAATATTAAAGGTAAGTAAGGTTTTAAATAGCTACCAAGCCACTTATAGAGTTTCTCATACAGTTATAGAGTGTCTTACAGACTTTCTACTGGGAATTCAAGTTGAATAAGGAATATTTTTGTAGTCACTATATCTATATGGTTTCTCTTTAGTATGAGTTCTCTGACCTTCATTAAAGTCTATACTGTGGCATATCCTTTCATATCCCTTGTGTTCATGAGACTTTGCCTTCATAATTCTCTCTTATATGAATTCTCTGATTTAAGAACAGGATGAGAGGCAGCATGGATAGCAAGTTGGGTCATGGAACCAGGAAGACCTGAATTCTTCTGACACTTACTGGTTGTGTGATGCTGTGCCTCCCTAGGAAACCCTCTAAGGCTATAAATTCTTGGAGAGGTAATAGGTTCCCACTTAAAGCACAGGCTAGTTGACCACTTACAGTGAATGTGATAGGGAAGATTCATTTTGGGTATGGGTTGGATTAGAGATCCCTCCTGACTTTCAAATTTGTGATTCTGTGAAGTTTCAGAACAGAGATTGAACCACATTGGTAGAGGAAATACATCACTGGAAGATTCCTATGCCAATGAAATTACAGATTTTATAAAACAATTATAATAGTGATGAAAGTGATGATGATGATGGTGGTGGTGGTGGTGGTGGTGGTGGTGGTGGTAGTGGTGGTGGTTGATGTCCAAAGACCTGCCAAGGTTTGGAAAGGATTAACCCCAGAATGGTGGTCATCAGGTGAATGACATTATCTTTGGTCATAGTATATCTATAAAGGCATGGAGGCTCTTTGTAGGTTGGGTGAACTCTCAAATGGAAACCATGGCTATTTTGTAACATCAAGTAAGTACGAGAGAATGCCTCTT
Organism: Phalanger gymnotis; assembly: GCA_028646595.1. Classification (NCBI taxonomy): domain Eukaryota; kingdom Metazoa; phylum Chordata; class Mammalia; order Diprotodontia; family Phalangeridae; genus Phalanger; species Phalanger gymnotis. Next base: position 318,566,707 of record CM053622.1, on the reverse strand, counting down.
TCCAATCTCTCCTCTTTCCAATGTGCTGAGTTCTCTACTCTCATATGAATCTTCTTAAAACCCTGCTCTGGTCATGTTGCTTATTTAGATCTTCTTTTTGTCACCTGTCTTACCCCTTTGGTTCCATCATCTCCCAGTGACTCCCCTGGAATCATTCTTTCTGTGTGTGTCACGTAGGTTGATTTTTTTTCCTTTCCTTGATCTCTGTTGCTGTGGAGAGAAAAGCTGGGAAAACTACAAGTGCCAGGGAATTAGGAAGCCTGATGGAAGTGAGTCCCACTATTTCCTCCTTTCAAGAACGATCCCTGTATGGCATGAGCTTTCCTAAGCTCCTGGGAAACTGATTACTGCTTCCTAGCTTACCATGTTCTAAACAACAGAATGGATCAAGTTGTCTGGGGAGTTATCTCCGAGGAAAAGGAAATCCTTCTTAAATCACAGGCCTTCCAGTAGATTAGAGTCTAATGAGAAGAGCAGGAAAACACAAATAGAAAAAAGTAAACAACAGAAGCCACAGACAATCCTCAGGCTTCACTACTACTATATTTTGAAATATTACAATATTATTCTTTAATACTTCGAGGATTTGTGATTTCATTAGTGTGAGTATTCCTTTTGCCAACACAGATCTGTGCCTTTAAGAGACAGTCTTTCCTAAATTGCCATGGTTGAAAATTTACATTCCCTAGTGGCTTTTCATGATGTATCTCTTCAAACTTAGCTAGACTGAACCATAGATGGCAGACATATAGTTCTGACTATACTTAAAGCTGTTTCAGCTTTGTAGGACCTTCAAGTTTTTGTTTTCTGTTGGTCTAGAGCAGGGCTGTCCAACTTTAGGTTTTTATTGAAACAATAGGCAATATATTTTTGATTTGCCATTTTAATGAGAGCTCTGTGGTAGCTCAGCTTCATTTACTAAAGCATTTATGTAAATTTCTATGCTTGTAGGCAGGCCCCATGTGGCCCGAAGGCTGCATTTTGGACAGCCCTGGTCTAGAGAACCCAGGGCAACCTCCACAGCAGGGATAGCGGAGTAAGGCTTTGGTATTATCACATTTACTTTATCCAAATTCATATCCACAAATGGAGCAAATGGTCCTTAAATACCTGCAATGTGCAAGGCATTATGTTAGCTAGAATGTGGAATACAGAGATGAATCTTTAAAATCTCTTATCTTTAAAAAACCTACAGTATAGCAAGAGAAAGAAAATGAGCACAAAGATTAATATAATGCAAATTAGAATATGATAAGTGCATCAAGGAAGTGTAATGTAGCATGACAGTATGGAGGAAGGAGTGATCACTTTTGTCTGAGTGTTCACAGAAGGGTTCATGGACGAAGAATACCGGCATTGGGCCTTAAAAGATGGGAAGGATTTTTATAGTTAGGGAGAGTGTGGGTAAAGCAACAGAGTTCAGGGGAAGGGGAAGTTCAGAAGAGGTGAATGAAATAGAAAAGAATGATGCGAAGGTAGTTCCTGAAAAGTAGTGATGCAAAAGGGGAAAGAAAGGTCACAACACAGATGAGTGACATGGTCATAGCTGCCTTCTAAGAAGATGCAGTCTGGTAACTCTGAAAAACATCAAACTTTGACTGCATCAGGGAATAACCATGACATCTATAAAATATTTTACAAGGTACCCAGAGGGAAAGGAGTGAAAGAGCAGAAGAGGGTCATAATAGAACAATTTGCTGCTACCTGGCTAAGATTTTTAAAAGCCCCAACCACTGTATGTAGAAAAAGCTCAGTGGCTTATAAAGTCCTTCTCTATTATTCTTCATCACTTGGAATGTTTGTGATTGTTAATCACTGAATTCACAATAAAAAAAGAAAATTTTCCTGGTGTCAGAAACCATATAAGCAAAGGCAAGAAAGGGTGGGATGAGCCTGAGGGAATCCATTTTGGCCAGAGCATAGAATACATTAAAAAAAATTATGAAATTTAGGGTATAAAGACAGGGTGTGGACAGATTGCCCAGCCCTTTGAATGCCAAGCTGAGGAATTATTTGGTAGACAAAAGGGAAGCACTGAGAATTTGAGGTGGGGAGTGGTCTAATTAGATTGCTACATTAAGGTTATGCTGACAGTAGTGCATATGTGGATTGGAAAATCAGAAAACTAGAGACTGAGAGACCAGCCATAAAATGATTCAACAATCCAGGAAAGAAGGTGGGCCTTAACTTAAGTAGTGGCTTTGAGAATGGAAAGAAGAGGATGTATTCGAGAGATACTGTAGCACTGATAGACCTGTAGACTGATAGCACTGTAGAACTGATAGACCTGGTGACTGATTGGATGAGTGGGGCAGGGTCTAAGAGGGGATAGAAAGTTAAGGATGGTTTTAAAGATTGTACCCAAGGCAACTGGGAGAATGTTGGTGCCAAGAACAAAAAAAAATATGCAAGCCAAGAGAAGGACAGTATTACAAAAGCATAATGCTATAATCCAGATGTGCCCACAGCCACAAGAAATAAGAGAAATCATAAGGCTTAAAGCAAGCACTTAAATAAAGATGAGAGAGAGCCAGGTGTGGTGGAATAAGCCCTGGGACAGGAATAAAAAGATGTGAGCCTCAGTTGAAGCCTTATCCCTAAACTGCTGTAGTTGTCAGTTTCCTCATTTGTAGAATTATGGAGTTAGACAAAATGATGTCTAAGGTATCTTCAGACTTGAATGTCTAGGATTCTATTTTAGCTCATGCACATGGAAGGTCCTGAGCCTACAACCTCCTTCAATTTGATATGCATTTATTCTTGTAAATAATTCACGTTTACCTAACATGTTCCTCATAACAATTCTGTGAGGGAGGTGTGTTGAGTATCATAGTCCCCATTTAACAAATGAGTAAACTGAGTCTCAGAGAGGAGAAGGGACTTGCCCATGGTCACATACTTGCCCATGTGAGCCCACACTCATGTAGGAGGGTAGGATTCCAACTTGGTGTCTTGGCTTCAATCATAGAACTTTTTCTACTTCATTGTACTGATTCTTCAAGATATAAGGCTAGCAAAGTATTTTCCTCACAACAACCCTGAAAGGCAGGTCATTCAAGTATTGTCATGACTCCCACTTAACAGGCTAGGAACCTGGGCTAGGAACCTGAAGCTCCTAGGACAATTTGGGAAACAATTCTTATTCTCTGTCCTCTTTCTCCTCCTCTTCCTCTTTCAGCGCTGTAACTACTATTACAATTCAGTCAAATTAAGTCAAACCACAGGTGATTTTTAAAGCACTTACAATCAGATGAAAAGTGTTTTTTATTCCTTTTTCTCATAGTTAAAAAATAATAATCATGAGTTTGGCTGTATTTTATCAGAGTCTTCCCCCTAAACTGTCTTGTGTTTGTGGACCCATCACCACAATTATTGACAATGGGCAATGTGATTATTTGCACGATAGAGTTAATTACAATTACAGTAACTAATTTTTATAGCGCTTGGTTTTGCAAAGCATTTTAACCTCATAATCTCATTGAATCCTCACAATAACCTTGTGAGGCAAACTCTATTTGTATCATCACCATTTTACAGGCAAAGAAACTGAGGTTTTGTGAAAATAAATGACTTGGTCCCTTGTAAGGATCTGAGGCTAGAAGAGCATAAACCCCATTCTTCCTGATTCCAGTTTAAACACTATTTCCACTGCCCCAAACTTCCCTCAGTTATGTCCTTGAATCGGATTTCACATGGCTGCTCTTAGACGACTCCCACTTGTTTTACTGGGAGCTGGGATAAATATGTGAGGAAAGCCTCCCAGAATTGAACTATGTGTGAAATCTATTTGCTTCACTTTAGCCAAGCTTGTTGGCAAACTGTTAATTTTGCTGCTCTATAGATTGATGCAGTCTAGTTCACTCCAAGAGGAAATGTGGGTCTTTTTGTTCGGTGATGTGGGTACTCGGTGTCAGCACCCACTGAATAGTAAAAAGTAATAATATCACTGGACTGAAGGTGGGCAACAAAGAGAAACACACACACACACAAACACACTCAGAGGCTTTGCTTACCGAGATTTGCACCATTATGTAAATGCAGGATGAGAAGGTGATAAATTGACCAGGTGAAAACATCAAAGTTTTCAATGAAATCAGACTAACTTAGCAATGGAACTTAGAGTCTGTAACAGCAGCTTTGCATCAAGAAGAACCAAAGACTCGGACCCTTAAGCGCAATTGCCCTCATACAACATATGAACACATGAATGTACACATGTTCACAGAGGAATATGGGACAACACAGAAGAAAAAGATGGTGCATGAGCATTACACAGTAGCTACTAGTGTCCCCTGAACGATTTCTTCATTTTACCACCATGACATTGTCTCCCTTTACTATTGGTATTTATAATAATAATAGCTAACATTTATGTAGCACTAACTACATGCCGGGCACTGTGCTAAGTGCTTTATGATATTATCTGGGTTCAATCCTTTGTTCTCTGTCACTTACCAGTCTGGGCCTCAGTTTCCTAAGCTGAAAAATGAGAGAGTTAGACTCTGTGACCTTTGAGGGTCCTTGAAGGTCTATCATTCTTTCATGCTAAAAGTCATGTTTCACCTCTCGACTCCCATTCTTTATTGATTTCTGTCTCCTCTCTCTTTCCCCTTGCTTTCTTTCCATGGAGTGAGGGAGATCAGTGAGGCCAGTTTGTTTTAGGATAGTGCTCAGGACAAAGAGAAGGTTGCCCATTATAATGAAATGCTTCTGTGGACCAGGCAAGGCAATGAACTGCTGTTTGTTGTGTGAGTCAGACATTTTGTTTGCCTAAGGCATCCTGAACCTCCAAAGTAGGATTGCCAGAGAGAGCCTTCTTAGGAGTGAGTTTCTATAGAAAAACTTAGTCAAGTGCCTCTTTTGTTCAAAGCCAACACAAGACTCAGTGCCATAAATATATGTAGTAATAATACCAGCTCTAAGGTTTCTAAAGCACTTTACATATACTATCTTATTTGAGACTCACAATTACCCTGCAAGGTCGTTATTATCATCAACCCCATTTTGCAGATGAAGAAGGTGGGGCTGACAGGGACTTGCCCAGTGCCCCACAACTAATAAGTAAGGCAAAATTTGGACCTAGGTTTTCCTGACTCCAAGCATACCACTCTAGCCATTATGCCACCTAGCTTCCTGGTGGATAGATGTCTGAAAGATGACTTTCATCTCCTGGCTTTGCATCACCTTCCTTTGTGTCTACTGCCCTGCCTAGTTTCAACTCCACAAAACACGAAGTGCCTCCTAGGATAAGCTCATCATTTCTAAACTCACCACTATGCTGCTAACTTGAGCACAGATTGACAGGACCTCCCTAAGTTTCTGTTCCCCTGTCATTTCAGGGCTGGAGGGCCAAGTACCAAAATCCTCCCAATGCTTTCCTTTATAAAGGGCAGAAACTGGACTTTCAACTCACCATCAAATCCTGAAAATAAATGACCAAAGAGCCACAGAGGTTATATGACCACTGTTAACTCTGAAAAATGCCAAAGAGCTCACAGAGAGCATACCCCTATATCCTACTGATCCAGTCGGTATAGTTTCATGATCTGCTCTACCTTCATTTAACAGTGCATGTAAAGGGGCAGAGGTAGAGGATGAGGGTGATCTAAGGCCAAGGTTTGTAAGGCAAGATTGATGATATGATAAGGGGCCAAGAAACTCAAAATAAGACAGTATAGTGTTGAACCAATTAATCCACTTCCTTTCCTCTCACTTTCCTCTTAACCCTCTATAGTCTGGTCTCCAACTTCATCAGTAAACCAAAATGGCTCTTTTTGAAGTTACTAATGATCTCTCAATTCCTAAATCTCATTAGATTTTCTCAATTCTCATCCTTCCTGACCTCTCTGCAGTTTTTGACAATGTCAATTAGTCTCTCTTCTTTGAGACCTTTTCTATGTGTTTTCATGACACTACTTTCTCCTGATTCTCCTCCTACCCATCTGATCACTTCTCAGTTTCCTTTGCTGGATAGTTATGCAGGTCATTCCTGCTAACCTTGAGTTTCCCAGAAGGCTCTGAACTTAGCCCTATTCTCTTCTCCTTCTATATTGTTTTATTTGGTAATCTCATCAGCTCGCAAGGATTGAATTATCATCACTGTGCTGATGATTCTGGTCCAACTTACCCAGCCATAAGCTCTCTGATGACCACCAGTCTCACATTTCCAACTACCTATTAGACATCTCAGAATGGATATCCCATAGACATCTTAAACTCATCATGTCTGAAACAGAACCATTAGCTTTCCCCCCAACTCCTCCCCTCTTCTGAACTTCCCTATTATTGTCAAGGGCACCACCATCCTTCTAATCACCTAAACTCAAAAACCTGTTATCCTGGACTCTTCACTCTCTGTCATGGTCCATATTAAATATCTCTGTGTTGATTTTACCTTCATGACATCTCTCATATATCCCCTCTTCTCTCCTTTGATATAGTCACCACCCTGGAGCAGGCCTTTAGGACCTCTTGCTTGGATTATTGCAATAATTCTGTTCTTGCTGGTTGTTTTCCTTGCCATAGATCTCTCCCTACTCTAATACATTCTCTACTCAGCTGTCAAAGCAATCTTCCTAAAGCACAGGTGTGACCATGTTACCCTTCTACTCCATAGACTCCACTGGCTACCTATCACCTGCAGGGTCAAATATAAAATACTCTATTTGGTGTTCAATGCCCATCATAACATCCTTCCCTGACCCCACTTTCCCAGTTCTCTTACACATTATATATCACATATACTCTGCCATTCAAATGACACTAGACTCGTTGATATTCCTCAAACAAGACCCTCCATATCCCAATTCTGGGCTTTGTCACTAGCTGTCCTCCATACCTGGAATTCTTTCCTTGTCATCTCTGTCTCCTGACTTCCCCTGCTTCCTTCAAGTCATACTTAAAATCCCACCTTGTACATGAAGGATTTTCTAATTTCCCTTTATTCTAGTACCTTTCCTGTGTTGATTATTTCTAATTTATCCTTTATATAGCTTGTTTGTATATAGTTTTTTGCATGTTGTCTGCCCATTAGTCTGTGAGTTTCTGGGATTGTCTTTTGCTTTTCTTTGTATGCCCCAAGTTAACAGAGTGACTGGCACATAGTAGGAGCCTAATAAATGATTATTGACTGAGTGAAGAAAAGCTCCAACTGAAGGCTGCTTTGACTACATGCATTCTTTGTGTTTGTTTAGTTTTCAGGCATTGTTTTGTAATAAATAGTCATAGAGAATGCTGAAGATAGGCAGTAGAGTGTCTTGAAAGAGCAATCGACTAGGAGCCAGTACTTTGAGTCCTGTTGTGAACCAGCAGCGGAATGACTAACTTCTCTGGATCCTAATTTCCATCAACCTTAGGTCTGTAGGCTCTTCTAATTCAATTCTTTTTTTTAATTCTACAATTCTCTTAAGTTAAGGGCAGATTTCGAATGGACATAGTGTCTAAACAAAGACTGATCCCCGCAATGGTCTTTTCACCCATACCAACAGCCCAGATTATAGCCATCAGTAGTGTCATCTCTGAAAAGGTGGACATATACATAGGTATGACTCTAAGTATTATGCTATACAACAGACAAGCACAGGACTAGAAGAAAACTCAAGACCAATTTCTCTCTTCCCTTGCCTCTGGGTAGAATTCAGTGTCCTAGAAAGCTATACTTCTAAACTTTCTTCAAGTATTTGCAGAAATTGGTTCCCTGCAACCCCCAAATGTGATACACAATACTATTTCACCACATTTTCACCCAGCAATTTCGGATGTATCACCTAAGTCCCTCCTGTTGCAATTTAACTCCTTTGGGGTCTTTTGCATGGGTGTGGATAGACACCTGCCAAAGAATCACTTAAACCAGTGGTATTTTGAAAGGCCAAAACCACATTTCTATCTTGTTGGTTCCATATTTTATAAGTCAAAACTTGTCTGACTTATTGTTGGGCCTTATTTCCTTATCCTGTTTTATGCCCCCAACATTCATGTTTCATACTATGTAGTTCATCTCCTTACTTCCAGGAATATATCATATGTTCCCCATTTCTGTTACTTCATTCATATTCTTCTTGCAGAGAGTGTTATTCTCTCTTCAGCTCAAGTCCCACCTTCTCCGTGCAGACTTCCTGGACTGCTCTACCCTACACAGATCATCCTTTCTTCTGACTTCTTATAGCATTTAGGGTCTGCAGTAAACATATATTTTATTGTTCATTTTCTTAGAATCATAGGATTTAGAGTTATGAGGGATCCTGAAAGGCAACTAGGAAAATTACAGATGGGAAAATTGGTACAGAAAAGATTCCATAGATTATAAATATACTTTTCTTGATTAGTTAAGATAATATTAATATCATCTTATTAAATTATTCCAGATACCAAGATAGTTTTATTTTGAAGTAGCACCCAGAGCAATCTCATTCTTGAATGAAGAATGAAAAGCATTTTTAAAGCATTTTCTATATGTCGAACACTGCACTAAGTGCCGGAGATACAAATACAAAAGCAGAGAGAGTCCCTACCTTCAATAAACTTGTATTTTAACAAGAGGATACAGCACATATAAGAGAATGGTGACTAGGGAATGGTATTTTGATTCAGGAAGTTATGGAAATTGTAAGTGGAGCCATAGAAAAATGTAGGTTAACACCCTTTCCCCAATATTTTTTAGTATAGGAATGACAGTATTTATTTAATTAGGGGGAGAATAAATACATTGCCTAGGGCAGTTGATTAAAAATGAGGTATAACTGCCTAAATATAGTGAGCCACATGAGGCATTCACCAATCAGGTCATCAGGCAAACAATTTTAAGACTGAAAGAGTTAAGTACTTCCTGAGCATGGTTTCTGTTCTGAGAGTATGGCAGCTTGGTGAGAAGCTATCCCAGGTTTAAGGCTATGGTTAACACTATGGTTAAGCGTTAACTTAAAAAAATCATAGTGCATGAGCCCCCATCAGTGTGTTTTCTTTTACTAGAGACCAAGAAGTATACATGTTGATTCAAAAGAATTCAAGTAACATCATATCAAAATAAACGACAATAACCCCCTCCCCCTCAAATGCATAAGAATAAATCGTTCTGTAGTGTCCTATATCTGCAATGGGGGTGAGACACATATGTAGGGAATATATGTGACCAGATGACATGTATGCATGAGTGAAGCAAGTCTTGCCTCTGATGCCACAGAGCTCTCAATGTCCTCTGGTGATAGTATCATACTACTCTGGTGCTTTCTGCTGGGTCTCTACTAAGCTGCTGCTCTTTTCTACTATATATTGGTATTCACCTATGATGCAACTCCTTCTCTATAGAGAAAAGGGTCTTACAGCTCCTCAGTTTATAGCTTTATGACTTATAGGATGTATTTATTTATTTTTTTGTGCTATAGACCTCATTTGGCCTGATCCTGCCAACTGGGTAGAGAAGCTCTAAGTCATCTTAAGTATGTGTTTTCAATTTTTTTCCTTTCCTGCCACTAGTGTTATCACAAGCTAACTCTTTTTTGGCTTAGAATAAGAAAATTCCTTTCCACTCGGTTTCACTCCCATGGTGTCAATTATAATCCATGCAAATCACAGGAGCTAGGTGGAGAAGACTAAAAGGGGCTAGTGACCTTTGTTATGCTATCTTTCAGAATCAATCTACTACATTGTCTAAGTTTACTAAAAATCTTAAAAAACTCAAAAAAAATTGTAGACTGATGTCATTTTAGAAGGATACTTCTAGATGCTTGTCAAGAAATCAGAGATTTAATTTTCAAGAATTAATGATTACATGAGGCAGCTAGGTTGCTCAGTGAATAGAGCACCGGTCCTGGAGTCAGGAGTACCTGAGTTCAAATCTGGCCTCAGATACTTGACACATTTACTAGCTCTGTGACCTTGGACAAGTCACTTAACCCCAATTGCCCTGTCTTCCCCCTGCCAAAAAAAAAAAGAATGATTATTGCTAACTTGAGTAGTTTTTGTTTTGATATGATGTTTTAGGACCAGATTAGTATGAAATATCAAAGTAGATCAAAGAAGACTAGGGGTCCCATGATAAGACTTTCAAAAAAGGATTTGGAAAACATTTTATGCTCCTTTCTGCTGCTCTTTCATCAGATTTTTTTCTTGTCCATTCTCTATTACACTACAAATATATGTTCTGTAATTCTAAAAAGAGTGCTGGGAGAAAATGTATTTTAGAAATATACCATATGAGAAAAAGAGGTTGACCTTTAGAAACAGAGATAAAAGCTTTGCGAGATTTGGTTTCCATAGGCAAAGAAAGGAAAGTCGTGGGTTGAAATAGCTTTGTAAATAATTGAGCTCTCAAAAGTCACTTTCCTTTTATGGTTCTG
>CM053622.1:318480058-318555873 GCA_028646595.1 Phalanger gymnotis | reverse complement strand
GTTGTTCTCCAGTACTGTTGCTCTTCAGCAATGGTCTCAGCTCTTTGTTGTTTGGGCTGTGCGTCTGGCACTTCCCCTGGGGGAGCAAGAGTATATCTGGGCTCCTGGTGTTGACCCCTGCTGGCTCTGCCCCTCTGTGACTCAGGTACTCCCACCACTCGGCCACTGAAGCCCCACTTCTGTCTCATCTATTCCAGCATTTCGTTTTGTTTTGTTTTCCCCCTGAGGAATTCTCTGGGTGGGGAGGGGAGGGATTGGAGCTGTTTACCTGGCCATTATGTCTCCCGGAAGTTCAAGAAGAATTTCAAACCTTTGGGCTGCAAGCCTCAGGAGTTGGTATCTCATGGTCGGTGACGTTGTGCTGCCTTTTGTAGCTTCCACAGAGTGCCATCCTGTGTTGGGAGGCCTGGGGATCTCTGCTGGTTTCAGGTACCAGGCTTTCTCCCAGCCTGTCTCCCACGTGTGTTTCCCTGCCAGCCGCATCCGCTTTGGTCCCGTCTGGAGCAGCTCTGCACGTCAAGTGCTCTCCTAGCCTACAGATTTGTTCCTTCAGCCTTTCAGACTCTCCTGGCTGGGAAATTTGCCCCATTCAGACTTCTCGTGGTTTCTAACTCTCTCAAATCTGCTCAAATTCACTTTTTTATAGGAATCTGACAGAACTTGTGAGAAAGCTCCAGTAAGACGCTGTTTTCATGAGGCCATCTTGGCTCCACCCTACAAATTACTTTTATGAAGCAAAACAATACCCTTACGAATGCCATTGTTGTTCTTCAATCATTTTTCAGTCGTGTCTGACTCTTTATGACCCCATTGGGGATTTTCTTGGCAAAGATACTAGAGTGGTTTGACATTTCCTTCTCCAGCTTATTTTACAGATAAGAAAATTGAGGCAAACAAGGTTAAGTGACTTGCTCAGAGTCACACAGATAGCGTCTGAGGTCAGATTTGAACTCCCAAAGATAAGTCTTTCTGAATCTAGGGCAAGCAATACCACTTAGCTACCCTTCAGTGCCAAGTATATGACAGTTTTATCCTGTGAAACTGAATTTGTGTGTCCTGCAAAGGTGAATATTCAAGTGTTATTATTTCCATTTTAATTATTATTTCTAACTTCTGTTTTTACATCAACTTCATTTCAAAATATATACTTTCCCTTTCTTAGCCAGTAAGTCATCCCTTATAACAAAAAATATAAAATAAAGAAGAATAAAAAGCATTTCAGTAAAATTGACCAACCCATCCATCAAGTCTGATATTGTATGTAATATTCCACATCTATAGTCCATCACCTCTGCAAAAAAAGGCAGGAGGTACCTTTTTTGCCTCTTCTTTGGGAACAATCTTGATCACTATAACTGCACATTAATTTAATTTCACTAATTGTTATTATTAAATATATCTTCCAGATGAGCTTAAAGACTATATTTTTAAAATTGCAAAAGAATTTGTATTCGGTTTTAAACTGAATGTTAAGGGAATTAATTCCCCTATCAAATTCTCCAGATGAAAGAATCAAACATAGCGTGTGCATGCATGCATGCGTGCATGCGTGTGTGTAAAAATACATCTTAAAATCTTCTGTAGAATAATCAGGGTAGGTGTGCTATGACAGGAGAGGAAGAGAAAAATAAGTATAAGGAAAATCTTGTTACTAGAAACCATCTCTAATGCCATACTTCGTGCAAGCAATAGCCAGGAAGGACAGGTTTGGTTTGCCAGTGGAAGTATTAAGGTCTCTTTATAAGCTTGATGAGTGACATGAATGAAAGCAAATGAACTGGGAAACCAAGCAACCAGAGTTAGGCAGAGATCAGTGTGCATCAGGAAACTTCCAGAATCCAAGGATTTGAAATAAAATTCTAAGAGATCAAGTAGATGGACTCCAAAGTCTTTGTAGCTATTTGAGATTCCTTTAGGGCAAGCTCTATTTTGAAAAAAATATATTTCATATGTACATATAATATATGTATATTACATATATGCACATTAACAAAATTAGAGGAAGATGAAATTAGATACCTTTCAGAATTATTACCACATATTCGTAACCGCTGAAATTCTTTTAAACAAAGAACAGAGCTAATCAAAACAGAGAATTTTACATGAAACAGGAAAGTGATCATAAATAGTAGAGGAGAAATAATTAAAATATTGATTAGGGAAAAAAGTCTCTGCATCAAATATAAAATAATCTATAATGAGGATCTGATACCTAGGCTACATAAAGAATTAATGTAGCTCTATGAGATCAAGGCGATTGTCCCACAGGTAAGTGTTCAAAAGATATGAATGAATAGTTTTCAAAAGAATTGAAGCTGTTAACAAACATATGGAGGATGGCTACAAATCACTAAGAAGAAAAATACGAATCAAAATAACTCTGAGACTTGATTTTACACCTCTAAAATTGCTGAAGATGATAAAACTGGAGGTAGTCAATATTGGAGGTTCTGGAGAAAGAGAGGCACATGAATGCATTGCTGATGGAGTTAGGAATTGATCTAACCATTCTGCAAAGCATTTTGGAATTGTGTTTAAAAAGTGACCAAGGTGTCTATTTTCTTTGACCCTGTGATTCATTGCTAATCACTACTATGAGGAGGTTTGTTGTTGTTCATCCTTCATTCTTGAAGAGGATCAGTGGCATCACGTTACCTTGATGTGAAGGAGATTTAAACAGAAAGTTCCATATACACCAAGCTATTTGAAGCAACACTTTTTGTATGAGTGAAGAACTGGAAACAAAGGAGATGACTATCGATAGGGAATGAACAAATTGTGATAAGTGAATGCAATGAAATATTACTGCACTATAAGAAATAATGAATATATAGAATTCACAAATGCATGAGCATACATGTATGAAGTGATAGAGATTAAAATAAACAAGAACAAAGAAAACATTTATTAAGTGCATACTATGTGCCAGGCACTATATGAAAAGCTTTACAAATATTAACTTGTTTGATTCTAACAACCATCCTGAAAGATAGGTGCTATTATCTTTCCCATTTTTCAAATGAGGAAACTGAGGTGAGAGAAAGGTTGAGTGTCTTGCCCCAGATCACTCAGCTAAGAAGTGTATGAAGAGGGATTTGAACCCAGGCCTTACTAACTCCAGACTCAGCCCTACTGTATCCACTTGTGCTACCTAGCTGGCTTCTAACAGGACCAGGAAAACAATATACACAATTATTCCACAAATATGTACAAAAAGATTGAAAACAAAATAGAATTACATTCTGTGTAATTATTATTTTTAGAGTTATACGGAATGAGAAGGATGGAAGAAAAACATCCAGAACAGAAAGTGATGTAAAAACAAGATATCAATAAAAATTAAATGCAAGACTTAAAGCATCTTCAGAAAACTTTGTCTCTCTTTGTGCAGAGTTCTGCTAGAGCCCTGGAGAACTTTCTGTTTCAAAATGAAGAGGAACCCTCTTTCTTATCTCTTCCCTGAATCTCCTTTCTTATTTCTTCTTTTTCCGGTTCCCCCACGTCCTCATTCACTTTCTCTTAGCTCCTCATGCAGCTATGATTGGTCTGGCTCCACGGGCTGAGAGCATCTGCTGCTTTTAGGCATAACTGAATCTCTAAATTTCTCATGACCAAAGGAGAAGTTGCTTGAAGACAAAACTTTAGCTGAATGAACACAAAGCATGGCATCATGGCATTTAGGAACCATTAGGCATTTGATTCAAGACTAAATGTAACTTTGAGTGAGAAATGCTCATCATTCACTCTTTTCTTCATTCAGCAGCCATTTCTCATACTTCTTAGGTTCTTAGATGTCCACTAGGTGCTACAAGGAATGCAAAAGCAACAGATTATATGCTTTGTTTTTTCATAGAGTTTGCAGGATAATCAGATAAACATATTAGAGGCAGTGTGGGATAATACATAGAACGCCAGCCTTAAAGTTAGGAAGACCAGGACAAGTTCCATTCCCGAAAAATACTCTCTGTGTGACCTTAGGTGTGTCACTTAACCCCTCATTGCCTCAGATAACTCTAAGTTTCAGAACAGTTGCCTTCTACACTAACGAAGGGGGATTCCTCACTGGGAATTTCCTACACTGATATAATCAGAGGTCCCGACCAAAAATTTTTTAAACAGTTCTCTCTAGGTGTGGTAGGTGAAGCACATATAAATGCATAGAGGTGCACTTGCTATCTGTTTCATGAAAATATAGGCATAAAAGAATGCTTCTCTGTACACACAAGCAGATTAGGCAGAAGCCTACGCAGAGCAATTAGAAAGCCTTCTTTCCATCCACCCAACAGTGTACCTCTGCCACGGGAGAGCTGGAAGAGAATGCCACCGAAACCTTTTAACGAACATATATGGGGCTAGGATTAGCTTGTGGTCAATATTGAGGTGAGAGCAAGCGAATCTGAGTAAATAAAAGACCTGTCTTCTTTCTCCTATTTCATTCCACAAAGAAAACACTCGGAAGGAACAGAGCATGCCTTCTTCCAGTATTTGATCAGAAATTAATGCTGCCACCAGGCCTCATCAAAGTGGCAGATGAACAACACATTTAAAAGCCATTTTAACAGAGCCACTCAATATTACAAACCAGGTCCAAAGATACCTGCTTTGAAACTGCATCTTTTAATTGTGTGATAGAAGTAACCCGATGCAAGAAGAACTACTCTCATTTCCATTAATTAGGATTCTCTCTGGTTGAAGGCATTTTCAATGAAAGAAAGGGAAAAAATTATTAATGCCATAGAAAAGATGTAGAAGATGTTGAAAAGATGTAGAAAACATGCTGATGAAAGAGGAAAATGCCAGAATTGCTTGACTATTTAAACCACCAGGTTCTTTGAAAGAATAATAATTCTGCTTCGGGGAAAGTAGCTGATGGGGGCCTGGTAAGGTAAAAACAAGGTTCAATTTACTCCTTATTTAGCAGTGGTTAGATTATACTTGAAAAAAGAAGAAAGATAACAGTAGTAGAGACTGAAAACCTGGAGACTGAAGTTTGACAGAAGGAACTTTGTCCTATCTTCTTTTCCAAGTGTCCTCTCCCCACCTCAGTGGGTTACTAGAGAGGATCCCTCCCCCACCTCTTAGTTTCTCAGGACTCATTCATTCTAAGAGATCCTATTCATAGCTATTCTCACAAATAAGCAGCAAAATCTCATAATCAACAATGCATTTCTCTTTACTACCCCCACTCCCATTCTTATCCTGCATTCCTTTTCTTCTGCTAATTGCCTATAGAGTTTGTGGCTTTTAATCCATTATTCCCACAGATGAGATAGGGTGGTTTAAAAAGTGGTCTTCTATAGATAATACCTTAACCCAAAGGAGTAGAAATAATTATAGCTTGCAATTCCAAAATAATGACAGTTGTGATGTTGAGCAGGTCACTTAACAAGTAACTTTGCTAATGGGAAGAGTTTTGACTGGGGTCAAGGGATTTGGCTTCAAAATCTGTCTGTACTACCTATTACCCCTGGGGACATCACTTTAATCTTGTTGGGTCTCAGTTTCCTGATTTGTAAAATGAGGATATTGGAACTAGATGACCTCTAAAGTCTCTTCGAGCTTGAAATCTATGATCCTAGGCTCCTAAACAGGTTGCAGTTTGCATTGGTGGAGGGAGTTACCACACCAGAAATTCTCTACAGTGATGAAATAGTGCACATATTTATATACAACAATGGACATTTCTGACATTGATATAAACTTTAATGTTTGCCAAGGAATTTACATAGATTCTCTCATTTGAGCCTCACAACAACCCTGAGGGGTAGATAGCATAGGTAATACTATTCCTATTTTTCAGGTGAGGAAATTGGAATTTATTTAAGGTGAAGTGAAATTGAAGGAAATTGAAGTGACTTGCTGTGATTCACATAGGTAGAAAATCCCAGAGGTGAAATTCATACCCCATGTCCAAAATCCAGCATTCCATCTATGAGGCCATGTTGCCTCTTCAATTTTAGGTCCTATGGCAGACATTGGAGGGGAGACACTATTAGATGAGTAGGTGAGGGGGCTTGATATCTCTTTAATCACAGCTGCCTACGCTGCCTATATGTACAGCTGACTCAATACAGAATAATTCTTTTAAAAATAAATTTGTGTAAGACAGATAATAAGAACATCTGTCAACCTATTAAGATCTAGATGAGTCTGAAATAGTGATAGGAAAAAAAGCACATTTGGATCTTAAGTAGGTTGGCATAAACATATGCAACCTAACCAGTGGCTCAGAACCACAGTATCTGGATCATAAATTCAATCTTTGGAGGGCATCTCTTTACACACAAAATCTATTCAGATCGGTCTGCCCCTACCCTGGATATACCTGTATGTGGCTAATTTCCAACTCTTCTCTAGGGATTTTCAGTTCCTGTGCAAGCCTCAGGTTATCATATCATGGGACAAAGAATATGTAATAAAGAAAAGAGTAAGGAGTCATGCCCATCTCAATCTTTTGATGAGCCCCATCTTCCCCAGGGACTCATAGTTTCTCTAAACTTATTGTATTACCTTTGGGGTTGAGGTTGCCCCCATAAGAGGAAAACTTGGAATAGCTAAAAACTCAGCTCTCCTTCCCCACTTCCCCAAACCTACAAAGTCCACTTCACTCTCAGTACTACTAATGGACAAGACCCAAGATTCTTTTTTTCTCTTGCACCCTGTTTATGTGGCATTTCTCCTTGGTTCAGGTCTTTACTCTGTTTCTTGGTGCATGGTTCTTTACCATGACAATCTTTCTCACTAGTCCCAAGGTCATCCCAGTTCTCAACACTCCTGGCTAGAACCAGGAACTCCATTACTTAGTCCAAGAACTCTTTGTCATTTACCCAGAAGCAACTGCTCCATCAATGTTGCTCTGCCTCTCTTATTCTCACTCATTCTTCTTTTAGGCAGGCTCAGAGCCCTGCCTTCTGGCAAATAAAGGGGCCACTTGGGAATCTTTGAAGAGCTCCTGGCCCATCTGTCTCAATCAAAGACTCTCACTTTGGAGGTTGGGGAAAATATTCTCACCACTTTCTGTTCACTTTTTGAACTTTTATCATCCTCCTTCCTGTCATCTTGTCAATCCAACCTATAACTAGTGTCAAGGCAAATGATTGGATAAGACTGAAAAAGCACTAGAACTACTGGAAAGGGTAAGGAGCAGGGGGAAGCTGGTAGTTGCTGAAACCAATCCTATTGAAACAACAAACATTCATGTCCTTGGTACACATAATGTATTGTACATAGCTATTATTTTTTTTTTGCAAGGCAATTGGGGTTAAGTGACTTGCCCAAGGTTACATAGCTGGTACATGTGTCAAGTGTCTGAAGCCAGATTGGAACTCAGGTCCTCCTGACTCCAGGGCCGGTGCTCTACTCACTGTGCCACCTAGCTGCCCCTGTACATAGCTATTCTTGCCAGGACAGAAGCAGTTTTGGGGTCTGTTTCATATTTTGGTTATTTATACAAGCATCTTACACTGAAATTCTATTCTAGTATCTCACTTTTGCAAGAACATGGGTTATCAAAAGCTATGGTGGCAGAGCATAAGCTGCACTGTTGTTCTTCAGTCATTCAGTCATGTCTGACTCTTCATGACCCCATGGACCATAATGTCCATGGGGTTTTCTTGGCAAAGAAATTGGAGTGGTTTGCCATTTCCTTCTCCAGTGGATTAAGGCAAGCAGAGGTTAAATAATTTGCCCAAGGTCACACAGCTAGTAATTGTCTGAGATTGGATTTAAACTTAGGTCTTCCTGACTCCAGGCCCAGCTCCCTATTCAATGAGCCATCTAGCTGCCCCACAAACTCCACTAGAGCCTTCCAAACTGGAAGGTCTTTGAGTATAGTTTAATAGATTCAACAGGGCATCTTTTGAGACCAGTCTAATGAAATTCAGAGAGACTCATCCATTACCAGAGAGTCAGCCACCAAGTAATGAGTTCAGGAGGGACAAAGCAATTCATGGAGAAACATCTATCAAAGTATATTTCTTCAAATTTAAATGAGGTTAATGATACCAGCCTTCCCATGATGATGATGATGATCAACATTTATTTAGTATTTTATGGTTTATGAAGTGATTTTTGTGTCTCTCATTTGATACTCACAAAAACTCTGGGAGGTAGGTGGTATTATTATTCCCATTTTACAGGTGAGGAAACTGAGTAATACAGAACTTAAGAAACTTGCTTAGAGTCACATAGCTAGACAGTGTCCTAGACAGGATTTGAATTCAAAACTTCTGGACTCAAACTCCAGAATTCTCCATTGCATCACCTAGCTACCAATGACATCGCTGAGATTACATCAAATAATAGGAGAGAGTACTCTTTAAAAAGTAGATAATAAAATGTAAGGTATTATTTATGGCTCAGTTGAGTTGGAAAAACTTCTATCTGTACTCTAAAATAGATTAAAGTGTAGAAAAATCTGGAGAGAGGAATGTTAGGGAATGTATGGACAATTTGGGGGAAAATGGAATTTTTTCATTTATAACTTTCGCTTATTTTTTCAGATATGAATTACTCAGCAATATGGTGACTCTGATAGCCTCCCAGAAGACATGATAATCTTCTTAGCTTAATTCTCTATTTCTTTGTCTCTGCTCTGATTTAATTAGAGAATTCAATGACATTTATAGGTTTGTTTTAGCAGTGATATTTTGGGAACGTATTATATTTGTATATGTCTGTGGATTCTGTGTATGTTATAGAATAGCAGAGCTAAAGCCAAAAATTGAACACTAGCAAATGTCCAAAGTGAGAAAAGAACTACAATCTTATTGCTGAATTGTGTTTCTGTGTAGCATTCTATTTTCAATGCTAATTACTTATAACAAATGTTGCAGGGGATATAGAGAAGCAGAAACTCTGTGTACTGTGGGTGTAACAAAGAATCGTCATTCTCCAAATCAACCATGCCCCCAAAGCTTTGACCTATCTCTATCACTACTAGGCCTAAATCCCAAAGAGATCCAAGAAAAAAGGAAAAGACCCATATCTATAAAAATATTTATAGTAGCTCTTTTTTTTTGTAGTGGCAAAGGACTGGAAACTAAAGGAGTGTCCATTAATTGAAGAATGGCTAAAGAAATTATGGTATGTGAACGTAATGGCATACAGAGTGTGTAAGAACTCAGGACAGTTTTCAGCTTTAGTAGTATTACTGAACAATGAGAAATGATGTAAGGGATAGTTTCAGACCAACCTAGGCACACTTATATGAACCGATACAAAATAGAATGAGGAGAACCGAGTGAACAATTTATATGATAATAGCACAAAGAAAAACAACTTAGAAAGACTTGAGAACTCTGATCAATGGATGGCTAACCATGTTCTGAGAATTAGTGATGAAATAAAGTGGCATCGAACTCAAGATGCAGAGTAAGGCCAACTAGACCCTCCCTAAGGACACTTCTAGCTCAAAATCCCATGATTCTCCACATGAATTTTAATCTCTAATGTATGAAGAAGTGGTATGGTATAAAGGAACAAGGACTGGACTGGGGAAGAAGGAAGGAACCAAGCAGTTATTAAGCACCTACTATGTGCCAGGCACTGTGTTAAGTGCTTTACAAATATTATCTCTGATCCTCACAAAATGACCTAGATTATACTCATGGCTCTTTCGTGAGCTTTTTTGTGACTTGAGGTGAGTAACCTCTCTGTGCCTCAGTTTTCCACATCCATAAAATGAATGGGTTGTATTAGGTGATTTTCTAAGTTTCCTTCTAGCACTTTCATTTTATGATTCCATGATAAATAATTTCTTCAAAACTTTTCTCTCCTTAAGAGAGGTATTGAACTTAAAACAAAGTTTTAAAGGGAAGGAGAGGGGAGAATTCACATAAAAGGTAGTTCCCCTGGAAAGTTGACAGCAAGGAGAAGGGAAAACGTGCTGAGAATAGATGTGACATCTTAATAATTGGTGGTGAAATGCTGTAATGCTAGACTATAGAGAGCTTAAATAGAACTGTAGCTCTTTTTCTTTTATTACAGAAAGGCAAAAAGAAAAAAAATGGGGAAAGGGGGCTGGCAGCACAATGCTCAAGCAAGAACAAATTCTGGAAGCTTTTCAGTATGATATTGTCAGTCACACCAGTGATGCGGATGAAAGCTTTTAGCACATGAATAATTTCAGTGAAAGGGTTTTATCGCTTTTTATTTGCTGGGCATTTACAGAAGAATAAACATGCTGGTATATATTATATAGAGAGGGAGAATCCACAGCAAATGAAAGCAAAGGCCTGTGGACCCAGCTTCCAGCAAAGACTATGGTTGCTTAGCAACCAGGCAACTGGAGAATTCTGTCTCTCTTTCTTTCTTTTGTTTTTAGATTGCAGTAACCTTTGATCAATTTTGGCTCCTCAACAAAAGACTTGGGCATTTTGAGAGAAGGGTTACCTGCTAATTTGTAGGTATCACAGACATATAACTGGGCTATTTGCTTTTCTCCCCAGGTTCCAGTTAATAATAAAATACTTTTTAAAAATCTTTTTTAAAGTTCCAGTAGCGGTGGACTGAATCTCCAATGAACTGGGACATACATGACAATGGGCAGCAAATTAAGAGATGTACATTATTTACCACATCACATTGATTACTCTATGTATGGCTAAGTTTTGAAAACCTGATTCTTCACTCAAAATATAGCTTCCATGTAGAGGCAACCAAACTCCTAGATACTGTCTGGGGAAATGGGAGGGCCCAACTGTGCCTCTTTTTTTCCTATTCCAAATGATTTAGTGCCCTGCCCTGAAGGTTTATGGCACTGGTCCTTGCTCTGTGGCACAGAACCACAGAACAAGAAAGTTCATGGTGCTTTCCCTCAGGTTGCTTATGAAAAGCGGAGCAATGAATATTGCAGAAAATGATCAAATTTATATTCACACAGATATATACAATAACATTTGAATGGCTATAGTATGTATTTACACTACATACAGGGGGAGGAAATGGATCAAACCAGGTTATAGCAGTTAATAAGCTGCTGGTGGTTTAGCCTAACCTGCAAAAGGCTATTAACTATTTGGGTTGGGTGGTAGAGAGAGAATGTATTTCCATGAAAATGACTCTCTGGAACGGGGGCAAAAAGTCCCTATAGGCTTAAAGCATCATTGACTTGAGATAAAAGAGAAAAATACATGGGAAAATGAGGAGGAAAGATGAAAGAAGTTCAGGAAGGGGGGAGTAGGCAACATTTTTCTGAACTTCTTGGTGACGTCTCTTTAAAGTCTAATACTCACCCTTGGTGAAGGGAAAAGATATTATGCAACGTAATGTGAATAATAGTAATGTGTAGCACTGTTATGGTTATTTTTCTTTTCAGAAAGGTATATTTAACTAATCTCTGGTCATGAATTCTGTTTTAACTTTGCCATTGTCTGGATTTTGTTGTCAAAGTCTGCTCCTGAAGTTCATTTGTCCGATTTTCATCCGCATAAAAATATGGAGGTGGAGGAAAGGGTCACACAGTGTGACTTGTCCCAGACCCTGAAACTCCTTGGGTATGGGTCTGGTCACACATATCAAGAGAGGATCACTTCTTTTTATTAAATTTCTAAATATTGTGCTCCACTTCAGGAAACTTATATTAGAAAAGATTTGTTTTATGACTCATGCTATGTGGGCAAGCTCAGCAATAGGAAATTCTTTAAATTTTTCCTCAAACTCTCTTCTTTTCTACTGCTGAATTGTGTTCTCCAGGAGGACAGTATCATGCTTTCTTTTGAAATGATTATTGTTCCCACAGTCTCAGATAAAAGCTAAGATTGTTACATATAGCTCTTTTCCAAGATATAGACAGTAAGTACCATGGATAGCATCCAGCACTAGTTCCCACTAGTCTGTCAAACTGCTCTTCTAGCCCTCCAAATTCAATTCCCTCCCTTCCCATCTCACCTGAGACCTTCTCATTGTTACCTGTTTCTTATGCAGATAGGATTGATTGCGGAAAGCACCAACTGGCTGTACAGGTATAAAGGTGAGACCCCGAATTTCTGGTTTAGTTAAAAGGTTTACTTTCCCAGTTAAAAAGCCATAGGTTCATAGATTTCTTGCTGTAAAGGGCCTTGGAGGCCCTTGAATCCAACCTCTTCATTTGACAGATATGAAACTGAAGCATAGAGAAGTTAATTGGCTTAACCAGAGTCATGCAGCAGTCTAAGGAGGGATTTGAACCCAAGTCTTCCTAACTGTATTTAATGCCCCATCCACAAGATCTCACAGACTTTGATAGCCTGTATGAATGGCAGCTAAACTCAAAATGGAATAAACAGTCTCAAGATTGGAATTGTGTACTTTTGCTTTATTTCACTCAGTAGCTCAAATAGATTGTGTTGCTTTTCTTTTTTTTTTTGAAATCTATTTAAGGTTTTCAAAGTGTTTCATATATACTATCTCATTTGATTCTCACAATACCCTGAGGCAGATGGTGTTTTATAGATGAGGAAACTGAGACTGAGAGACAGAGGGTAGAAGACTTGCCCACACAATTACTAAGTGTCTGAGGTAGGATTTTAATTCAGGTCTTCTTGGCTCAAAGCACAGTATTCTATTCACCATGCCATGCTGCAATCCTTGCTTCCTTTTTAAAAATTGTTTACAGCAGTCTCTTTGCCTAAAACTACAGGAAATGTTTTCCTTTTCGTTATGAAAAACAGACAGCACATTCTTTGTATTGTTATTTCATTAAGTGCAGCAAGTACGTCTTCCCCAAATCCATTATGTTGATTCTCTTATTTGACACCCTACATTCATTTTTCTATTAAATGTTGTCTCATCTGACAGTGAAGTCATCAGTGAGTGACTCTGAGGACTAAGATTCAAGTGATAAAAGCTATGTCTTCGTGACACCCACACAACATTTAGGAAAAATGAAATAATCCCAATCTTTCCATTCTTGCCAATTGCTCTGTCAATTAATCTGTTGTTTTGTCTATGAGACATTAGCCCATCTGACTGACTTTCCCCTCAGTAAATTAACTTGTTTCTATCACTACCATCCCACCCCATATTAATCAGACCCCTTCAGCATCAGTCATAATTTGTTCATTCGTTCATTTGTTGTTCGTCCTTCATTCTCAAAGAAAACCATGACATCGGGAAGGTGATGACACGACTTGCAAATGAATTTATTTTAAGTGAAGCAGGGTTGTTCAGAGTCATCAGCCTCACTCTCTCCTCCAAAGCCATCTGAGTTCAGTGGCCAGATAGAGATCAGGATGAATGGAAATGGCCCCCAGCTTCAGCCATAGGAAAGGATCAAATGAAATATTTGTAAAGTGCTTTGCAAACCTTAAAGTGCCATATAAATACTGGCTATTATTTTTGGGAGAACTACTCTTCTCCTTAGCAATGAGGTTAGCATCCAAGTGAGGATTTACCAGCCCTAGACTGGAATTGTCCTCACTGTAAATTGTTTAACTCAATGACTTAAAGCCATGCCCTTCTAGGACTATTTGAAGAGTTAACATGCTTTTTGATAGTTCCGCTGCTCTACTAACCCACTTATAATCTCTGATCCAGGGTCACTTCTGTTGAAGGAGACCATGTTTTAGAAGCTGTATTCTCCCCCTCCCCCTTCCCTTTTAAAGGAAACAGGTAAAAAATGAAAATGTAATTTAATTAATGAAAGTCAATGCACAGATTGGGAATCTGCTCATTAGAGAGATGGCTGGTGGCTTTTCCTGCCCAAATGAGCAGCAGACTCTTTTGTGTCTAGCTTCCCAGGTCTTTGACTAGTCTCCGTGGGATTTTCCAGGTGCAAGACGAGCCCCAGGAGGGCTCCCAAAGCTTACTAGAATGCAGAAGCAGATGGAGAATCACAATTAGGTACCAACTGGGAAGGACTACAGAGATATTGAAGATCAAAGTGCTTCTCCACCCAAGTGATTGCTCAGGTAGGGGTAACCCAGGACAAGGAAACAAATGACAGGCTCCAAACATAAGTCTGACAACAGCAGAGCCAACCTCAGTCTAGGGAAGCCTATAGGGCAGCTAAGGATTTTTTTGATCTCTCTCTCCCAAGGATGATCCATCTTCGGGGGCACCTAGCATTAGGTGTCAGTGCTGAAATAGTAGTTTGTATTGATTTTGACATTACACAGGGAGCTGGGGAGCTTGAAAATAGACTTGTTGTTCTCCCCACCTTAGCTTGCAAAATTTCTCTCCTTTTATTCATATAGATTCACTAGCACCACTGTTCACAGTCAGAACTTTAGACATCACTAAAGATAACCGGACCGGAAGTGTTGTTATGTACTTCTAGAAATGGACTATTTCCCAGAGATGAAGATCCACATTACCCAAAACAATTCACAGCTGGCCACAGCTGTAGAATACCAGTGCACAGAATGAAAAATCTCATTCTCATCATATCTTTCCATTATCTCTTGTTGGCTGCTTGCACACTATGTGCAGAATGGGATGATTCACTCTAGTACCCTTCTGGAGACTCATTTCCCTTCATCTCTTAGCATTAGCTATGTCTTACTTCTATCATCCTTTCCAAAGGTTTCTTTTTCTTAAATTCCTCCCTTCACCTGGCTGCTCCTCCATATTCTTCAATAACTAGGAATCAGTCTCTCACTGCTCATCTAGTAAGTTTCCAAAAGCCTTCCCATGGAGAATTCTTGGGGATAGACCTGGGCTCTAGCTACTTCCAATTCCACATATATTTTGGCCAGGACACTTTGCATGGAATGCCAAGTTTGTTTCCTGATCACTTCCCATAGGAAATATGTGCTAGATAACTGTTGAAATGCTTAGAAATATGGAATCATAGATTTAGAGCTAAAAAGGCCTTAGAGGCCATCTAGTCCAACTTTCTTATTTTACAAATGAGGAAAGTTAGGCCCAGAGAGGCTAAGTAACTTGCCAATGGTCATGGTACTGATGGGTAGTAAATTGTAGAGCTGTGATTTGAACCCAGAAACTTTGACCCCAAATTCAGTGCTCTTTTTACTGAATTATACTGTCACCATAAAGTTGGTAAAAGACCCAAGGCATTTCTTAATCCCTTCATCATTTTAATCCAAAAACATAATTTTCTTGAGTCTAATTCAGAAACAGGGATGGATCTAGTATCCTTATTGTGTTCCAAAGCTTTTAATAAATGTCTATATCTACATGGCCCCCATCCTTGGTGTCATCCAAATCAACCCAAGTCAAAAAAGAATCTCTCTGTCCATTAGTCAGGGAAGGTTTATGCGAGGGGTGGAATTGACAAAACAATGATGCAGGAATTAAAGTGAGGTCATCAAAGTAGGACTGGACAGGGGCAAGAGCCAGTTCAGTTTCAAAGAAATCAAGTCTGATAGCATAAGGGAAGGTCACTGAAGCTGTGAAGACTATTTTCCCATTCTTTGCCCAATTCTTATACAACAAAGGTTATCTCATGGAACGTTCCCTTTGTCATATTCTTTATGTAGTTTCCCACCTACCCAGCCACAGCTATTATAGGAGGAGGGAGGATTCAGGGACCACCCAAGGTTTACTGCATCATCCCAAAGCATGAGAATGGCAGCATGGTGTCTTAGTCAGTAAAATTTTGATTTACTGGACTTGGTGGAGTAAGTTTTTATCATATGCTCTAAACACACAAAAATATTATTTCGTGGGACATCTGATTTTTTACATATTGCAGTACTAATGATAAAAATTTGCATGAAGACCATTTTACACGACCAAAATTTGAAAGACCATTTACAAGAGTAAAATTTGCATGAAAGTCATTGAAGTTTATGCACTAACACTGTTTGCTGGGGAATAGGAATAGATCTATAACAAAATAATTACATGGAGAACTTCATAAGATTCTCCAAATGAAATCAATATGCACTCTAATACTTGAGGACCTCAATGGAAAGGCAGGAAAATATGAGGATGGGGGGAATACATGGGAGAGTATGATTCAGGAGAAAGAAATTAGACAGTCTAGATATTTGTAGATTATACCGAAGCCTCATAACTCTATATAAGGGCATTTTCTAAAAAAAAGGAATTAAATATGTAGAGTTTCAAATCTCACAAAGGATGAAATTGATTGCATTTTAATAGACATGAAAAGACTTTATTGACATGGAAGTTATTCCTGAGTTGTCTGCCTATGCACAGTCAGACCAATGGCTTGTCAGAGCAAAGATCAGAATTTCTAACAAACAAAAATAGTAATAAGATAGACATGGATTTAACCATAAAAAGATGAGGATTTAACCCTGAATTATTCAAAAAATTCTTTTTTAAAAAAAGGAAATTAAAAAACTGAAATGATATCGATGCTAATTATAATAACTTTATCCAGGAGTTAAGTCAATGTAAATTAATTACTACAAGGAGACCAAAAGAGCCAAGAAATTTCTTAAGTCAGCAGTTATTTACCTTGTTTTCCAAATGCACAGAGGTAGCTGCTGAATTGAATATTGGGTTAGAATGTAAACTCTTCTATTAAACCTTATGAAGAAAGATGATGAATAACTAATTATGAGCAACATCATCCCATAAAACAGAGAAACAGAGGAGCATGAAACCAGTTTAAAGAAAGGTTGGCAAGATATCCAGCTGAACAAAGTCATCTCATGGCCATAGAGATACAAATGGAAATAGAGAAAACTATAAACAGGAAAAAATGGAAAAGATTTGCAAAAAACCCCTTTTCAATATACTTTTTTTGTCAAAGATTTTCAAACCATTACACTTCTACCCTAACATCACATCCCTAAGGTGCTTACACAGGAGGCAGAAATGGGTCTAGATAGAACAAAGATGAGATAGGCAGTCAGATTGGATCAAATATATAGAGAAGAGATCCATGCTGAAGGTGACATAGTTGTGAAAGCATTGAAGTACTGATATACAATGTTTAAAATGACCAAGAGAATATCAATTACTACTGACTTACATTCTCACTCTCCCATCTATGCAAAATCTTTATGAGAATCATCAGTATACAAGTTAATGACACCCTCAATGAAGGTATTTTTAAGGAACAAACAGGTTTTCACGTGATGTCTCACATCCATGTGTCTATATAATTCAAAATTCCTTGAAAGCTATAACAGAAATAACTCTATTCGATGAATAACCCTCTGATAAACATCATGCATGGTATAGAACAGGGAGATGTATGCACAGTATTTGCCATGTGATGAAAGAGAGCCAGCACAGTCTAGGTCACAGAGGGATTCCTTGTGTACAATAAGGTCCTTTATAGGTTCCTATTTAAGAATGAATTTCTGTTGATTTTATGGAACTGCAAGATATGGCAGAACCTCAGAAAAGAGATCCATAATACTTAAATGACTCTGACCTGTCCATCCACATAAGAAACACCAAATGGATAAAAACTGTTTCCTGATCAGATTTAACATGTATCTGATTAGATACTCTATGGAGTTTGTCCAACAGTATGCTATCTGAGACATAAGGTACAGATGGATGATAGGCTGGTTTTGGAGTTGAAAGGGAAGAGAGTGGCTTGGATTGCTTTCAGATTATAGCAAAACATTTTTTTTTACTGATCCCAAGCTTCCCATAACAGCAAAGGCTCATCTTTTCAGTACAAACATTTTGCCAGTGCTGCTGTTGTATATGGCAGCAAGAAATGGAACACCACTGACACTAAAAAACTAGAGATGGGTGATGGAAAAGCATTTGGTAGATGTGATGAGGAGGCACACATATGTGTGCACACCTATGCCAATGAGCGGTCTCAGAAGGTAACAGCAGTGAAGGTTGTCATTAAGGAAATACGACAGAAAGAGATGATCTGGTCACACATAGAGAAGGTAGGGGAAACAGGCCTCAGTGCTCCATTGGTACTTTGAGATGTTGGGAGAAAGTGAAGAAGACCTGTAGAACATCAAGTGAACCACCAGATTTTTTAACTCTGGTATAGAATATAATGAATTAAGAGAGTCAAGATTTTAGAGGGTCTCCTTCCCTGCATTTTTCTTCTTCTTGTTTTATGGCAAAGGAGGCTAATTTGCAAGTGGATAAAGATGATAATCACACAGGATGTGTAAGCATGATGGATTGTTTGTAATCTGTATCATCAGAGGGAAATTCTGAATAATGAGATCACAGATCAAACAATATAAGACAGATCTGTTGGAATATTGAACATTGGGTATAGTGGTTCATCCACTAAATCTTTAAGTGTAATTCTCTTCCCCAGCCTCCATTCCCCTCCACTCCATGCTCCTTTAAAGGTGTATGTGTTGATGGAGTAGGGGGGAAGGTGAAAGAAAACCCTAGGGGGAAGGGTCTACATCTGGTTTTGTCCTTCTCACACATTCAATATTTAAGTCAAACGGGCCTACTTGAGCACTCAGCACACAATGTTCCATCTCCCACCTCATTGCCTTTGCATAGTTATCTTCCATACCTGAAATGTTCTTCCTCCTCACTGTTGCTTCTTGGAACCTCTCCTTTAGGGCTCAGTTTGAATGTCAGCTCCTGTGTGAGGCTTTTCCTGATTTCCCCGGTTACTAGTAATTTCTCTCATCAAAGTATTTTGGACTTATTTTCTATATATTTTGTATTTTCTTGTCTGTAGGGTCCTTGTGGCTGAGTCTGTTTTTGTCTTTCTAATCCCAATGCTTAACATATTATGTGAAACACAATAGGTGCTTAATAAGTGCTTATCAAATTTCATTGAATTATTTTACCTCTGCCTGACATAGCATCACAAGCAAACATACAGGCACTCCACGAATGCTATTTGGTGACGAGTGATACACAGAAGAAATTATATTGTAAAGTCTCTCAGTAGACTAGAATTTAAGATAAAAGTTCAGGTGTCCTTTTTTGCCCTAATTTGTCCTTTAATATCTTGTTTCTTGCCATCAGGTCATGTCAGTAAAATAGCATTCTGAAAGAATGTCTCATTGGCCATTGCTTCTCATCAAATTAGGCCCAAGGTTTGGAGGCACTATAGATGTGATTGCTCATCCTAGAATAATTTGGGTTGCAACCCAAGGTGCCTTCCTCTAAAATTAGTAGCTTGGGATAAGCCAAGAGTATCAAAGAGAACATTAATTCCCTGGTGCTACTGGTCTCCATTTTGTACAGTGCACTGAGCTGATATGGCTGCCTTCTATGTTCATTAATTGCTATTAGGGGACATGAACAGGTGAGAAATCAATGAACACTTATTTATGATATTCTTACTCTTGTCGTTCTTACTACTACTGTGATGTGCTAATGTATTCTTTTTTTGGGGGAAAAATGTTCATTTTAATCTCACTGTAATATCAATGTGTGCAAAATCAACAGGGTAACTGTCAGTATATGTCGGCAGGGTCATCAGAAATCAAGTTGGAAGGGGGAAAGGATTTTAATTCACCAAAGCATCTGGTGGATTCGGACTTTTCAATTTTCAGTTTTGTGACCTTAAATTGCTTTGACTTTGTTATACCTACTTTTAGCGAACACCACACAGTTTTAAGATTTTAGACTTTGTGTGAATAGGATGCAGTTACCATATGAAGCTTTTTAAAACAACGTTTGGGGAAAGAAAAAAATGGCACAATGAACTTCAACTCAATTTTATGTGCACAAGAGTTGAAAAGTCTGAGCCACCTTAAAGAGAAATTGATTCTAAAATTTATAAAACCTATAAATAATCAGAGGCCAAACCACTACATTAAAACAGATTCTCTAGCAAGGAAGAATCTTGCAGTTTAAACATACGCTTGTATCCATGTAAGATACAAGACAAAACTCACTCTTTAAAGTGGCTCCACCTTGGCAAATACATACTTTTAATGAATGCACACCTTCTATGTGTTGTTCATTAGTGAAAACAACCCAGCTGATTCACAAAGCTCTGATGGCATCTATCCTTGTCTTCATCACAGTAAATACACCCCACATTGGATCACTAAATTACTTTAGATTTTTCTGTCCCTTCACATCAATGCATTAAGAAATCATACCCGGTAAACAATGGCAACAAATCCATTTTTGTGATAGCTTACAGAGTTTCAGATTCTTCATTCCCACTCCAGCAATACCATATCCTTTTGTAAATAACTGGGTCAGACAATTTTACCAAAAGCAATGACTTCACATAATACCACCAGATTATGCAGAACCATTTAAAGATCACTGAAAATCAGATTTATGCTCAATAATGGCAGCTTATTCTATACAGACTTACACA
This sequence comes from Phalanger gymnotis, assembly GCA_028646595.1. Classification (NCBI taxonomy): domain Eukaryota; kingdom Metazoa; phylum Chordata; class Mammalia; order Diprotodontia; family Phalangeridae; genus Phalanger; species Phalanger gymnotis. The sequence goes on along the minus strand of CM053622.1, from coordinate 318,535,721 downwards.
TACTTGTCGGTATCTTTTTTAAATAAGGGAATATGGTTTTAGAGTAGGTTCAGAATTAAGCTTTTTCGATAATCAAAAATGAAGCTTTTTATGACACTTCTAAACAGTTGCTGGTTTGTTGCCAACCATATTATCAAAAGCACTGGTCACTAAGTAAAAAATAGTTTAAGACTAAATTACAGTAAACATGAAAGCCCCACAGTTTAAACCCAACATAAATCAACCAGATTCAATTATTAATTTAAAACAAAACATACTGACGACTGCAAGGTGAAAGCAAGACTTATGATCAAGGAATGTTTCATTTCAGATTTGTCTCTACCCCACCCCCAGTCTGGGATCTTGCTTTCAGCTTAAACAGAAGTCTAAGCCCAGGACAGGTTGCAGCTCAGGTAAAATACCATGCACGGCATTTGATTACTTCAAAACAGCAGGAGCACACAGGCTGAAGTGAGTGGCCAAACAGGGCTTGCTGTTCTCAGTTAGGGATAATGGCAAAAGTGTCACTGGTCCAAATCTAGAGCTCTTTCTCCAACCCTGGCTTCTGAGGCAGGTAATGAACACATCAATTACAAATAGATGAAGTACAGTTTGCTTTTTAACTTAATTGTTTAACCAATAACCAAGTTTTCTTTTTCGTTTCAAAGTTACTTTTTAAAGTTACTTTTTTTTCAGTTTCACCAATGAAAATCATTTGGCTCGCATTTTAAAATCCATTCTTCCACATAAAGTATATGAAAATATGTTTGTGGAGGACAGTGATGGAGGCCCAGCTTGGACTGTGCCCCTGTAAAGTCTTCCAGCATGTACGCACGCATCATCTCAAGTGTCTTGATCCACAGTGCACCATTTTCCAAAGAAATGCTCTGTGGAAAGCCGATATGCCACTGCTATGAAATCTTTCTAGCAAATCTGCAGGCTGCGCTGTCAGCACATGGCACCAACCAGGAAAAAGAAGGAGAAAATAGGAGAGTTGGGGTTGTTGAAAACTCTAAAACAGTTTAGGAAATCATTCATATGCATTTATAGTCCATGTGAGAGTGACTTTTGGCAACTGCAAAGTGACCGATACACAGATTGCTTTAAAAGCATCAAAACGAAGAGGAGGCGTGTGTGTTTGGGAGCCTTTTGATGTTGTTTGTTTTTGTCATTTGGTAGCCATCTTGGTGCTTCAGGTTGATTAGAGAGAGAAGCTGCCCTCTAGGGAACTTAAAAATTAAGTTCTTTTGATTGAAGGTTGGCCATTGGGTCAAAATTGCAAGTACCTCCTTGTGTTGCTTCAGGAATGAGGCTAGGATCTCCATCGATGTCATCACCAGAGAAATACTGATCTATGATCTCCAATGATAATTTATAAATATCCTCATTTTCATGTTGCTGTAATGCTTCAATTTTCTCCAAACCTCCACATTCTTCTATTATTTCAGCTGTTGCGCTAGCTTCATCACCAGCCATTATCAGCATGTTTTTGAGACCATCTAGAACCACCTGAACCACCTGTCTTTCACTGACAGTAAGTTACAGAATGTTGGTATTACATTCTTCTGTACAAGGTATTCAGCCTGATCTTTTCACCCACTTATCGTCAAGTTGCTGATTGCTCAAGCAGCTTCTTTTTGGGTTCCAAAGTCCCCCTTAGCCAGCTGGCGTATGATCGTAGGGATTAATCCAGCATCTATTACAGCTTGTACTTGTTGCTGGTTTCCTGCTGTTATATTGGAAAGGAACCAAACTGCTTCCTTATTTATCTTCTCTTTTGGGTGAGACAAGAGATTTGGGAAGTGTGAAAGAACAGCACAGTTGAGAACAACTTGTGTCTGCTCATCAGTGCCTGTCACTATGTTGCCTACTGCTCTCAGAGCTGCTGTTTGAACTTTAACTTCCTGATGGCTCAGAAGGGGCACAAGAAATGGCACAACTCCTGAATCAATCACCATCTGAATCTGTTCATTACCTCCATCAGTTAGGTAAGACAAAGCCCAAACAGTGTCCGCAAGAATATTTATATCCGTATGGTATATGAGGACACACAATGCTGGCAGAATCTCCTGTACTGTCTCCATAGGTGGTGGGCGATCCTTATTCCTGCAGAGATTGACTATGACCCATGTGATGTTCCGAAGGAAGGTGATGGGAATGGAGGGACTGATGAAGGACAGAAGAGGTTTGACAACTCTCAGTGATATGACATAATCTCTACATTGAGGACCATCACCTATAATATTTCCTAAGGCCCATACTGCTTGTTCACAAACATTCTGATGTGGTGAATGGAGAAGTCTCAAAAAAAAGAGGTACTGCATTAGATTGTACCACTGCTTGAGTCTGTGCAGAAGTTCCTGATGCTATGTTAGTCAGTGCCCATGCGGCTTCAAATTGTAAGAAAGGATTATCATCCCTTTCTAGACATTTGACTAGAATTGGTAAAATCCAAGATTTTATTAAGTCATCAACTGGTGGGTTTCTGTCACTGGATGATAGTTTCCTTGCAGCCTGGATAGCACTCAACTGGATCACTGGGTTATCACTTGTGGCATTCTGCAATATAGCTTCTAGTGTTACATTTTGTGCTTTAAAATCAGCATCAGCATCAGCATCAGAATCTTCTAAGCTTTCTTCTTGAGGAACGCTTCTCTTTTTTTAATAAATGTCCATCTCTTTTGTTCATATGGAGTTCAATTGTTACTTCATTTCTATGTCTTCTCATAGTCCAGCTTTTCCTTTTTCCCAGCTGCTTTCTCTTTCACCTTAAAACCTGGGTCACTCGGCGTATGACTGTTCGCGACTGAAAATTTCACGGCTGGCTGATTTCCACTCAGCGCATAGTGCACTCAAATTTCCCCCTTTATACTTTGCTTCTCCGAGTTCCTCTCCTCTGAGTTTGTGACTCTCCAGTGAGACCAGGCCTGCCCTCAGGCGCTCAGCTAGTCGGAGAAGTCTCCGGTGCCCTGGCTAAGCCCTGAGTCCGGTGCCTGCCCACGTGGAAAGTGCAAATCTTGGTGGGACCTCCAAACTGTATGGGACAGAACTTTAAATAATAGGAGAGACATCCTTAGGAGGAACAAAGTAAATTTATTCCACAAACCTTGCAAGATTTGGGCACACCTCCATAATGGAGCAGGCCTGTGCTAATGTATTCTAAGAGCATAATCATAACTGTACTAAATGTCATCTCCCACATATTTAATTATCTAGAAATAAATTTTTAATTAAAAATTGGAGGTTTTGTCTTCCCAGGGTCAGTTCCTTGGTCCTAGTGCAAACCAAATTCTCCAGAGAAATAACATTGATCAAGACATTCATGGATTTTTTGACTCTGGTGTAGATTATAATGAATTAAGACAGTCAAGAATTTAGAGAGTCTCTTTCCTTGCATTTTTCTTCTGCTTGTTTTATGGCAAAAGAGGCCAAAGTATATGTGGTGGCCTTATGGGAGATCCAGTATTGTGGTTAAATATGCAGTAGAATGATGTATCTTTTAGTAGCATGAACCAAGGGGATCTTAAAACAATGTTTTATAGCAAGTAAACTACCACTCTGTTATTTGATAAGTGTACGTATCTCTTCCTGGTTAATGCTATAAAATGCTTTCATAGGTCCATCAGTGCATTTCCCTACAAGGAGAACAAGAAGGAATCCAGGTGGGAGAAAGAATTTCATCAAGCCAAGCAGTACACTGCCCTCTGCCCTCATGAAAAGGGATTTATTAACTGTCCCTATTTTACCCAATTACTTTGGAAAAAAAAAATTTATCAGATGTGTCTCCATTTTAACCAATTGCTTTATTGCACTTTTATTATAAGTGCAAAGGTGAAATGAAGTAAGTGCCTACTCGTCCTCCTGTTCCCCTCAAGTCACAGCAAACACTGCTGATCACAGAACTTTGGAATCAAGCTTTCTTATTGTCTAAACAGTCATTAGCAACTGAGCAATTATTATAAATGTCTTTTATATGTCATCTATTATGTAGAAAATGCACCCAAGTTCAAGCACAGGAGGGAGAAAAGTCAATTTCACCTTCGGTTCCTGTGATAATCTTGAAAACGTTCCTTAGCACTAAAAGGAGCAGGTTAAAATAGTTGTCTGCAAGATAAAGTTGGGGTTTATGGCACTGGCAGCCATAAATGCAACTCGGTAGGGTGGGAGCATATGCATTCATTAAGAAACATGGTAATTTAGGCCTCAATTCCAGGGTTTCCCTTGAGGTTTTAGTTCCGAAATTAGATCAGAAATGCTGTTTCAGAGAAAGCATCATACTGTATATTCTGTGTGCTAGACATTTTGTTTCTCTGGGCTTCAAATTCCTCATGCGTAAAGTGAAGGATTTGGGCTGGATGGTCTCAAAAGTAGTTCCCTTCCAGCTTTACTTTTCTTTTTTTAAAAAAAGTTTTATTGATGTTCTGTTTTTACATTACATTTACGGATTGATACTGCTTCATGAGAGGTCTCCTGTAACAAAGCTAAGTTAAACTAATGGCACAGTGACCATATCTGAAAGTGCCTACAATGTTCCATATCTGTAGTATCCCTACATCTCTCTATTTTTAAAAAAAATTAACAAAAATTTATTTTCTCTCCCTCTCACCCCCCACCACCATTGTGAAAGGAGGGAAAGAAAAGTAAATCCCTTTTAACAAATATGTATAATGAAACAAAACAAATTCCTTCAATGGATATATACAAACATTATACATATATACATAAAAGTGTATGTCTCAATCCACACCCCAAATCCATCACATGTCCATCACAGATAGCATGTTTCATCAGTTATCTTTGGAAATCATGAATGGTCATTTTATTGATAATAGTTCTTACAGCTTTCAAAAGTGTTTATTTTTACAGTGGTGTTGTTATTATATAATTTATTCTTCAAGTTCAGCTCATTTCATTCTTCATCATTTAAAGAAAGGCTTCAAAATTGTTTTCTTTTATAATATTGGTGTTAAATTTTTCTGGTTCTTTTTACTTCCCTTCCATCATTTCATATATATATTTACATCTTTCTTTGAATCATTTGTTTCCCTGTTTCTTATAGAACAATAGTATTCCATAACATTCACATATCAGAACTTAATTCAGTCATTCTTCAACTGTTGGACATCATTGTTTGCAGATTTTTTCCCCCAACACTAAAAGAGCTGCTACAAGTATTTTTATGCATATAGGACTTTATACATTCTTTTTCTTTGATCTCTTTTGGGTATAGACCTAACAGTGGTATATCTCTGTCAGAGGATACACATTGTTTAGTAACTCTTTATGTATAGTTCCAAATTACTTTCCACAATGTTGTACCCAGTCACAGGTATACCAATAGTACATTTATGTGCCTATTTTCCCACAGTCCCTCCAACACTTGTTTTCCTTTTTAGTCTTTACTATTCTAATGGGTTCAAGGTGTAATCTGAAAATTGTTTTAATTTACATTTCTCTAATTAGTAGCCATTTGGAGCATTAGAGGGCTATAGATAACCTGGGTTTCTTCCCTTGAGAACTGTTTATTCATATCTTTAGTTATTGCTTGTGTTATATATCTTGGGTTATTGCTCTTTTCTTTAAAATTTGAATCAATTCTTTATGTGTTTTGAAAACAAGACCTTTGACAGAGAAACTTGCTGCAAAGAATTTTTTCCTAGATAACTATTTCTGTTTTAATCTTAGCTTTATTAGATTTCTTTGTGAAAAAAATATTTAATTTTACATATAAAAATATTCACTTTATCATCTGTGATCCTCTATCATTTGGCCATGAACTTTTATCTATCCATAATTTATAGGTGATTTTTTTCCATGTTTCTTTAATTTCTTTATGATGTGAGCTTTTGTATCTAGATGGCATACCTATTTAGGGGCAATTAGGTGGTGCAGTTGCTAGGGTGCCAGGCCTAGAGTCAGAAGATGAGTCTTTGTGAGTTCAAACCTGGCCTCAGACACTTACTATCCATGTGACCCTTTAACTTTGCCTCCATTTCTCATCCATGAAGTGAGCTGGAGAAGGACATGCCAAATTACTCCCGTATATTTGCCAAGAAAACTCCAAATGGGGTCACAAAGAGCCAGACACAACTGAAATGAATGAACAACAACAACAAAAACCACATACCCATTTGGACTTTATCTTAGTATAAGGTATGAGGTGTTGATCTAAATTGTATTTCTTCCACACATATATCCAATTTTCCCAGAATTTTTCATCAGATAGTTAGTCTTCATCCCAGTAGCTGGAGTCTTAGTGTTTATCAAATCCTAGGGTATTAGATATATTTGCTTCTGTAGGTGATATTCCTAATCTGTGCCGCTGATCGATTTCTCCATTTTTAACTCAATTGTTTTTAACAATTTCTACTTATAGAATAGTTCGAGATCTGGCACAGTTAGCCCCTCTTCTTTCTATGTTGCATGTTTCTCAAAGGTTTAGAATAATGGAGGCTTGGCACTTGAAGGGCATTTGAAAATTCAAAAAGCTCTTTGTGTGCATTATCTTTGAGACTCTGAAAATGTTGTGAGGTGGGTACCGCATACGGTATTACTGTCCCCATTTTACAGATAAGGTAACTTGGGTGCAGAGAAGTTAAGTGATGTGTCCATGGTTACACAGTTAATAAATGTCAGAGGCAGCACAAACCCAGGCCTTTCTGACACCATGTCCAGCTCTCTAGTACTCTGCCACATTTCCTTGAAAAGTATCAAATGCTCACCTAGAGAATCTTTCTTCAGACTTCCAAGTTGGGATTGAATTTGTTCCATTTTATTAGTGAAGAACAATGAAAAGCCAATCGGATGGCATATGGTTGTTTCTATTACAGCCATCACAGAGTCAACTGTTTGGGGTTGGTTTTGTTTTTGTATTTTTTTATTAGAATAGTTGAGCGCCAAACAACGGAAGGCATGTGCTATAGAGAAAAGAGACCTGGAATCAGGAGAGGCAGAGTAGAAGCAAAGCTCTGTCACTAACTAGTTTTGTAACACTTGACCTCTTTGTGACTCAATTTCTCTATCTATAATTATGAAAGAATTCAACTAGATGATCTCCATGATATCTGACAATTCTACTGTCTATGATTTTAGAATTGACCAGGACAAATATCACAGGACTCCTCATACCCAAAGGAATGTTGCTCTCACTTCTACTGCAATCATAGATCCCCACCCCTGCCCTGCCCCCAACTCTCTTTAAATTCAGCACCTAGAGAATTCCAAATATCAGCATGCCAAATGGCAGGCGTGTTTGGGCTTACTTTACTTGCTTAGGGGAGGGTTTTAGCCAGGAGCCCCCAACTAGAGAAGGTATAGTGACCCTGGGCAAGTCATTTAGTTTCCTTCTCTGTCCATGGAGAAGGAAATAACAAACCATTCCAGTATCTGCCAAGAAAATCCCAAATGGGGTCCAAAGAGTTGTATTACTGAAAAATGACTCAACAACAACAATATACTTAAAGGCTTGACTTAATTCTTACGTACAGACTAGTTTAAATTCAATTCAATAAATATCTATTAAGCCTGTACTCCATATATGACATTGTACTAGGAACTAGGTATGGGTTTTTTGGGGGGGTGACGGATAAAGATTTTGCCAGAATTCAACTATTTTCCCCATATCTCTGTGTGTTTGTGTAGACACTGCCATAGTGTTTTAATTTTCTTCAATATGGCATTTTATACTTCAGTAATTTTTGGAGTAGAGGATAAGAAAAGATAGCATGAATAAGGAGCATTTATTTGGGGAAAGGGAAGGAAAAGGGTGGAGGTGGTAGTCACACATTTTGAATAGCAGGACGATTCATCTTTCTGACTTCAAATATGGCCTCAGACACTTACTAACTGTGTGACCCAAGGCAAGGCACTTAATCTTGTTTGCCTCAGTTTCCTTCTCTGTTAAAATGAGCTACAGAAAGAAATGGCAAACTACTCTAGTATCTTTGCCAGGAAAACTTCAAAAGGGGTCACAAAGGGCCAGATGTGACTGAAAATGACTAAACAACAACAAATTGGGTTGGGAGTCGTGGGGGAGGTGGCAGCAGCTGCCTAGAACAGGAGAGACCTCACAGAGGAGGGGTTATTTGAGCTAATCTTTACAGAGGGTTAGAGATTCTAGGAGGTAGAGCTGAGGTGAGCATAGGTAATAGCTTGTGTAAAAGTATAAAGACAGGGATAGATGTGAGGAACAGCAAGAAGACCTGGTTGGCTTGAATGAAGAGTGTGAGAAGTAGAGTAACATATAATAAGGCTGGAAAGGTAGATTACAGAGAGGTGATGAAGGGTTTTAAATGTGGAAGAAGGTTGGACTTGATCCTGGGGTTCTTTGAGAGCTACTGCAGTTGATTGAGCACAGGAGCGGTGACACAGTTAGAAGACCTTTTAGACAGAACTTTAAGATTTACAAAGGGCTTTTCCTATGTTATCTCATTTGGTCCTCATCCCCATTAGGAAACTATGGCAGACAGAGTATGAGTCACACAGCTGCTATGTGTCTGAGGCTAGATTTGGGCAAAATAAGTTCTATGATTGGACCAAGACTGACTGTAATTTGGAATTAAGGTTTTTGCTGGTGTCATATGTGGTTTTATTTTTTTCCCCAACTGCTGCAATACTTCAAAGGATCCACAATTTCATCCGCATTGATACTTCTTCCACTATTGCAGATTACAGCCCTTCCATGCCTTAGTAGATGGTGTCAGAAATTGCTATAGCTAATAGATTCATCACCTCAAGGTCAATAGTCTCCTCAAGAAGTTTCTTGAAATTCAAGAGTTTCTCTGAATTTATCCAGGCTAGTGCTTGAATAACAATCTCTCTCTCTCTTTCTCTCTCTCTCTCTCTCTCTTTCTCTCTCTCTCTCTCTCTCTCTCTCTCTCTTTCTCTCTCTCTCTTTCTCTCTCTCTCTCTCTCTTCCTCAATCCCCACCCCATGTTTCTCTTTCTGTGTGTCTTTCTCCCTCTCTGTCTCTCTCTCTCATTCTCCCTCTCCCCTTTCCCTTCTCTTCTCTCCTTCTCCTCTATCCCTTTTCTCCTCTCCCCCTTTCTTCTCTCCTCCCGCCCTACACACACACACACACACACACACACACACACACACACACGTACACAGAACACACACAAATGGTTGCCAAACCTGTCTTTGAAACCTTTCCAGTCTGACAAGAGCTGTCAGTGCCTTCCTAAAAGAGTCTTGATAAACCCAGGGTAACCTCCATGCCATCATCAGGTATCAGAAAAGGACCTCAGTGGAGGTGACAATATCAACATGGCATCATGGGGAAACTCAAGATTTGGGAAAAAAAAAGTCTTTCCACTTATTAGCTGTGTCACTTTGACCAAGTTACTTAACCTTTCTTGGTCTCAGTTTCCTCATTTCTTAAATGTGAATAATATATTACTATAATATTTACACCCTACCACACACAAATGATATGAGAATCCAGAAGAGATCTGGATAAACCCACATGCATAATGTATATATAACATGCATACATACATGTGTACATAGATGTATATATACACATAGTATACCTACATACTTACTTTCATATATACATGTGCATGTATGTGTACTTTTGCAAACATAGCTAAATTGGTAAATTGAGGTACTTTCTTCTTAACTTTAGAACTCTGGCTCAACTCCCCTCCCAGCCAGTATGATTCACACATAGAATCCAAAGTGGAGAAGGCAATTCCTTAAAATAAAGGCCCCTTTGTACTCTATGGACTCAAGGCTGTTTTCTTTGGCAGTGGTCAAGTCAGAGACAAACAAGTCCTCAGGCTATTTTGTTTGATTTTCCTGCTTCCCCTTGCAATTTCACTGTTTCTCCTTACATTCTTAAACTGTCAGGAAGATTTCTCCCTAATTCTAATATCATGATTTATCCCTATTTCTAATATCATGATAATGTTCAGTTCAGCCCAAGTAAAATGGTTTTCTTTGTAATACCCTCATTCCTGAATATTACTGATTTCTTCAGCCTAAGCAAAAATAAGAAGATGGAGCCCTCATCAGTTCACAGTCTTACTATCCCATTCAGCCAATCATTGCCCTAGAATCTCTGGGAACTAGAAGAATGGAAAGATTTCTAATGTGCATCAGAGATGACACCTTTCTACATAAAATGAGAAAGATTTGGTTTTTTAAAGAGGGGGTCAGGGACTGCTGCTACCTTCCTTCTCCTCTACCTCCCGTCCATTAGCCACCAATGGTACTAACATCCAGGGAAGTTGACACCTGGGGCTGATGTATGTGTTGGTGCCCTCATCCTTTAGGACTCTATGCTACCTGGATGACTTGCAGAAAGCTGTTGCTCTGGGGCTGTGACCTTCCTCAAGACCTCTGGGGTTACCTTCTTTTGGGGAGCCATCTTCCCTTCTCTCACCCCTCCTCCCTTTTCTTCCCACTGTTTGATCTGAGACTACAAAACCGCAGTCCTGGAAAGCTAATGGAAACCCAACTCAGGCAACAGACTTGAGGAATATCTCAGCTGGTTAAAATGAATATTTTTCCACACCACACTCTCCCCCCGCATCCCACCACCAATATATAATCTTCCCTGGGTTGTCGTAAGGAAAGCATTGTAGACCATTCAGCACTTTACTATGTGTATTATTGTTATATATGGGATTGGCCAAGCATTTGTGAATTCAACAGAGAGGAGCAATTCCCTCCTCTCTCTCCAGCGTCCCCTCTCCCCCCATCTAGGTAAATGGGAAAATGTATCTTTAATGAGACTGGAACCATTAATTAGCAAGTTTGCGATTCAAATGAAAGCTATTACAAGGCATTGGCTCCAGGCTGAAGAATTCTGCAGAAAAGACCTTTCCCATACTTAAGCTCAGTCTACACGGACAGATAATCTGTACTTCCAATAGAGGGAAGACAGGTTCCTCCTGGAGAACAGATTTTACGTTGTGTTACTCTTCCTACATGACATCTATGCTTTCTGTTAGTGTGTGTAAAGGCATACATGTGTGCATACACACACATGCAGGTGATTGGACATGTTTATGCTTGTATTTATTTGTATAAGTAGGAGACCTGACGGATATGGTCATGAAATAATCTAATTCACCAGGTGATAGGAATAAGGATTGGAGCTATGATTTTATTGATAAGGGGGAACTCCAAGGTTTAGAAATTCTCTTTACAAATAGAAGTCAGCAACTTCTTGGCAATTTATAGTCTAAGACAGATGTCTGGAGGAAGAGTAAGTGATCTGGCCCTTGTAACGCATCTAGACAGTGAGAGATATGGGATTCATGGATTTGGAGTGGGAAATGACCACTCCTCCATTTTGCAGTTGAAGAAACAGGCCCAGAGAATGATTTGCCCAAGGTCACAGAAGTAGTCAGTGGCAGAGCTAGGATTCGAACTCAGATCACTCCAAATGCAGCATACTTCCCACTACACCTTGCTGCCTCCCAATTGAACTCAGGAAGACCAGCCCTCTCTCCATTATACTGTGCTGCCTTTCAAGGAAACTGAGGCATGGTTAAATGATTTGCCCAAGGTTACACAGAGCCAGAATAGGATGTTATTCTCAAAGGTCCCTGGTAACATGTTGTAAGTGAAAGAGTATTGATTTGAAATCAGATGACTTGGGTTCCATTTCTACCTCTGTGACTATGACTTTGCCTCAGTGTCCTTATCTTTAAAAAATAGTAAGGAAACCAGACAATCTACTAGTAAGATCATTATGAAAACTAAATGAGATCACGGAATTATGGGATATGGATTTTGAGCTGGAAGAGACCTTAGAGATCATTAATTCCATTCCCCTCATTTTACAGTGGAGGAATCCCAGAGTGGTTAAGCCACTTGCTTAAGGTCACACAGGCAATATCTCTAAAGGGCTTTGCAATTGTGAAGAGCTAAAGAGAAACTTGTTATTTCAGAAATTCCACAGTTAATGATAGGGTCTTAAGGAGGCAAAGCAAGCCGTATCAGTTTGATTAGGTGCCTCAGTTCTCCCCCAGACTGGCTTCTATTGAGTTCAGTTTAGTTCTTTCCAATGTGCCTCTGCATGGCCAATTTGGAACACACAAACCATGCGTGACTGATGACTCAATCTAAAGCTTGGAAAATTGATCCCAAAGTGATTGTGCTTTGACAGTCTTTTAGAGCCAAGGCCAAAAAGCCTGGGTGAGTCCAGGGCTTAGGGAGAGTCACATTTTACCTCCTATGAGTCCAGGACCAGTTCCCAATGTTAGGACTGCAAGGCTGGACAAGACCAAGCTGGCAGAGGCAGGGATGAAGGGCCCTTTTCCCCTCAGACTCAGTAAAACCAGAGTCACTTTATTGCTCAGTCTAATTACAGCTGAACATATGATGAGTGATAAAATATTTAGAATAAATTCTAGTAATTATAGTTGGAGAAATAGTAACTGCATTCTCCCTTGAGTAATAATTAGACTTTAGGGGGTGTGTGTGTGTGTGTGTGTGTGTGTGTGTGTGTGTGTGTGTGTGTGTGTGCGTGCGTGTGTGTGCGTGCATGTGTATGTTGGTTGTTGCTTCTGTTGTTTGTAGATATTTAGGGATAAATCCTGCCCTTATGGACCTGGAGTCACTGGGAGCCAGGTGTGAGTTTCTGAGGGTTGAATTTGGCTGTAAATTATGTTTTGTTTTCTGTAGGCAGCCTGACAGCTAAAATCATATTTGCTGTCAAAGATGACACTAGGCACAATGGTGATGTATGAAAGTTAGAGGGCCAGTGTGGAGCAAGCCGTACGGATCCATCCCTCTGGCACGTCCGCCCCTCGGCATATCTTGCTCCAATTTGCCACTGCAGCTGGCCTGCCTTCCCAAGGCTCAGGTTGGCCAACATGTGAGAGAAAAGCAGAACTGGATTAGGAAGGCGCAGTTTGTGGGGGAGCCGTGCAAAAGGAGTTAACATCTAATACGATTCATTGGAAACATGGTCAGCTTCCATACTTCTCTCTTAACAGGCTTAATACATCGACTAAATCCTACATCTAATTGTATTGTGTGGTAGAATGTAAAATCCATCACCGTAATCGCTCTGAAGCACTACAGGGCCCCAGCCATTTTGGCTACATTCAGATGGAAATTCGAAGTTAAATATAACAAGTCTAAAGTACCCTGAATGACGGATTTGTCAGACTAGCCTTTCATCTGGTGGTGGGGGGGGGTGTCATTTTTATTAATTTTCATGGATAGAGTAGATATTTTAAATATGTATTACTTGCATGATTGTTGATTTTCCCCCCACTCGATATGAAGTCAGTGAAACTGGCTCACAAACTCCTTTTTCCTTCCATAGTTTTCTCTCTCCCAACCTGAGCCCTAGATCCCTTCCCTCATCTCTATCTTTCTTAATAAGTCTCATTGTTCTCCCTTTGGAATAGGTATCTCAAACACTCTGAGATCCTTCTTCATATTTCCTCCCTATTCATTAAATTCAACTGAATATTGCAAGATTAAAGCCAGATAAAAGCTCTGAGTTATCTTCCTTAGGAACCAAACAACCAACCACAGTGTTTAAAAAAAAAACCAGAGATGAATTTGCCTAATGTTGATAGCGTTGCTGAGAGTGGACTGGACCTTGGCATCCAGAGGCCTGAGTTTAGGATTGTGGGGCTCTGGGCAAATCACTGCATTTATTTAAGCTTCTGTTTCCTCACTATAAAATGGACCTGGGTTCAAATATTTATTGCTGTCTCATAAAGTTCAGTCAGTCAATCAACACAAATTTATTAAATATCCACCATGTGCCAGACACTGTGCTAGGCATGAAGGATACAAAGACAAAAATGAAATAGCTCCTTAAGGAAATTAACTTCTGTTGGGGAAACATGTATACATGTAAGAAAGACATAAAATATGTACAAAATCAAAACAAAGCAAATTCTGGGCATAAGGGGGAGTAGCAACGGGGCAGAACCTCATGTAGGAGATGATATTTGAATTGTGCTTTGAAGGAAGCCAGTAGTTCTAAGCGGTAAAAGTGAGGAGGGAAGGCACTTCAGTCATAGGGGACAGCCAGCCTATATTAAAGTGCAGAGGTGGGAGATGAGAGGTCATGGGCGAGAAACTGGAAATAATTCTATTTGACAAGACCGTAGAGTGCATGAAGGGCTGTCGCGTGTCATTGGTCAACAATAGAGTTTGTATTTTATTCTACGGGCAATAGGGAGCCACTGGAGTTAATTGAGGAGAGTGACCTAGTCAGAACGGTGCATTAGGAGTATCACTTTTGGCAGCTGTGTGAAGGATAAGTTAGAGAGGAAAAGATGAGGAAGGAAGACATCATCATCATCATTTTAACATGTATTTAGATAGCGCTTTTAGGTTTGCAAACCGCTCATCACATACTAACTCATTTGATACTCAGAGCAACCATGTAAGGTAGGTGCCATTAATGTGACCACTTTACAGATGATGAAACTGAGGCTGAGAAAGGTTAAGTGACTTGTCCACAGTCACACAGCCAGTAAGTATCTGAGGCAGGATGTGAATTTTGGTCTTCCTGCCTCCTGCATTTAGGAGGCTGTTGCAATAGTGTAGGGGAAAGGTGATGAAAGGTTGTGTGAAGAGAAAGAAGGGCAGAGATATAAAGAATATTGTGGAAGTAGATTGACTGATTTGGTTTGTTTTGAAAAAAAGACTTTGTTCATGACTAATGTGAAAATATGTTTAATGAATGTATATGGACAGCCTATATCAGAGTGCACGCCCTCTTGGGGAGTGGGGAGGGGCAGAAAATTTAGAACTCAAAATCTTATGGAAGTTAATGTTGCCAACTAACAATTAATTAATTGATTTTTTTAAAAAGGACTTTGTTTATCTTAAGGCACCATATAAATGGGAGGAATTACTTTTGTTGTTGTTATTGTTAAACAGGAAGTGATGGGGGACAAAGATGCTGAAGGAGGTGGGCATTTCCAATCCCTGTGCCCCACATGGGCCCAAAGAGATCAACAGAGGACTGGATTGAGAGGAAGAGGACCTGGGCTCAATGTCTAGCTTCACTCTTTACTAGCCACATGACCTTGGACAAGGGACAACTTTCCTTGGCTTCAGTCATCTCATTTGTAAAATAACAGGTTGGTCTATATGGGGTCCGATGTCCCTTCTAGCTTGAAATTTATTTTCTTGTGTGTCTATGTGAGAAACCAAATTTTAGATTTGGAAAAGATAAAAAGGTTCTGGTAGATGAAATTCATTTTGTTCCCCATGTAAATCTCCAGCATTAAAGGGAAGTCCATGGAATAAGCAAGGAAGAAACCAATTTCAATAGAGAGAAATGTGTCCTTTTAAAAAATTAGCTGGATTTCTGCACCAAAGAGTATGGGGAGAGGATCTTTGTGTTGCACTCTAGCCAGGCATGAGATTGTCTGGAAATATCTGTGGATATTTACAAGTCCCCAGTGTCCCCTTCCAGTCAGAAGCAGAGCAGACCTCAGGGTTCTGAAAGATGGGATACCATAACTACCAGGTTATAGATTTCCAACATAGTAGCAAGCCCAGATCACATACAATTAGCACGTGAAAGAGTGGTATACATGGAAAAGCTCTGGATTTGTCCAAAGGCCTGGGTTCAAAACTTAGCTCTTCTACTTATTTGCCTGGGGGAATCTGAAGCAAGCCAGTTCTCCTCCTGGGGCTCAATTTCCTCACATGTAAAATGAAGGGGTTTCTATTCTAAAGACCATGACCTTGAAAATCACCTGGTCTAAATTCTTCATTTTTCACATGACAATATTGAGGCTCAGAAAGATGAGTAGATGGTCTAAGGTCACAAGGCTAATTAGTGGCCGAGCTGGAACCAGAAAGAATTGAGGTTTGTCATCACTGTGCTACCCCTCAGTTCAGTATGTGCTAGGGAATAATAAAAAATTAGGCTGGAAAGGAAGCTCGGAGACAGACTGGACTGAGTAGCATTGGAATATCAGGTTAAGCAGTTTGTCATTTGTTCATTAAGTAATAGATGGGTATGGGAGGAAGCGAATGGGCCACCAAGTCATGAACCTGAGTTCATATTACACTTTTGACAGAAAAAAGCATATGTGACCCTGGGCAAGTCACTTAACCACTAAGCGTCCTAAGAAAAAATCTAAGACTAGTAGAGGAGGAGTTAGGTGCCATTCTGCATTGTTAGAAAGAGTACACTCAACTAGAGTTATAACAATGAAATCACAGGTTTGGTGTTTTGTTTTGTCTTTGGTTTTGTTTCTAATAGCAATGGGAACACATTGAAGATTTTTGAGCTAGGTGCCTGGATGGCCACATCTGTGCAAGACAAAAATTTTCATGTCAGTGTGAAGGATCATTATTGATGTGAGAGTCATTTCCAAATCAGCATCTCCATCCTGACTTACTTAAACAAACTGTCATCCAAAAAATATTAGAAATGGATAGAAGAACAGACTTGAACACATATTATTATTATTTTCTAAGAAGGAGGGGAGATGATCACCTAAATAGAAAAAACAACAACTGATAACATCCCATATGTTCTGGTGGTATCCTCAGAATATCAAAATGTCTAGAAGAAGGCCTCTGAAACATTATGTAGACCTCCCTGTGGTAGACAAGAGTTGCTCATGATGGACAGGCATGGATGGATTGCCATCTGGATTGTTGGAGGGATTACCCCCATTGATGAATAAGACCACAAATCCTTGAAAGTATCAAAGGAGAACAGGATAGATGATAGAGGAGAGAGACTGCAGGCTGGTAGTTTAGGTGGGCAGCTATCAGAATAATCCAGCCAGGAAATTATAAGGGCCTGATCTAGCCTGCTATCCATGGAAATGTGATCTTCACAATAACCCTTTGAGATAGGCTATACTAACAATAATAATAGTTTGTATGTATAGATATTATTATGGCTTACAAATTGCTTTCCTTATCTGGTCCTAAGCTTAGTGCAAATATCATTATACATAGAGGCAATGAGAAGAAGGCAGTATTTGAAGCCAGAAGACTTGAGTTCAAATGTTGACTCTGCCACTCACGATGTCTGTGACCTTGGGCAAGTTATTTAACCTTTAGCACTCCAGGTCCTCAAAATGAGGGGTGGGACTAGATGGCTCCCTAGGTCTCTACCAGCTTGGATCCCTATTTTAAAGCTAAGGAAATTAAGGCTTAGAGAGTTTAAGTGATCTGATAAATTTCATGCAAATTAGTGAGTGGTAGAATCAGAACCAGAACCCCAAGCCTCCCAACACCAAGAGTACTCTCTTCTGCCACACCATTTCCTTCCAGGTAAAATTGGAACAGCATGGGAGTGTCAGATAAGGTGCTCTTCTGCCTGCTCTACCTCTGACCCCTCCCCCCAATATTTATATCCAAATGAAATCAGGCTAATAGAGTGTGGGGAACCTGCAGCCTCGAGTCTACATGTGGCCCTCTAGGTCCACGAGGGAGGCCTTTTGACTGAACCCAAACTTCACAGAACAAATCCCCTTAATAAAAAGTTTGTTCTGCAAAACTTGGACTCAGTCAACAGGCTGCACTCAAGGACCTAGAAGGCCACATGTTGCCTCTAGGCGGCAGGTTCCCCACCCCTGGAAATAAACATCAAGGGCATACTTGGAAGAAGAAAGGTAAGCAAAAGGGTAATGTCCATTTGTTCTGTGTATGTTTTTGTGGAAATCAGGGTTTGACATCCTGGGCCTTGGTGATTGGTATGTGTTGTGCTGTGTGCGTGTAATCATTTAAGAGCTTGCTTATGAAGTCAGCACAATCTCTTTCCAGCTGTTCCCTGAGTCACTGCGGGGAAAGGTGTTGGGGTTGGTGGGGTGGTGGTAGAATTGGGAGGAAGGACAAGTTAGCCAGCTAGGTGGCGCAGAGGATACGGTGCTGAGTCTGGACTCAGGAAGACTCCCCTCAGACACTTGTTAGCTGTATGACTCTGGCAAGTCATTTAACCCTATTTCCTCGTCTGTGAAACGAGTTGGAGAAGAACATGGGAAACCACTTCAGTATCTCTTCCCAAGAAAACCCCAAAGAGGATCATGAAGAGTCAGAGATGACTAAAAATGACTGAACAAAGTTGGGAAGGTGGGCCCAGAGCTATGAGCACAATTCTATGTTGCATTATAGTGAGGTGGAAAGATCAGACTTGGTGATAGAGAATTTACAGTGCGGAGGAAACCCTGAAATCATCACTCCCACCTCAGTTTACAAAAGAGGA
This sequence comes from Phalanger gymnotis, assembly GCA_028646595.1. NCBI lineage: Eukaryota > Metazoa > Chordata > Mammalia > Diprotodontia > Phalangeridae > Phalanger > Phalanger gymnotis. The sequence goes on along the minus strand of CM053622.1, from coordinate 318,517,576 downwards.
AATTGAAGGCCCTTAGAGATTAAATAACTTATCCAAGAACACACAGGTAGTAATGAGCCAAGACCTCTACCAAAGTTGAAGCATAATTAGGGTGGGAGAATTGGGTCATTGCCCCAAGGAATGACACTTTAGGGGATACCAACAGCACTATCCCAGGGCCTACTTTTTCCCGTTGGCCCTCAGCCCCTCAACTCCCATCCCACGACAGATGCCCTTCCCAGTTCTCTGCCCCTATTCTATTTCTCCTTGGCTAAGAACAGAAATGCCTCTGAAGCCAGTTCCTTATACGCTTAATTCAGTGTTCTTCCCACTCTAGACCACATTAGTCAAAGGACACCGTTCTCTCATTTGCACCAGGTTTATACCTTTCTACTCTGGTTGAAAATCAGTTTTTCTTCAGTCAAAAATGCTTCTGACTTTGCTATTTTCCTTTCTCTTTTTAAAGCAAGGTGTCCAATACAGGCTAGTGGGAATCATGGTTGACAAATAAGATTGAGGGCAGAGGACAAACAATGAGCTGAAATTCTGTGAGCAGGATCAATGGCTCCAAAGCTGTCACCTCCCATTCAATCTCCTCCAGCATGGAGAGACATCTTGGCAAGAACCTAGGAGGGACGCTTTGCCCCAAGTCCTGATACAACTTGCTCTATACCATTGTCTGCATTTTGACTGTTGTGTTGGAAAATGAGAAGAAAATGAACTCATTGGGGAGACTCTTTCACTGTGACAGGGAAGACAAAGAGGTGGGGAAAGACCAAGGGACTGTCTGAGGGGAGAGAGCTTAGTCAAACCCGCAGCAAAATGGAGCAAAATGGGAGGCAGGGAAAAATCCACACAGACCTTCTCTTAATGACGTCCCGAGTGTTTGCTGGCTTTCCTCCAATTTACAGGAGACAGATGTGGCAACCACAGAGGCTGAGGCCTTCTCTGTCGGTGACACTGTCACACTTGTCATCAGAGAGAGAGAAGCAGTGGATGAAATGGCAGCCCTGGCAAAGAAGCTGCTGAAGAAGACACTGTGCTTGCTCCTTTCACGAGACAGGCGGTCACAGAAAATGAGATGCAATCTCTAATCCATGCTTCAGGCCAGGTGATGAGCAACTGAACTGCTAGGCTCATTTCTCGTGACCTGACATTTCCTTACCTACTTTTTGGATTCATAAGAGTAGCACATTTTTAAAGCTGTGCTTTTTTAGCCCAGAGGGTGTAGGGGGTGGGGTGCAATAATAGCTAGCATTTACATAGCGCTTTAAGGTTAGCAAAGTGCTTCATATATTATCTCATGCGGTCCTCACTAGAACCCATGCGGTAGATGCTATTACTATCTCCATTTTACAGATGAACTGAGGTCAGGTGACTTGCCCCAAATTATACTGCTAGTAAGTATCTGAGGCAGGATTCAAACTCAAGTCTTCCTAAATCTCAAGTCCAGCATGCTAGCCACCTATGGAACCTACACCAAAACCTATGGAACATACACCAGAAACATGGGTTAGATTCAGATTCAGATTCAGTAATTTCCTGAACAACAAATCCATTTCTCTCCCTGGGCTCTGGAAGGTCCAAAAATATGCCTGCAAAAGTTGGTAGGTTTGGGGGTGGGGATAACCTCCTCTCCATGGCTCTCTTTGGGGAGGGGGAAGACTCCTGTGAAAATCCATGAAACACTTTCTCTATGGGGTCGTTTATAACAATCTGACCCCTTATTGGAGGTTGACAAACATGGATGAAGGCACATCGATGCCAGTGCTATTTGGTAGAATGCCCATTGGTTCTGGGCCCCACATTCAAATCCCAGAAATAGTACATTGGATGGAAATCATCCAGCCCAATGCCCTCAATTCAAAGATAAGGAAACCTAAGTACAGAGAAGTTAAGTGAGTGGTCCAAGGTCACACGGCTAGCCAGGATTAAATCCTGGGTCTCCTGACTTCCTTCTACTCTCCTTAGGTCTTCGTGCTCTACCTTCCATGAGTCCTTCCATGGACTGATTCATTTCTCCCTTTCAAACTCAAAAGGAAAAAAGTAGATTGCACATTTTCTACCTTTTCTAGATGATACACAAGTGCCTTGGAAAATGACCCTAAAGCAAGCTACAAGATGAATGAGGTGGAGAAAAAAGGAGACACAAAATGGGCTACAAAGACTTCTAGTTCAATCCCACACTTCTTCCCCTTTCCTAATTGCTGGAAGAAAAGATGCAGCTAGGGAGGAATGCACTTCCATCCTGCAGGTCTATGAGGGTAAATTCAGGCTGTTTCCTACCCTAAGAAAGGAGAACACAGCTATTTGCCAACCAAGGTCACAGAATCCATTGGGCAGGAAAAATTTGCTCTCTCTCCTCCTTCCATTAATCCTGCCCTTTCAGTTGATCTAGGGATCCTGTTAAGAGGTGTTACCTGCAGCTTAAATTACAAATTTGGTAGGTTTTATATCCTGGGTGCTGGATCTTTGAACTTGCTGAAAATGGGCTCCCAGGCTGGGAAGGATAGATGGATGGGTCCTTTCCATTGACCCCTACCCTTCATCCTGAAGATTGCCTTCCCAAGGCTGACTGAGTAATTCATCCCTATTCTTTCAGGCCCTGATTTTAGTTCCTTTGGCTCTCACTGACAGAACCTGAAACAAGAGACAACCTCCCCTTTGTGGAACAGTTATAAATTCACAGCTTAGCAGATTTCAAGCTGATTGCCTTTTCTCAGGTTGTCTCTCTGTAAATGAGCCTCTTCAGAGATGACGGATGGCTGGGCTCCTCCAAAACATAAATTCTCAGCTAACTGGAAGCATCACCTCAAACTACTTAACAATTTTGCTTCAGAGCCAACTGAAAGTTCAACTCCTTTGGATGACATTGTCCCCTGGCTGATAATTTTTAATCAATGAAAATTGTCAGCGGGAGCCAGAGTCTCCCAATCTCTCTGGGTGTCACGGAGTATATGGAGGCTTGGAGCTTTGGGCTCACCTCACCTCCTGAATAAACATCAACATAAAAGGTTATCCTTTGTTCTTTCTGTCAAACCTAAATTTAGCAAAATTAGGGTATAGATTTTCCTTTATTCTCTGTGATCACAAATGTAATGTCAGATCTTTTTGCACTCTCCCAGGGAGCTTTTCATCCTTCCTTTTATTCAGTGCCAAGGTTGTCAGAACCATAATTTATTCATATTTTTGACCTCTGGGGAAGACAATATCCATAGGGTCATAGAGTGTTATTGGATGTCAAGACTAAAATTCACTGCTCCAGGTCCTTTACAACGTTACATTTAATCAGGCCTGTGTAATTGTGGCTGGAGCATTGGCGGCTGTAATTAATCCTGGAGGGCAGCCCCTCCTTATTAGTAATTATTCAATATTTATGCATTTCCCAAGGTCCTGAACATAGAAAGCACTTGGACCCCAGGTTGAGTTTTCTTGGCAGGAAAATGGAGGCCTAAAATTTCTGCTACTGTAATTGCACTACAGCCATAATGGGGAAGAAGGGAGAAGGGATGGATCAGGGAAAGAGCTACCTTGAGTTTGCCCTTCCTCTCCTCCAGCTGTGTGGCTGCCTTACCCTTGTGTGGTTCCTTTATCCAGAATGCCAAGGCATAGACTAGCCCCTGGAGCTTAATCATTTTCTAAGAATTGTGTGGAGAGGCCTCATGAGGTCTGGGGAACAATTAATCAATGCTAAATAATAACAATAGTTATTCTGCGATTCAGAGAAAGAAAGAATGAATCCTTCATTCGCGACCTGCATAGATGTCGAGTGGACCCTTAGAGCAAAGCCCAGGAGCTCATTAGAATTCCTTTCAGGCTACATCTATGGGTGGCCCTCACAGTGCTATATTGTCCTTGTCATTTCAAACTGCTTGAAAATTGCTTTTGTAACCCCCATTTTAATTTGGTTGATTTGTCTTCCTCCTCCTTCCTCCATCCCTCCTGTCATCCTGGTTCGAAGATCCTTATAGCCCACAGGGGACCGGGGTGGAGGGAAATTTTGAGACGATGTCCTCACTTGTGGCTGCAGGATCTCTGACCTTAAGTCATTTTACATGGCTAAAACTGTGGCTAGAAGGTCAGATGTTGCTGAAATATGGACTCATTGTTAATTGATTTGCACAAATTTAATAATTATCATGGGATCATAGATCTTGATGGAATCTCTAAGGCCATCCAGTCTATTCCCTTCATTTGACAGAGGAAGAAAATGGAGGCCCAGAGAAGTTAAGTGATTTGCTCAGTATTACACAAATAGCAGTAAGCATCGGAGGTGGTCTTTGAACCCAGGCCATCTTGCTCCTTAGCACCACACCGCCTCATTCATTACATTAATAACTTATAATCATATAGGGTTTTATGTTTATCTATCACTTCTATTTATTTCCTATCATTTGATGCTCATGTTAGCCCTGTGAAATCAAGCAGGGCAGGTGTATTATCCCCATTTTTCTGAAGAGGAATTTGATGCAGAGAGAGGGCAAGGAAGGGGCTGGTTCCCACAGCTAGTGAGGGGAAGAGCCAAGAAAGAACCCAGGTCCTCTGATTCTAAATCCAGGACTCTACATGTACGTGTGTGTTCAATATCAAAGATATTGCTTATCAATAGAAATAATTTTTTTTTCTCTAACGCTGCTTGCTTTGTTCACACATAGGCTTGTCAATCTCCCGGAGCCCTAAAGAACCAAGTGTCGTGTAGTCAAAAACTACTTTGTTTCTGCTGTTCTTATTAGAGGTCTCAGTTTATAAAACTAGCCTACTCAATACTCCTCATAAATGGCATTGTCTCTCATTTTTGTGCCTTTTCAAGGTTATCCACCAGGTCCGTGTACTTCTTTCTCATTTCTGCCACTTGAAATTTTTAGCTTCCCTTTAGACTTAGCTCAAAGCCTACATAGAGCCTTTCCAGATCCTCCCAGGCTCTAGCATTGCCCTAAAATCACTTGTTTTGTTTTGTTTTTACTATGTATCCATTTTGCATTTACCTATAGGTATACAACATGTTGTTCCCCTAAAAGTGTGTGCGCTCCTTGAGGGCAAGGTGGTATGATTTTTTTTTCATTGCATCTCAAGAGTGTAGCAGAGCTCTTGGCGTGTACAAGTGCTTAATAAATGCTCTTAATTGATTGAGTTCAAAAAGACAGATTAAATAAATGCATGTGGGTTTTGTCTAGTTAGCTAGCTGTTCTGGGTTCCAAAAGAGTTTGCCTTTTAGAAAGAAAGCATCTTCTAGCATAGGACCCCTTCATCTTTCTTTGTGTGTCATGGACCCCTATGGTAGTCTGTTGAATAATACTGTTTGTAAATAAATGCATGAAATAAAATGGACATGATGACAAAAAAGACCAATTATATTACAATAAAGATAACTTTTTCCCATCTAATTTCCTGGACCCCCTAAAATCTGTCCAAAGACCTCAGCTTAAGAATCTTTTTAATCTAGAAAGAAATCTAGAAAGAAAAAACCTCATTGAGCAAAGGCCCTGGGAGTGGACACACTCTCCTTGTAGGGAGAAAAGTGCCTGAGGTTTTTTTTCCCCTGGTCTGATACTGATAACTCTCTCAATTCAAAGTGCTAGAGCTTAAGCATTGGGGCTCTAAACTGAATAGGGATGGTAAATGCTTCTCCTTGCAATTCTCAGCCCCTCAGCTGGAGTCAAAATGCAGGAGCAGTGGGAAACTCCACCATAATGTGCCCAGGGGATCTATCGGCGGCCCCAGCAGAGACTGTCCAGGCTCAGAGACTGCACGTCACACAAGATCAGCTGAGGTGAGGCCAAGTAGGAACATTAGGACAACATCAGGGGCCTCTCATTGTAGGAGCCATGAGGGGTCCCGACATACATGCATCATGGTCATGCAGTCCCCCTCACAAGCATCATTAAATTACAGATTTTGATCTGGAGGGGCCCTTGGAGGCTATCTGATCCAACTCCCTCATTTTATATAGGCAGACACTGAGACTCAAAGATGTTCATTGACTTGTGAAGGTAATAAATGTCAGAAGAGGGGTTTGAACTCAGATTCTCTGATTTTCAATCTAGTTCTATACCAATATCCCACACCACCTCCCAATTTCCCTTTCCATAGAATACGTCAATTTCACGTAAGTATATCAATTCTGTTTCCATTGCTGGTGTGTACTTTTATGGGAGAGCACGCCCCAGGTTTATGGGGGAAATGTTCTAATGGTACTACTCATTGTATCTTTTGGCTGACCAGTAAAAGCGAGGTTTGAGTTACAGGGTTCCGTTTTGGGTTTTTTTAGTGCTTGCGGACCCACAAAACCCCATGAATATGACATCTATTATGTGCCCCCCAGAGCTACAATAACAATAACTCACATTTATGTAGCACCTGAAGCACAGGAGCACTTTCCTCAAAACAATCCTGTGAGGTAGGTAGTACGAATATTATTAATCCCATTTTATAAATGAGCATGTTGAGGCTAAGAGAGGTTTAAATGACATGTCCAAGAAGCCAAAACTAGTCAATGTTAGAGTCAAGATCTGAACTCAGATCCCATGACTCCAAGTTCATTGCTATTCACAATACACGAAGAAAAGAGAAAACGATCAGATTCAGTTGAGTCCAATTCTTTTTCTCCAGATTGCTGCAGCCTGGAGATTGTCTGAGTATTTCCATGAAATCAGTCCAGTGCGGGGGGAAATGATACAAATAAATAAAATAAAATTTGTATTTCTGGCCAAAAGGCTCAGAGAATGATCAGAGTCCAGTAATCAGCTTGCAGGGACAGCCTCATCTTTACACGCTCCTCGCTTGCCTTTAAAAAAAAAAAAAGCAAACAGAAATCTCGGTGTTTTTTATCTGCACAGCCTCCGGCTGAAATCCTGTGGCCCCAAGCTCACTTGAAAATAAATTTCGATCCAAGTCCTTCCAGAGTTGCCTCATTAAGTTTTTCTGTTCATCCTTGTCAAGATTTCCCATTTGACCACTGCAGCATTATTTCCCCGGTAGGCCATCTCTGGGGAGGGAGGTCAGCAGCGGGGAGTCGGGCTGCCCAGACGGAAAATGTTTAACGAGGAGTTGCTCACCAGTCCTGCCTGTTCACCCCCTCCTAAAGCTCGCACTGAAGCAACACATTTCATTTAACGAGATCTCCACCCCTCCCCCAATGGCCTGCTTCTTCTTCCCCCAAATCCCTCCCTCCTACCAACTCTAGCCTTGACCCCTTTGGGGATGAGAGAGTGGGGAGGGGGGCTGCCTTCCCAGGACCGAGCCCAGCCAGACATGAAGGAGCTGGGCCTCAGTTCCTGGGAGCCCTGGATCCCTCCAAGGCAGGCCACTGGCTTCCTCTTGGTCCAAATTAGAATTTACGGTGACAATTTATACAAGTTATATCTTTTATTTAATATTCCAGCATTTCTTCCCCAAGGCTTTCTGTCCACACTGCTCTAGTCAGAAGGATGGTTCTTTTTTTGATTCTTGCAGCCTCTTTTTGCATTATTAGCATCATTTATTATTTTTATGTCCTCTGTTTGTACCCTGTATACATCATTTCTCTGAGGTTCCCAGAGCAGCTACAAGTTAGTGGGGAGCCTTTCATCCCCCCTGGTAGTCAATGTGCTGTGGCTAATGCCGAGTAATCCCACTAGAACCACCCTGAGAAAAGACCCAGGACACCCACGAAGATGTAGCCAGGCTTTTCCTTCTTCCTTCTAGCAGACTCACAGAGTCATCCACTGTGAGAGCCACAAGTGACCTTAGTTCTCATTTCATTCAACTCCTCTTTGCTGAGGAGGAAACTGAGAGGAAGTGCCTTGTCTACCAGTCACACTGCTTTTTTTTTTTTCAGATAATAGTTTATTTTTCCCCAATTACATGTAAAAATAATTTTAACATTTTTAAAACTTTTGAGTTGATAAGAACACTCACTTTATGTAGCATTGTAAGGCTTGTGATGGCACCTTGCTAACCCTTAAGCAGGTAACGGAAGTCATATTATTTACAATTCTTAGATGAGGAAGGGGCAGCCAGGTGGCTCAGTGGATAGAGCACCGGACCTCGTCTTCCTGAGTTCAAATCTAGCCGCAAACACTTACTAGCTGTGTCACCCTGGCCAAGTCACTTAACCCTGTTTGCCTTAGTTTCCTCATTTGTAAAATGAGTTGGAGAAAAACAATGGCAAACCACTCCAGTATCTTTGCCAATAAAACCCCCCAAAATGGGCTCACAAAGAGTCCAACACAACTGAAATGACTGAACAACAGCTACAAAAGATGAGGAAACTGGGTCTCTGAGGGGTGATGTGACTTGCCTACACTCAGCTATAAGTAGTCGGAGGCAGGATTCAAATTTGGGGCTTCTGATGGGGGAGGCACATTTAATTATGCTATAATGGGATCTGTAAGTGCACAGAGGCCTAGGATGGTGTCTTCCCGGGGGAAGAACCTGGGGAACCTACTCCCAGAAGAGTTGTAATAGTGTAGAACAGAAATGCCTTGGAAAGTATAGAGCTTCCATAGAACTCCTGTAACTGGTTTTGGTCCATTAACCACGTGGTTATGAGGGGGAATAGGGTTTTAAGTGGCTGTGTAGGTGAAACTGAGTCAGCATTATCCAAGCCCTTTTGGACATTCTTCCTTCAGCTTCGCTCTGGTTGTGGGATTCCTTTATTCATCTCATTTAGTCAGAGACTTGGGGCCTTCTCCTCTCTGAAGCCACGTGGCCCTCTGAAAAGGCCTCTATGTTGGTTCTTTTGTCTTTTAGGTGAAGGAATTGAAAGCTCGGAAATTGGGAGTTTTGAAAGGTCAGGAGAACACTTCAGTGTTCCAGAGTTCTAGAATCTGAGTTTTGCAGCAAGGTATTAATACCCCTAAGAGCAAAGCATGATCTTCTAGAACTAGTCTTGTGGTAAATGAAATGAAGACTCCTCCAGCAGTCCTGCTGTATCTGGACATGAACTGAGTGGGAACATTGTGCTAAGTGGAAACATATGCCAAGGGTAAACCTACTTTCCCATGACATGAGGTGATTTAGGGAAGAATGCATCTCCCTAGTGTCGGAGAAAGATGTTTATGCTTTGTTCTTGATATATCTTCAAATTAAATATTCCCTTGTAAAAGCCAATTGATGTTAAGTGGCTAACTGAAACTGGGGCTCTATTTATTGGGACCTAACAATATTGTTGGGGGGGGCACAGTCTGAAGGGTTTTGAACTGACAGCAATAGAAAAGAGATGCTCCCAAACCTCTCAGTGTACCGTAGAATCCAGAAAGATATAGTCTGGCAGGCTATGGGGAGTTAGCCAGAGCATACTCAATATCACAACAACAATAATAATCATAATAGCTGGAATTTATATAGTACCTTAAGATTTGCAAGATGCTATGCATATGTTATCTCATTTGATCCTCAAAGGTCATGTTTGTCCTTTGTTTTGGAAGAAGACTATGTCATCCGCGAAATGATGACATGACTTGCAGTTGACTTTGACTTGAGTGAGAGAGGGCTATGAAAAGTCACCAGACTCACTTTCTCCTCCAGAACCATCTGGGTCCAGTGGCCAGATATTCATCAGGATGACTGGAGATGGACCAGGATGCAATGGGAGACCCTGGCCCTTTTGGCTAAGGCCTTTTCATGTACTCACTTATTGTGAGGTAATGCCCATTCAGTGAATAGGCCTCTTTAAGAAATGAGTCAAGGGATGGCCCCTTTAATTAGAAAAAAAGAAAAAAAATCAAGCTTGGAGGGGAAGACCCTCAGGGCTGCTGCTCCAAAGAGAAACAGTTACCGTTGACATTCAGTCTAAGCCAGCAGGGCCCAAAATACAGCTTGGGCAGGGACCTATTGTGGTCCAATCTATGAGTTTTCTCTCTCTTTCTTTCTTCCTTTCTCTCTCTTCTTTTCTTTTTCTTTCTTTCTTTCTTTCTTTCTTTCTTTCTTTCTTTCTTTCTTTCTTTCTTCCTTCCTTCCTTCCTTCCTCTTTCTTTCTTTCTTCCTTCCTTTCTTTCTTTCTTTCTTCCTTCCTTCTTTTCTCTTTCTTTCTTTCTTTCTTTCTTTCTTTCTTTCTTCCTTTCTCTCTCTTCTTTTCTTTCTTTCTTTCTTTCTTTCTTCCTTCCTTCCTTCCTTCCTTCCTTCCTTCCTTCCTTCCTTCCTTCCTTTCTTTCTTTCTTTCTTTCTTTCTTTCTTTCTTTCTTTCCTTCCTTTTTTTTCAAAAACCTTGAACCCAGTTCACTCTGATCCTCACAACCCTGTGAGGTAGATGTTAACCTTTATCCCTTTTTTATAGATAAGGAAAGTTAGTGAAGAGAGATAAGATATGCTCAGGGACACATAGCTGGTGAATGTCTAAGGCAGTATTCAAACTCAGGTCATCCAGAAGTGTGCCTTTGGATTTAAGGAATTCCAGAGCCTTATTCTTTCAGTCTGGAGTCATAACTAGGGTGAATCAATCAGGGCTTGTCGAGGGCACCAACATCTAGGAGTGGGAGTGGAGCAGGGCACATTTCTCTTTAGTAGACCTCCAGTGGGCCATCCTGGCATCGTGCAGTCTTCTATCAGCCAAAGTGCATTGTGGGATGGGCCAGGCATAACAATTCTTTGTTGTAGTGAAGAAGAAGAAGAAGAGAAGAAGAAGAAGAAGAAGAAGAAGAAGAAGAAGAAACATTTATATAGTACCTAATATACATGTATATATTTGTACACATACACACACACAGACCCAGACACCAGGTACTGTGCTACTCACCTTACAACTCTTATCTTGCTTGATCCTCACAACAACCATGGTACATAGGTGCTATTATTATCCCCATTTTATAGATGGGGAAACTGAGACCGACAGAGATTAAATGACTTGCCCAGGGTCATACAGCTACTAAGTATCTGAGGACAAATTTGAACTCAGGTCTTCTTGACTTCAGGCTTGGTATTCTATCCACTGAGCCACCTAGCTGCCTCTGCTTAAATGGCAGCAAAGGTGTCTTTTCATCAGTTTGTGCTTTTGGTAATGAGTCATCGGTGGGTGCTCTATATCACTCCCCGTAGGACAGAGCTTGCTCTTGGGCAGACATTAAATTGACCTTTCATAGGTTTACATTCAACAGATGAAATTCTTTCCCATACGAGGGATCTGGCACTTCTTAGACTTTTGTTGTTGTTGAACACATGGGCTGCACAGGCCCAGCTTCTTCCCCAGGTGGGGGCCACTGAAAGAAAAATGGGTCAGTATGTGATGGGCATAATAACAGAGTCCAGTGGAGAACTGAGTGAATGGTTAGCACCCATGGACAGCTATAGGCCTCTCCAATGCTATTCCTGTTACCTATGGACTTGTTCGAGCTTCGGAGTCTAGCTCAAATTTCCTGGTGAAGATTTTTGTACTAGTTTCATCAATGACCTTGCTTCTTTAGGCTCAGCCTTGGTTTCTTAAGATTGACTACCTTGGGAATAACTCAACCCTGAACTTGACCCATGCCATTGAACTCCTTCAAACCCTGCCTCATATTCTGGGCTCTGGCTGCTGAGTACAGTAGCCAAAACCCTAGGCAGTATGAAAGTAGATTGGAGAGCTGTGGAAAATTGTTTAGGCTATTTATGCCAGAATAATTTGCTGTCAAGAAAATGGTATCTTTAGGACCTGAAACATCCAATCAATTGATCAGTCAACAGGTATTTATTAAGCACCTCCTGTGTACCAGGTACTGGGATACAAAGCTTTGGACCAATTTGACAGCTAACCATGTCCATAAAGTAGGAGAGGCAGTATGGTAATGAACCCTGGCTTTGCAGTCAGGTGACCTGGGTTCAAATTCTAGCCCTGCAGAGTTACCTGTGTGACTCTGGATAAGTTGCTTTACCTTTGTGGGCTTCAGTTTCCTTGTCTGTTAAATGAGGGGGTTGGACTAGAGGACCTCCAAGGTCCCTACTAGTTCTAAATCTATGGGCCTGTGTAATGGGGATATTCATTTAGGAGAAGCAGAGCAATTAGGGTATTAGGTGGGAATCCATTGTTAGTGGGACAATCCTCAGTAAGGCCCCCTTTCTTGCTCACAGTTTCCATTGTCAACCCCAGTGGTTCCCTCCTTGCCACTTACCAGATTCCTAAGGGAGCCTCTGAAATAGAGCTAATCGTCTTTGTAGTAAAGGGTTTGAGGAGTCACAGGTGAAAGGCAGAGGGTCAAGCACTTACTCATTTTTCATTTATTTTGTTGCAAATTCATTCATTCTGTCAGTCACTGAGCAAATTACCACCAGCTCAGGTCTCTATCAGATAATGTACTGAATTGGAAAATTCAAAATGTTGGGAAGATTTTTAATCCATTTTTTAAATTTAAATTGAATAAGAATGATTGCATGCAAACAAAGCCGAAAAACAGAATCTCTCTAATTTGTTGGGGGGGGGGGGTAACACTTTATAATTTCCAAAGCATTTTCCATTAATGTCACTGATATTCCTTACCCAGTTGTAGATGACCTGTTATCTGCTTTACATTAGCTGCAATTGGATAGCACATTCCAAGGATGCAATCCCTTTTTCTATTGCACAAGGAAAAAAAAAGGAAAATAAAAAAAAAGAAAATCAAAATCTGTCAGCTCCAACATAATAAGGAAGCCTCATGTTGTTGCAAATATACAGAATTCAGTGAGCAAGGCTTAGCAACGAGTTGCTGTGCTAAAACTGGGCCAGGATTTGGTGTGTTTATTTCTCAGAGGTCTTGTAGGAAGCAAAGTAAAAAAAGAAAAAAGACAGATGCATTTTCTTAAAATTATCTCTCTTTTTTTTTAAACAGAGAGGTGGTTATTAACCTACTTGAGAATGAGTTCACATTCCCATTGAAGCTTAGAGACATGGTTTGATGTTCATTACTCTACTCCCAGATGAACAGTAAGTCTCTGGAACGGTACTTACAGCCTGTAATAATATTACCGCTCAGTCTACTACATGGTCCCTTAGTCATTTTTTCAATTAAAAAAAGGACCGATGCTCTATTAACCTTCTGCCTGCTACTCCATCCTTCATATCGCCTTTGGACTGGGATTGCAGGCCATGTATTAAAAAAAGGCATATATTACTGTAAACCACCTCCAAGTTTTCTGTCATTAGAAAGATGAAGTATCATTTTTTCATTTAAAAATACGAGACAGTTTGTCAAATTCACAGCCCCTGGACCCTCCTGGAATCTCTTTGTTACTGAAGAGATGCAGTATAACTCCCACCCACTTGGCTTTGAGCTCACCTGCGATGGACTTTGCTGAAGATTTGTGGAGGAATAGTTGTGAGCTCAGGAGGCAGTGCTGAGGAGTATTGACATTTTGCTGACAGCCGCTCCCTCTGTGAAACAGTGGCCTCTGCTTTCCAGATGCTGGGGCAGTAAATACAACCATACACCCCAATAGATCAGCCTCCTTCCAGGGGAAAATCTAGCTGCTTAGAGAGCCCTCCTTCCTGTTGGCTTACGTGGGACCGATGGAAAGGTCAGTGGATCACAAAGACCACACTGTGAATTCATTCATCAGAGCTTTCAGGTGGTAAGTGGGGCTGCCCAAGGCAGCTGAACAGTTAAAACCAGTTACTCAGAAAGGAATCTCCAACTTCTGAACCTGGCATCGTCCGATGGCTGAAACTTTGTAATAACCATTTTCTCTTATTTTGGACCTGGCTTCCTTAGATCACCAGGAGTGACTATCCCTCCCGTCCCTAACCTTGGAAAGGGGCGAGGAGGGGGGGTGGCGTGTGGAGGAGGGAGAGGAACATGGAGAGTCTCATAGGACTACATAGAATGTGAGATGAGCATTCCCATAATTGGCCATTCTCCTGAGGGGATAAAGAACCAAGTCTCCTGTCCTCCCTTCTAGGAAGGGGAAGGGCCAGGGGTAATGTTTCTCTATGTGTATCTTGCCCACATTCTGTGCACGCCTATGAAAGATATTCTCTTTTGGAAGTATAGTTTAATTACAGTGAAATGAGAAGAGTAAGGCTATTTTTAAAAACTTTCTTATGACCCATCCCTTTGTTTCTTTCATTACAGTATATAGAGTGCTTGTCTTGTATCCCCAAACTTCCAAAGAGCTGGATAAGTAGAACTGGCCCTCAGCACAATTGTGATGGCGACAAAATTTATCTTTACTGACTCTATGCCTTGTCTTTCTATACCACCCTCCCTTTTCATTGTCCTCTTCCTATCAGCTTTTGGGTATTGGATGCCTTTTTCCTCTGTGAGAACATTTTCAGTTTTGTTTTATAAGGAAGAGGGACAGACGCCCAGGGTTTCCCTGTTTCCTATCGCCTACTCTACCAGCTTGGCCTTAGGCCACATAAGTGTTGACCTGAAAGGGTAGTATGTCAAAAATCGTTGAGTTACACTCAGGAGACTTGGATTCCAGTGCTTCCCTGACATTAACTTGCTTTATAACCTTAGGTAAATCACTCAATCTTTCTATGTTTTAATTTCCTATAAAATTATGTGGGTTGAATTCATAACTCATTCAAATTTATTAAATGCTTGCTAAATGTTCACGGTATGTAAAGTACTATGTTTACCTGCTGAACTATTCAAAAACTAATAAGACAGTATCTACTCTCAAAGTGTTTATGATCCAGTAGCAGAGATAAGATATATGCAATTAAATACAATATAAAAATGGATTATGACAGATGCATAGGAGAGAGAAAAGGGATAATCAAAGATCTGGGAGAATTCCAAAAAGTGAGTGGTCACCTATAAATGGGGCAATCACCGAAGAGTTTGAGAAGAGAGTGGCATTAAGTTGGGCCTTGACGGGTAGGATGGATGGGATTTGAATAGGTAGATACAAGTGGCAAGAGTAAGCTGTTTTCAGTATAGGGAACAGAGATTAGGTAATATTTAAAATTCTATGATTTTATGAAAGACTCAACATCCATACTTTAGGCATTCCTACCCCTAAAGGGACACATTGAGAATGTGGTGGAATTGATATAAGAACAGCCTATATGTGAGTCCTAGAAAAACCGTAGAGGAGGGATTAACTTTGAGGTCAAATCTAATGAGTGTTTGCTTGGTCTAGAAACCTTTGGATCTGAGTTGACCTCAAGTTATCCAACGGGTCTTTCAGATCAGAGGTTCTCTGTGTCTTTTCAGGATTAGAAGCCTGTACCCTTCAGTTCGTGGTAATCTAACATGTGTTAGAAATTAACCAGACCACAGCAGTGTGGGAGGAAAAAAGACAGAGAGACAGAAACACAGAGACAGAGAGAGACCAAGAGCAGAGGAAATGAGAGAGAGACAGAGCCAGAGAGAGACCGAGACAGACAGAGAGAGAGACACAGAGAGAGAGAGAGAGAGAGAGAGAGAAAGAGAGAGAGAGAGAGAGAGAGAGAGAGAGAGAGAGAGAGAGAGAGAGAGAGAGGGAGAGAGAAGATGTGTGTGCCTGTATGTTTGCTGGGAGGGAGGATGGTGGTAGTAGTGAAGGGTGGGAGAGGATATTTTCCCTATTTAGTCAACTGCTCACTCTCATCATTATTAAATAATGACAGCTCACATTTATAAAACATATTAAGATTTTCAAAGCACTTTCCTCACAATTACTCCATAGATAGTACAAATTGGCACTGTTTTACAGATAAGGAAACAGCCTTGCTAAAGTTAAATGTCTTGCCTAGGGTAACATGTTAGCAATGTCAGAGCTGGGCTTCATATATATACATATTATCTTATTTAGTACAGTGTTCTTTCCACTGCCCCACACATATTCTCTATACCAAAAGTGTCTAACTCAAATAAAATTGGATCCTGTAGACTGCACATTGACTTAGAAAATTACAAATGAACATTATCTATGTTCTATTGTATTTTTATTTATTTTACCAAACACTTCTCAATTGCATTTTAAACTGGGGGGGCAGGGGGGGATGGAAAGGAGCCTCAGGAGTTTTGCCAGCTAGAGTCTGACACCTGTGTAGTCTAGACCTCCACTTTCTACTGAACCTCAACATGTTCATGCTTCCCTTCAGGCCCAGGACACGTCCAGTGAAACCAGACTCCTCTCTCCCAGAGATGTGCTGCTGCACAATCTGACATGTTTACAAATTGTCTTGTTGCCCTCAGGTGAGCATCTTCTCTTCCCATCTTGGCTTTAAGTCCCTCAAGGACAGGGATCATGCCTTCTGCTTCTGGTATGTCCCCCAAAGTGCCTAGAACAGGGCTGAGCAGCACATGGTTCTCGCTCAGTAATGATTTGTAAATTGATTAATTTGAATTCACCAGCTGCAGCCTGGCTACATGAAAGCAAATTTCTCTCCCAGGTTTGGCTCCTGGCAATTGCATCTATCTCAGTGAAGACAGGCCATACAATCAGCTAAAGACTACAGGAAGAACCAGGATAGAGCATAGGACCCAGATTGTCTTAAAATAAGGTGAGATTTCAAATAATCTCAGATTTCAGACAGTGCTTTTGTCTGTGAGTGTGCAAAGAGGTCAGGAAAAAGCATACTGAGATTAGCATCTGAGAAGCAGAATTTAAGAGCAATATGAAATGAAATTTACAAGAACTAGATGTAGAGTTCTATACTTTAGTGCCCCAGATCAACCATACTAATATACCAACAGAGAGTGGGGATGAGGGAAGGGGTGGCGGGAGTTTTAGTTGACGATAGTCATATGAAAAGTTTTAGCTGACAATAGTCGTATGAAAAAGAGCTTTAGCTGAAAATAATCATATGAAAAAGAACTGGGGGACTACCAGATTTACTTTGAGGTAGTAGTATAACATCCCCTATGCTCAAAAAAAGGAAGGAAGGAAGGAAGCTAATGTGACTTTAAAATGAATTAATTGAAGCCTGGGGTCACTATAATGGATAAAGTGCTTAAGTCAGAAAACCCTAGATTTGAAATCTGACTCAGACATTTAGTAGTTCTAGGCACTTTGGGCAAGTTAGTATAATCTCAGTCTCAATTTCTTAATCTGTAAAAGGGGGGTAATAATAACAAGGGATTTGCTAGAAGATGCTTAACAACTAGTTCTCTAAAAATGAGACTTTTAAGTTTAAATTGAATTATTAACATTTTCTCCAACACTTTAAGTCTAGTTAAATCAACAAAACAAGAAATCAAGCCCTGATTTGTGGCATTTGCTGATTTCTAAGGTGTAAATGCTCACATTGAAAATTTAACAATCAGCCCTCAAAAGCCTGAAGGAGTTGGCTCCAGCATGCCCCTGATAACAAGTGTATCATTTGCTCCAAGAGATGTCATCATCAAATGAGTTTTCACAGCTTGTCCCAAAAGTCTTGGTGTGGTTTAATATTGCATTAAAAATTTTGGGACACTCTGTGTAAAATACTTTGTAAACTTTAAAAAACTATATAATGTCAATGGGGCTGGGTGAGTGGTAGTGATGAAAATGATAATGATAATGATGAAAATGTCCAGATCAAGATAATAGTTCTGTATTTTGCTTTGGTCATACTATATTTGAATTACTCTCTTTGCTTCGGGGTGAAGAATTTTGTAAAGCACATTGACAGGTCAGAGAGCATTGAGGTGAGGACTACCAGGATGGTAGGTGTACTTGATAATGTGCCGTGCAAGGATCAGTTGGAGGTGTTTAGCTTGGAGAAAAGATTACTTAGAATGGAGATATGATAGCTGTCTTCAATCATATGAAGGAATTTTACCTGGAAGAAGAGTTAGATATGTACTACTTGACCCCAGTGGGCAGAAATAGGAGTAATCATTAGCCAATTTTTGGCTAGAAATAAGAGAAAACCATTAGAGCTATCCAAAAGTGGTATGGGATGCTTTATGGAGTACTGAGCTCTCCCATTACTGTGAATCTTCCAGAAGAGACTAGATGACAACTCTTCAGGGTTGGTGTACCCAAGATTCCTGATCAGATGAGTATTAGACTGCTTGACCCCCAAGGTCCTTTTCAACTTGAAGATTCTCTTAATCTCTGATATTGAATCTTTGATTCCCAGAAATAGCTGGAGGGTACACATTCCAATCCCCCCTCCATATTATTTCTTTAGAAGCAAGATTCTGAGCATTGTCAGACAAGTTTCCCCTCACCAAATCCCTTTTATTCCATTCCCCGTCTTCCCTGATTCCTCTTTGTCTTTTATTCTCTTTCTCCTCTTTTCCTTGTTTCTCTCTTTACCTCTCCCCCATTTTTTTTCTCCCTCCCACACAGATCCTCTGTGAACATTCCAGAAGAATAGAAGGCTAAAAGCTGTTACTGTTTCTCTGTGGCAGTTCCCAAAGCCTCTAACCCTGCTGTCAATCAAATTTCACTCCCGGTATATTTCTGTTCTTCTCTCTGCAAGGGTGGCACAATCTGTCATTGCAATGGTGGATGGAACGGAGGGAATCAAAGAAGGGGAGAACTAAATTTCAAATGAGAAGCACACCGAAGATTTTGGAGGCCTTTTTATCATCTGATTGGCACTTCATCTCAGTGCTGTCAATGAATGGTGACCTTTTTTAAATTTTGTTTTATTATTTTTCAGTGAACAAAAATCTATTTTTTCTCTCCCCTACCTCCTCTGCAATGAAAATAAAACAAAGCAAAACCTTTGTACCAACTATGCATAGTCAAGGGAAACTAATTCCCACATTGTCCATGGCCCAAAGATATATATCTCAGTCTGAATCCCGAATCCATCACTTCTCTGTTAGGTAGTATGGTGGCAAGTAGCATGCTTTATTATGGGTCCTCTAGAATCATGGTAGGTCTTTACATTGATCAGAATTATTAAGTCTTTCAAAGTTATTTGTCTTTGTATATAACATATGTGTACACATGTGTATATAACACATGCGTAACACATATGTATACAACATATGTATATAACACATGTGTATATAACATATGTATAACATATATAACATTTAATTGTATATGGCATATACAATTATAAATAATATATAAATCATTCTCCTGATTCTGCTGACTTCACTCTATATCAAGTTCATCTATGCCTTCCCAGGTTTCTCATAACTGTCCCTTTCATCATTTCTTATAGAACAATAGCATTCCTTTACATTCACAAGCCATAATTTGTTCAGCCATTCCCAATTTGGTAGGCACCTTTTTAGTTTCCACTTCATTGCCATAATAAAGAGTTGTTGTAAATATTTTTGGCACATGTGGCTTGTTTTCCTCTTTCCTTTCTTTCCTTGGTTTCTAGCTCTAAAAGTGATAGCACTGGGTCAAAGAGCATATACGGTTTACTAAAATGGGGGCATAGTTCCAAATTGCTTTTCAGAATGACTGGAACAATTCACAGGTCCATAAATGTACACTGATTGACTTATTTTCCTGTATCATCTCCAACAAATGTCAGTTTCCCTTTTTTTAAAAATCAACTTTGCTGGACCAATGGGCATGAGGCGGAACCTTGGAGGAACTTTAACTTTCATTCTGTAATGATTAGTGATGGAATTCTTTTTCATGTGGCTGTGGAATTGAGAATTTCTTTCTCTGGAAACTCTGTCCTTATTCTTCAATTATTTATCCATTAGGGGAATGGTTCTCATTTGTATAAGTTTGGATCACTTCCCTACATGTCTTGGAAATTGGATTTTTTTACAGAGAAACTTGTTGCAAAGATTTTCCCCTAGTTACCTGTCTCCTTCTAATTTTAGCTCTATTAGTTTTGTTTGTACAAAAACTTTAAATTTTTATAAAATCAATCTGCTTATGTTCCCCTGCTCCTTTTCTCTTTCCCTCATCTAGAGATTAATCTCAGGTACTTTATTTCCTTTTAAATCCCTCCTTGTGATTCACCCTCCATGGTCAGAGTTTGCAAAATGCTTAATAAAAGTAGTTTTTTATCCCTTAAACAATTAGTCATGAACTGGATTATACAAGATATCACAAACTTCATTGATGAAGTACAGCTGTCAATGGTACTTCTTGACGCCATAAGACATATAACTTCTTTACTTTCTTGGTGATAAACTTTTGTGTTGTTCAGGGACTGCAGCAGCAAAAGAATACTTTGTTGTGATTAGGGGCAGTGAATAGAGCCTGGGACGTGTGGGTAGAAAGAACTAGGTTCAAATCTTGTCTCAGGTGCTTAATAGTTGTGTGACCTTGGGTAAGTTACTTTATGCCTTTGTCTCAGTTTTCCCAATAGTAATAAGAAGATGATAATGGTACCTGTCTCATAGTTTTGTTGTGAAGATCATATGAAACCATGACCAGCTGCTGTTGTCCCATAGAAAATAATATTTCAAGTCTAGATGAAAGGAAACCACATTTGAAAGGAAGAATCTGAAGAGGCTGGACCTTAGTACAGTGGAATCCTGAGCCTGGTATAGTAGTCTGTTCCTCTGTTTAGATCAAGACTTACCCCACCCAATAGGGTGGGTAGGAGTATCCACCTCCTAAGTTGGATAAAAATAGGCAGCTGTCCATTTTTAAACTTTTGTAAGGAAGTCTCTCTAAGCATCACTTTTCCCCCTTTATCACTACATACCTCAGTGAATATTTCTTTTCCTGTTGGAAGTCATTCTTCTTTCTAGACAGCTGCAAACAATCTGCAAGTAATGAGCTCTAAGAAAAGCTCTTCTTTATCAAGCTCCTTCTGAAGGCCATCAGAGCCTTCCCTAGCAGCAGATGTTATGAAGTCCCCTGTTACCTGGCCCTGCTAGCTCCAGTGCTTTCCAGAACTACTTTTCTTTCTGTCCATTTGGAACAGGGAGTACTATGTTTCCTTTGACCTAACAAATATAATAGGAATCTTTTTTCATTTTCTTATCTCTGGCCCTAGAACAGTACCTGGAACAGGTAGTTAATAAATACTTGTTGATTGGTTGGTTGGTTGGTTGATTTATCCAGGGTTCTCTAATTGCTCTATTGCTCTGAGTCAGATCTGACCCTTTGAAAAACTATCAAGGAGCGGCTAGATGGCAGAGTTGATAGAGCACTGGAGTCAGAAAGGACCTGAGTTCAAATCCAGCCTCATACATTTACTAGCTGGGTGAACCTGTGCAAGTCACTAAACTCCAATTGCCTCCAAAAAAAAAGTCAAGTAGGTAAAACTTGTCTTGGACACCAACCAGCTTCATGTATATGGGTTCCTTTGTCTCCTCCACCTCAGCTATTCAATCACCCCTTTACCACCTTAGCTGTCTACTCATTCATTAATGCTCCCAGGTGAACAATCTGCCTTGTGGAATCATAGAATCTTAGAGCTGAAAGGGTTCTTAGACTTCATCTACTTTAATCCAAACCCCATTTTAAAGTTCAGGAAATAGACCCAAAGAGGGTGAGTTTCTTGTTCTGATTGCCCCACTCCTCCTCAAAGTTTTTCAGAAGCTCCCCTCAAAAAAAGTATTCACTACCTTCCCCAATCAGCTGTCATCCTACCTTTCCAGCTTTACCTTGCTCCTCTCCTTTGTGTCCACAGTATTTTGGACTCCTCACTTTCCTCCATCCTACTCTTGCCCTTTTCTGCCTTCAAGCTTTTGCTAATACTTCTCCACATCCTGAACAGACTGTTCCCCAAATCAGTCTGTTGAAATCCTTCCCTTCCTTCAAGGTCCAATTCAGGGATCACCTCAGAGAAGACAGCCTCACATAATAGAAGGAACACTGGGTTTGGTAACAAAAGACCTGGATTCAAATACTGCTTTTGAAATTTATTACCTGCATGACCTGAGGGCAAATCACTTAAATATCTGGGGATTCAGTTTCTTTATCTGTAAAATGATATTAGACAAAATGATCTCTTAGGTCTCTTTCAGCTTTAAACCTATGATCTCAATGTCAGAGTTAGCAGCCTAGCTGAGACTAGAAATCAAGTCTGTATTTATTATACCTTGGAGTGATTTAATTTGATGCTTTATATTTCCCAGCGACATTTTCATTTTAACACTAGAAGGAACAGGCACATCAATTGAAACAATTTTTTAAAAATGATTTTACTATAATTTTTCCCATCTGTGCAAATGAACTTTAAAGACAAATAATTACAGATAATAAATTTTACTTTGAATTAAAATTTTTCATGCTACTATCTCTATTTTCTTTGTCTTATGAACAAGAACAAAATATACTGCGTCAATTAACACAGCTTGAGCATTAGAAGTATTCTTAAATTTCAGTCCTTTTTAAATCGTAGAATAAAAACTTTTATCTCTTATTAAAGGCATTGCAGTGAAATAACAGAAAAAAATTGGGGGGAAGGTGGCAGATAGGGCAAGGTCTTTCCCCAGCCTCTGTGATCACACAATTCTATTTCTTTGAGTAAGCCCTAAACTATCATTTATGGTCTTTGAATTTGTACAAGGATCTAGAGACGAGGTGATATTCATACCACTCAAATAATTAACCAACAATTGATTATTGAATACTTAACTCTGATAGATGCTTTGAGAGATACAAAGAAGCATACGACATGTTTCCTGCCCTACAGGGGCTTAAACTTTAGCTGGGAAGACGACTAAACAACTCAACTCAGCTCAACTACTAACATGTAATTTAGATATCAATAATGACTTAACAATAGATAATTCAATAGCAATACAGTAATACAAACTCATTCTCCAACCTCAATACTCTAATGGATTTGTTGTATCATTGATGTGTATACAAGTGTCCAGCACACAGATGATCCATGACTGCCTGTTCTGGGTGGCTCTTCTCCATGTCTTCCCATAACTCTGCCGGAGGGGGTCTACTCGATGGGCTAGGGGTCTTCCTCTAGATTTAGTGATATTAAAGGAGTATCATTGGGGTGAATGAGTTGACTATCCTTGTTCTTATTACATGACCAGCACATCTTTTTTTCTGGCCATATATATTTCTCTAAATACATCATTTACTTTGCTTCTCTAACTTAATTGCTCCTTTGTAATATGTTATGTCTTTCATAGCCCCAACATGCCTATTAGGTAAGCCTGAAATTCATTTCTTTGAAGTCTGTAATATTCCAGGGCAGAATATCAGACTTAAAAAGAACCTTTGTTTCAGGGAGAAATTTGGGGACATTAGAAGAACTATACAGTTCCACAGAGGTAATACAGCCTATTCTCTTTCTCCAATTCCATTTTGAGCCTAGCTCATTGTCCATTTATATATACATCTAAGATATGTGTAGTGATAGGGCAGGTCTGTCGGTTGTCTGTCCATCAGTGTATCACACTCTGGATAGTAACTATTTTGATCCACTTGGTTTTTCTTGTTTGGATAGGCAAGTCAAACTCTTTTGAGTGAACTCACCTAGGAGGCTCTGGAATATGATGGGACTTGATGCAATCAACACAAGGTCATCTGTAAAGATAACAATAATAATAATAATAATGATAATAATAATAATAATAATATCTTGCCCTTATATAGTGCTTACTATGTGCCAGGCACTGTGCTAAGCACTTTACAATTATGATCTCATTTGATCCTCACAACAACCTTGTGAGGTAGATCCTGTTATCCCCATTTTGTGGATGAGGAAACTGAACTAAACAGGGGTTAAGTGACCCACCTAAGATCAAAAAGCTAGTAAGTTTCTGAGTTCACACTTGAACTCAGGCCTTTCTGAGTCTACTCCTGGTGCTCTACCCTTTGTGCTAGCTAAAGACCCCATTCTGTAAACAGGAACATCTGGAGAACATCACCATCTATAGAGAATTCCAGTTATATTCTGCATTGGACTTCTTCGATGACAATGTCAAACACTTGTATAGAGCACACATTTCTGTTTTAGTCCTGACTTGGTATCAGTAATCAGAGTCCTGTCAAACAAAAAACTCTGTCTGTAGTTACACTTTTCAAGAAATTTTGTATGATTTTTAGTATGCATGGAGGCATACTTCCCTTTTAAGGGAGAGCTTTCATGGCAATACTGAATCAAATGCTTTCTTTATAGTCAATGAATAATAAACACAATGGAATCTTGTATTCTCCTTACTTTATACTCCATTGTGTAACTGAAGATCTGCGCTGTTGTAAAAATAATTTGCAGAATGATATTCTTTTCTCATGTCTTTACCAAGGATGCCTTTGAGGTGTATATAGATTATTCTCATGAAAATTTTATAGAGATGGAAAAGTAGGTATTAGGATTGGTAGATAAATCTTACTGCCTTTTTTATAATGTTATATGATCTTCCACCTGCTCCTCTGGTACCATCCCCTCTTTCAGACACGGATTTGATCCTTCAGTTGTGTAGCTTCCACTGTCAACCTCTTAAGGATGAACTTGTTTTAATCCAGCTGTTTTTCCCATTTTGTTTGCTGCGGTACCATTTCCACTTCTATCACATCTGGGACTCTGAAATAAACATTCAGACATGGTGGCCATGCTGTCCTGGATGGTGAAAGGAATTTGCAATACAAGTTTTTACAGATCTTTTCCATTTTTCATCTGTTTCCTTTCTACCTTACAGTTGCATCATTATATGCCTGTAGGATGATGTTACTTAACTGGATCTTTTGCCAAGATTTCTTTAAACTTGTTTTTCCTTCTCTAATTCTTACTATTTTATAAGGCAAGGTTGCTCATAATCTTCCACCATCCTTCTCCATACAGTTTTGAGTTTATATTCTAAATCACTGTTGCCCTTGGTAGTTATGTATCTCCACTTGGCAAAAAGATGGGGGTGATTTTTAGCCTCTTTTATTCTCCTAATTATGGCAATTGATTTACATTAGTTAAAATTCATTAGCTAAACTTCTCCAACTGCCTTCATGTCTGTTTCTCTATCCTTTTACCATTTTTTGGCATCAACAACTTATTTAATCAGGCCAGGTTAGAGTTGTTTTAATTGTATGCCATATCTTTTTCTCATTTTATTCTTTCTTCTAGTTCAGTATTTTGATTTTTCCACTAACAAATAGGTGGTCAGACTGTATGCTGATAATTCATTCAGGAGTGACTTCTATATTGGAAATAAATTATTTCCAATGTGTTAAAATATAATCAATTTAATTTTTCTGTGATAATATATGGCACTTACCATGTCCAGTGCTTCCTGAATTTTTCCTGAAGTATTTATGACATAATATATGTGTGCATATACATAAATGTGCATTTAGATATCTAAATATTGATATCTATATCTAGATATATATGGCTTATGTCCTCTAAGATCCTTTGGCCTCTCATGTCTTACTCCTGAACAATATTTTCCAAAATATTTTTCAATGTCCTCACCGACATCCATTTTTTTATTGAAGTCATTAAGTATCAAAATATACATTTGTTTAATTTGGAAAGTCTTATGGAGTTCATCATAAGATGTCTCTATTTCCTCATCCTTAGCAAAAGTCAAAAGCAACTCTGATTTAGAATATAAACTTACTTGTAAATTTTATGGAGAAAAATGGTGTGAGATTCAAATCTAGCCTCAGATACTATCTATATGACCCTCGGCGAGTCATTTAACCTCTGCCTGCTTCAGTACCTATCTGGCAGTGTTGTTGGGAAGGTCAAATAAGATAATATTTGTAATGAAATTAACACAGTGCCTGGCATATAGCAGGTGCTTAATAAATGCTTATTTCATTCCTTTAAAATGCACCTTCCTTACTTTATCACACAAAGCCCTTCACATTCTGAATTCTGTCTACCTTTCCAGCCTGATTTCATACTACTCTCCTTCATATACTCTCCATTCCATCCAAACCAGATTTTTAGCTGATTCAAAAACTCAACATTGTTACTCCCACCTCCATGTATTTGCATTAGTTATCCTTTTCCTGGAATGCATTTCTTCTATTTCTCAAAATCCTTGTGTTTCTTCAATGCTCAGCTTAGATGCCACCTTCTCTTTGAAGCCTTTCCTGACCCTCCTTCTGCCCCAGCATGAACAACCAGTAGTTAATACTCTCCCCCACCTGAAAATTTCTTGTAGTGTATTTACTTGCATATAAATTGTCTGAACTGCCTCCCCCATCTTCCCTCCATAATGTAAACTTCTTGATGGTAGGGTCTTTTTCATCTGTCTTCTTTTATTCTCAGTGCCTAAAGTTTAGTAGGAGTTTAAGAACTGACTTGAATGGGTAGAGAAAAGGAAAGTATGAGAAAAGGTATGAAGGTGAGAAAAGTTCAAGGTCAGTTTAGCAGAAAGAATATTCTTCCTAATAAACTGAGGGCTTTGAGTACCTGGATAAAGAATCTGGACTTTATCTTGTAGTCAATAGGGAGCTATTGAAAACTTTTGAGCAGGGGAGTAACATGATAAAAGTGGTGTTTTCAGATGATCAGAACTCCATATTAATTTCCTCATTTCCTAAATGAGACTGACAAGGAAAAGAATGCAGAAAAAGAAGGGTACTGATAGACCATTGGGGGCTACCCTACCAAAGGGGCAGAAGGAGGGAATGAACCATGAAGGAGATAAAATAGTGAAAAGTATTACAGAACAGGAAAGAAAGGAGAGCAGACTTATGTGTGACAGTAGTGATGGAGCTGGTCATTTTCTCTGGCTACATCTGACCAACCTTCGCTGCAACAAAAACCATAGGAACTTGGGGACCTCAAGATAATGTCTGCCAACCCATAGGCAAACACTCCCAGTGTGCCATCGCAATGATTCTAGCTCCTCCACAGAATGCGACTTCCTCGAGAGCAAGTACTCTGGGTTTTTTTTTTCTCTCTTTGCAACCCCAGTGCTTAGAACAATGCCTGCCACACATTAGACACTTATTAAACGCTTGATTGACCCTAGGAAGAGATGTTCTTCCCTGAGACCACAGCTACACAGTCATTTATTAAACATGTGTATCAGTAAGGCAATAATAACAATGTAGATGATAGTTGTCAAAATGCCTGTGTGGTTCTGTATCACAAAGTATACAAGACTTTCCACATAGACGGTAGAAGTGAACCATTTATTCAGACACCAGAGAACCAGATCCCATAAGCCATCTACCCAATTCATCACAGCAGTGAAGCATTCGATACATAATATCACAACATGGAGCCTCACCATCCCAAAATCTCTCCGGCCACCTGCTGGAGTCTTCCCAAAAACAAACTCGCAGTACAGCTAAGTCACAATCTGTTCAGCCCTAGCTAGTGCGGCAGCCATTAGCAGCTATAACTGCTCTCTCTCTCTCTCTCTCTCTCTCTCTCTCTCTCTCTCTCTGTCTCTCTCTCTCTCTTTCTCTCTCTCTTTCTGCATTTCCAGTGACATAACTTCCTTTTCCTGTCAGGAAGTTCCTCCCACCGCATGTGACATAGGCTTCCTGTGATGTAAGCAGATCATATGTCCTATTAATGGGTGAGAAAGATCTTCAGGTCTAAATTGCTATAACAATATGGAAGATGGAAGGAAAAAAAAGAGTATAAAGGAGGTGAGTGGCAAGCCATAGCAAATGTTGCAGAGAGATTAAAAAAAAAAGAATGAAGTCTGAGAGAAAGAAAACACTGAATCTGACGATCCCTGGCTTTGAAGCAAGAAGTTTCTAAAGGGCTGTGGAAACAAAAGTTAAATGATAAGAGGATGAGGAAGAAGCAGTGACTCTTCCTAAAAAATTGACACTGAAGGGAGGAGAGAGATGAGATGAGAGTTTGTGGGAAAGGCAGCATCAAGACGAGACAAGACAAGACGGTGCATGGTTGTAGTTAGAGGGAAAGGAGGCAGCGGGGAGGCAGAAAATAAAGATAGTAAAGAAGGCATGACCAATGGAATAGGATCCCAGAGGAAACTGGGTAAAGGACAGAGGGAAAAGGAATGACAAAATGACAGGGGGAGGGGAGATACTTGGAAGGAAGATTATCCGTTGATGAAATAATTGGGATCAATACTATTAAGGAAAGAATGGGCAAAACAGGGCTGATGGCATCATGAGAATAGGGAGAGCTTGAGGAACAGAGAACTAGAACTGGAAGAAATCTCATTTCCATCTAATTCAACCCTCTCACTTTACATATGAAGAAACGGAAGCTAAAGAAGGTTGTATGCCTTGTCCAAAGTCACACAGATAGTTAGTACTGAAGAAGGCATTTGAACCCCAGTCCCTTGGTTCCAGAGCCAGTGCTTTTTTTTTTCTGAAGAGAAGTGGAAGAGGTGTCAGGCCCTGTGCTAAACACAACAATCCTGTGAGGTAGGTCCTGTTATTATTCCCATTTTAAAGATCAGGAAAATGAGGCAGAGGTTAAGGGACTTGCCCAGAGTCACATATCTAGTAAGTGTCTGAGGCCAGATTCAAACTCAGGATTTCTTGATTCCATCCTAGCACAGCATCCTATCCACTATATTATCTAACTATCTCACCATACTACTCAGAGCTGATGACAAAGTGCAGGTTCAGCAGTGAGGTGATCAGGAGGTTATGATCAGAGAGGGCAATTTCAGGGCTTTGAAGGCAGAAGAGTTTGGGGTGATGGGGAGGTCTGAGGGGTAATCATCCTTGTAAGTGACTAAAACAGGGTAGAAATGGAGATCACGAGATCTGAGAAGACTAGTAAATTGGGGTGCCAGAGAGTTTGAAGGGACATCAGCATTACTATTGAATTCCCAAGGATGAAGAATGAGGTTGGGCTAGAGAGGAAGGCCAGCAGTTAGGTACTGGATTTCTTGTGAAAGAAGAGAAAGTGAGCAGGAAGTCAGAAGATGATACTCAATGTTCCTAGAGGAGTATATATCATTATTTCTCCTCTAGACCATTGCAGTATTCTCCCCCTGCTTTTAGTCTCTCCTTTCCAGCCCATACTCTACACAGCTGCCAAATTGCTAAAACACAAGTTTGACCATGTTAGTCTCCTATTCGATATTTTCAGTCACATCCTATTACCTCTATGATAAAATATAAAATCCTCCATAATCTGGCTCCCACCTACATTTCCAGACCTAATCTACATTCCTGTCATATAGACCTTTAGGCTCTTCCTTGAATTTGACATGCCATATCCCGTCTCCTTGCCACAAGCTGTTCCCTACTCCAGGAATACAGATACCTTTCTCATCAACACCATTTGGAACCCCTCTTCAGGCAGAGACCAAACAACCACTTATTGGCTGAGGATTCTTTTTTGGTGGAAGTCAATGGCTGCTCAGGTCCTTTCTGACTCTGAAATTTTCTGTCTACGACACCGCAAAGGACCAGCTTTCACAATTGTCATCACCATGAATAATAATGGTCTGAGGCAACATGGTCTGTCATAAAAAAAAGAGTACAGTTATCCCTTCCATGTAGGGGCACAGTGCCCCCAGGATCTAGAAAATCCATATAAAAAATTTTTTGTCCCTCCCTTTGTACCAGAGAAGAAGTCTGAATTATTATGGCATTAAGAGATAAAATATGTTAATATTATACAATGCTATACACATATTTTATGCATTTCTGAGCTTCTAAACTTTTTCCATGTCATCTGCTGGCCTTTGTGTGTCATATGTGGCTTCCACCAAACTCCCCAAAGCTCCCATTTTATTTCTTATGGCAACCCACTATATATTAAAACTGCAGTGGGGAAAGTCACAATGTGGAAGGGATAACTGTACTGGATTTGGAGTCAAAAAAGCTATGTTTGAGTGCTGGCTTTGCTGCTTACTTGGATAAATCACTTTAGTTCTCTGTGTCATAGGAACATGAGATCAAAGTTTAGAGATGGTAGAGACTTTAGAGATTATCTAGTCCAACCCCAACATTTTACAGATGAGGAAACTGAGACCCAGAGAAGTTAAGTGTTTTGTTCAAGTTTATACAGGTAATACTAAGGAAAGCCAGCATTTGAACCAAGATCCTCCAACTCTCTAAAGATTCTCCGCTCTGCTATGGGGCTTTGGTGTCCTCATTTGTACAAAGAGGAGGTTGGACTAAGAAATCCCTGAGATACCTTGCATTCCTCTAGGTGACATGATTTTACCATGCACATTTTACCACGGTCATCTTTAGCACAGGACACAGCCCTTGTCTTGAGGGTTTCCCTTTGGCAGACCAGATCCTAGCTTTGACTTATTTTCCAGCAGGTGCAATCTAAATGGCTAGAGTGACATCATTATTGTTCTTCACTTATGTCTGACTCTCTATGACCCCATTTTAGGGTTTTCTTGGCAAAGATAATGCAATGTTTTGCCATTTCCTTCCCCAGCTCATTTAACAGATGAGGAAACTAAGGCAAGTGAAGGTTGAGTGGCATGCACAGGGTCACACAGCTAGTAAATGTCTGAGGCTGAATTTGAACTCAGAAAGATGAGTCTTCCTGATTCTAAGCCCAGTGGTCTATCCACTATGGCACTACCTGGCTGCCAAGAGTGATATCATATGTCATTTAAGAAATCCCACCTGTAGTAGTCTAGGAGGAAGGCAAACAAGCAGCTCAGAGCCTTGTTCCAGAAGGTACATTTACTCCTCAGCAGTGAATCAGAGGGTGGCAGAATCCTGCAGAAGTCTGGAGGGACTTCAAAAACTACCTTACAGCTGAATGAGATTCCTTTTTACAACACTCCATAATAAGCGCTCATCTAGCGTTTGCTCACAGGTTCTAAGATAGGCCCTCAAAAATAGCCAAAAGAGCAGGAGGGCCTATGCCCAATCTCCCAGTTGGGTGCACAAGGGCCTCGTTGGGGGCTTTAGTAACCATAGTGGATGCCATCTGTACTAGAACCAGAAATAAGGCAATTTCAAATCATTTATGGCTCTAAGTCAGGCCTGGAGACCATCCAGAAAGCTAAATAAGCAAAGAAAGCAGGAAGACAGCAACCCAATTTGGCAATTAGCCCACATCGGGCAGGGCAAGATGGATTTTTAACTTCAAGGAAATTGGCAAGAAGAGCAGAGGGGACTCCTCCATTTTTCTCTGCTGCTCTGGGTCCCTTTCCAGTTAGCTGAAAAATCTATTTTGCAAAATATATGGACCCAAAAAAGAACCTGAGCTGAAAGGGAGTTTTTGCAGCTTGATGTATCTTTCCTTTTATTTAAAATGATGAAAGAGGGAAAATGTTTTTCAAAGTGACATCATTTATCTTATGATAATCAATGAAACCCTCATAAGCTAATATAGTAAAGAAAATATTTAAGCCCATACCTAGGAAAAAATGCAAGAAAGGCCTCCAACATGAGATGGCTCCCTGTGAGGGAACAAAGCAAGAGAGCCGAGCAAAACTTATTCCTTCCTGCTCATCCCTTCGTTATAGCAGTTGCATTTTTTTCATTTTAATTTTCTGGGCCATTCTCTCCCCTGCCTGTCAGGGCTGCTGAACACTAATAAACCATGAGGCCAATTGCTACCAACACTCACCCTAGTTGTACTGTAATAAATATGATGTGATCCACTTGACACCCACTGCATGCTTGGTAATGACCTTGATTATTGCTGAGTGACCAAAGCCCTGTGAATGTCTCTGTAGATTTTCTTCAGGCTTCATTCCTTTTGAGGTATTACTTCCTACACAGGAGGGCAAGCTAGTCCTGCATGTATGTTTTATTTTCCTGAAAGACCTCCACTAAGAGAATGTGGCCTCTTGGAAAGAAGCTGGTTCATCTTTGACTTTCATTATAATGCTGTTTATTCATGGTCTCCTGACAGAGAGGTCATGACTGCTACAAACTCTCTTCCCACAGCCCCTATACCAACTTCCCCCCCACCCGCTCACATCCCATATCCCTAAGTGTGTGTGGGAGGAAGTACATGAATATATCAAGGTGATTGGCTTGAGTTCTATTTGAAATGTTTCTGACCCAGTTTAGCCCAGGCAGACACCCCTAACTGAACATTTCAGTTTTGTCATAATGCGCTTTGCTTTCTATCTAAAGTATAATTGTAATTAAGAGGAAGAATTTATTTTCTCTAAGGAATTTGCTTTCTCCTTTGGAATGAGAACTTGCCAGACAGAATTAGCTTTAGGTATGGGCAGAATAGGCATTCATCTACATGGTGTGATTTAAAAGATGATTTGAGAACACTTTTGCCTCTCTCACCTCCCCACAAAGATCTCCCTTACCAAGATGCCACAGTTTAAGAAAGTCACACTTTCAGAGATTAATTTTTTGAGATCTTAAAAAAGCCAACACAGGACTCTTGGAGTAAATACATGTTATCACTAATGCCTTAAAATGAATTAGCTTACTAACTTATAGAATCTTAGAGTCAGAAGGGACCTTAGAAGCCAGCTGATCTAACCTTCCACCTAATGTCGAAATCTCTTTTACAACATCACTTTTAGTGTATTTCTATTTGCAAAGGTGTTTAAGTGTTTTCTTAAGGCATAAAAGACCCAAAGAGATAAAAAAAAGGGGGGGGAGGCTATTTGTACAAAAATATTTATAGTAGCCCTTTTCTGTGGTGGCAAAGAATTGGACATTGAGGGGGTGCCCATCAATCGGGAAAGGGGGAAGAGAGAGGGGAAAAGAAACCAATATTGCTTCTGTTCTGTGACAAGCAGTTCTCTTAAGCCAAAGAACTGCAAAGTTTCTCAGGGGCTTTCTGGGCAATGAAGATAAGCCCAGCTAGATCTTCATACAGCAGGATTCTACTTTCTCTGATTGATTTCTAGCAAAGCAAAGCCTGTTTTCCAATAAGTATAGCTTACAGCAAATCAAATGCAAAGACCTTCTTTCCCCACCCACTATGTTTCTCTTCTCAAATCACAGTGGGCAGTAGAGGGCAACCAAGACCCCCAAGAGATCTCCCCTCTTGAAATCTGTATGTGGTTCTAGAAAGCAATAAGCTTAGGTAGCTCTTAGCACAGTAGCAGAATTCAACTTTCTTCCAATAGGCATATCAGCTAAAGAACTCTCAGCTGATCTAGCCTTTTTTCATCCAATCAGTAAAGCAAGGCCTTTCTTCCATTCAGGTGTAATATAGTTATTTTTCATAAAATATGGAATTTATATTGACATATGAAGTTTTAAAATTTAAATGAATCATAGATAAATATTTTAAAATTTTATCAGTTTTAATTCCTAATACCATAACTATTGATAGATATACTGTACATAAACAAAAACTCTTTGGGGTAATCAATAATTTTTAAGATTATAAAGAGTCTCCAAAACCAAAAAGTATGAGAACTATTGTGCTAGAGGGACAGTATCTCCTGTAAAGGTGTAATAGAATGTCAGCTCCTTGAGGGCAGGGACTGTTTCATTTTTATCTGCCTCCTCAGCATCTAGCACAACTCCCAGTAGGCACTTAAATGCTTTCTTGACTGATATAAATAGGGCAAGTAGTGTTATACCTGTTTGATTGTTTTGGAAATTTTTTTTAAGCAAAGAACTCATTTATCCAAGTCCATAGCAAAATAGAAATCGGAGGAAGTGTACATAGGAGAACATATACCAGACAATACAGAGTGAAGAGGTAACAGAGAGACAGAGACAGAGAGAGACAGAGACAGAGAGACAGAGAGAGAGAAACAGAGAGAACAGAAACAGAGAGAGACAGAGACAGAGAGACAGACAGAGAAAGAGACAGAGATAGAAACAGAGAGACAGAGACAGAGATATAGAGAGTCTTAGATCTCACCTAAGGGGAGTGAAGGGGAAGGTCCCCAGAACTTTGTGGCAGAAGTGTGATTAGAACTCGGGTCATCTGACTCTGAATCCAGGCCATCTGGGCTAGCCGGTGTTTGCATATCTCTTACATGGATTCCTCCTCTTTCCTGTAGTCACTAGAGCCCTCTATTGATGCAAAGCAGAAGCTTTCTGGGGTTCCTGGAGCCAAAGCTACTTTCCAGAAAAATCAGCCCTAATCGTTGATGCTGCAGAAGCAGGAGATGATAATGTTCACAGCCCCCAAAGAGCCCTTTGTTCCTGGAGTTAGTTCCACACTAACGAAGGAAGCATGTACTGTGGGGAGCTGGGTGTTCACTTCGATTTTCAAGACCTACAAATAATGCTTTACAGTACATTGTTCTCTAGAAATTACCTAAAGCTCAGCTCTTCCGAGATCATTCTGACATACAGAAAGAAGCTTCAGTTAACAATCAATAGGTTTTCCATGGTCTCTGACTGTCCACTAGCTATTATTTTACTGGCTTTCTTTTGCTTATACAGCCCCGGCTGTGATCATCAATACATGCATTCAAACTGCTCTTGGGTCTAATTGTAGCAACAGTAATCAGATTTTTTTTCCTGAGGTCTATCTTGCTCCCTGGTAAGGTACAGTCTCTGTGCATGGAGGGAGGGTGAGAGAGACTGGAGGGAGCAGGAGGCAGGAGGCAGAGAGACAGAGAGAGATTTGATAGGAATGATGCAGTGATCCACTTCCATTTCACAGCTTCAAGCAAACTTGAGCCCTGATGCATCCATCTGAGGAAGGCAGGCTCTCCCTCTCAGCATCTGCAAATAGAACACACCCACTCCAGCTGTTTTGTATCTCCCCCTCTTAAATCCTCTAAATACTATCAGATAAAGCCAGCTAGTCAAGTTGGAGGAAAATCTACATACTTCTAACATTACTGAGGCTTTATGGTTATAATCCATAAATGCAAGAGACTTAGATGGTGACTGACACCATCACATTCTTTTCTTTTTTTGTTTTTTGGAGGGGAGAAGACAGGGCAATTGGGGTTAAGTGACTTGCCCAAGGTCACACAGCTAGTAAGTATGTCAAGTGTCTGAGGCCAGATTTGAACTCAGGTCCTCCTGACTCCAGGGCCGGTGCTCTACTCACTGTGCCACCTAGCTGCCCCCATCACATTCTTTTCTAACATTATAAAGTAAATGCCAAATGTTTAAAGAATATTTTCCCTTGCTGTTCCCACAACAGTCTGGAATTGGAAAGATTTCTATTTGTATTTGAAGTTGGAAGACCCGGGTTCAAAGGCCGGTTCTGCTACTTACTAGCTGTGCAACCTTGGGCATGTCACTTTAAGAATCATAGTTTTACAACTAGGAGAGATCTTGTGGGTCATCCAATGCCTTTGTTTTACAAATAAAAAAAAGGAGGCCCAGTACAGCAAAGCAAATTATTCAAGGATATACAAGAGGAGGCAGAATTTGAACCCAGATCCCGTGACTTCAAATTGAGTACTCTTTCCATTGTGCCAGCTGCCTCCCACATCTCTTGGCCACAGTCCTCTCCTCTGCAAAATAAGGGAGTTGTAAGAACACTTGTTTTATTCCATAAATTATAGATAAATGTGAAAAAACAACTATAATGAATGTTATCACTAAACACAGCTTTTGTTGTTGTTTTTCAGTCATGTCCAACTCTTCATGACCCCATGGACTATGCTGTCAGTGGGGTTTTCTTGGTAAAGATACTGGAGTGGTTTGTCATTTCCTTCTCCAGCCCATTTTACAGATGGGGAAACCGAGGCAAATAGAGGTTAAGTGACTTGCCCAAGGTCACAAAGCTAGTAAGTGTCTGAAGCCAGATTTGAACTCAAGTCTTCCTGACTCCAGGCCCAGCACTCTATCCAATAAGCCATCTGGCTGCCTCAATCACAACTCCAAAGGACAGTAATGAAGCATGCTCCTGCCCTTTGACAGAAAGCTAATGGACTGGAAGTACAAAATAAGATATATGTTTTCAGACATGGTCAACACACTTGACAATGCTTATTTGTTTTAAGGGCGTTTTTTGAGGGGGAGGGAACCCGGTGATAATGACGCCTCCCCCCAAAAGAAGAAGAAAAAAGAGAGAAGGTGTTGCTGAAACATGTTAAAATGCTTCATCGGAGGCCGAATTAGATCATTTCTAATGTCCTTTCCAGCTGTAACATTCTATTATCCAAAATTCCCACCTGAACCTTGAGTTAAGCTTCTCTTTTCTAAGGTCCTAATTATGATAAGAGGCTTGGCCTTTTAAATTCTTAAGTATTCTTCCCTCAACGCATGGTAGTTCATTCAAATTTGTCATTATATTGCATAACCAGAAACAACTAATGTTATCTTCATGGAAATAGTTGGACCTAGAGAAACTTTGGTGTACATGTAATTTACAGAATGTCATTAACCAAGACTCTACAGACAACACAACTGGCTGAAAAAGAGAAAATTTCAGTCCTAGAATCATTTTACCACCAACTGGTTAAAACTCCCCTCTCACTGAATTGTTTAATTTATTCAATTTAACCAAATTGTTGAGGAATTGTTATCATACAAAAAAGCAAAAGTTCTCTTCCTTGATTTTAAATGGACCTGCATTTTTGACCTGTTTTAAAGCCATAGTCAAAACAAGTGGCACCAGGAATCTTGACTCATGATGCTCACTTCTAATAGTCCCTAATTTTCACAACAGCCAGCCCCTGAACCTTGGGAAACTTCATGTGAACCCAGAACCCTTGAAATGTCCACCATCTTATTGTTTGGGGGCACAGTGCAATTTTCCCCACATTCAGGAAGAAAGTGACTCTATATAATTTGAATTATTTTATAGCCCAGCAATAACTCTCTTCATTAGATGGACAAAGAGATAAGAAGACATTAACTAGAATTTTTAATAGACAAGAAAAAAAATAGATAAATGTATATGGGCTATGTACAATTTAGTTTCAGTAGGCCAATCTAGCTCACAGGCATCATTATAATCTTTGGCAAGTCACTTCACCTCTCTGGGCCTCAGTTTACCCATCTGTAAATTGAGCAGGTTGCACTAGATGCTCTCCTGGGACCTCTTTCAGTTTAAAGGTCGATCATGGATGAGTTATATAAAGGAAGGACCACGGAAGTGGACTATAGAAATCACAAGCCACTCTGATGAGTCCTGATCCAAAGAAGTGAGGAGAATTCAAGCACAAACTATGTCCTGGGTGAATTCTGCACTACTGATCCAGATTAACTAAAGGAAGAGACTGGTGGCATTTCCTCCTCCTCCCCTTTCTCTCTCTCTAGAGAGGTCCAGTATATTGCAGGCTATTGACTCACTCTAAACTTCCTGCTTCCCTCTGGGCTTGGAAAGCATTAACCTTTGTTCTAAATGTTTACTTTGTTTCTTAAGCTGGTAAATGTGATAAAACTGTGGACCATTCCAACCTTCCTTTTGAAACAAAAACTCATTATTTGACAAAAACTACTGGGAAAACTGGAAAACAGAATGGCAGAAACTAGATATAGACCAACATCTCACACTGTGTACCAAGATAAGGTCAAAATGAGTACGTGATTTATACACAAAGAGTAATACCATAAGCAAATTAAGAGAGCATGAAATAGTTTATCTGTCAGATTTATGGTTAAGGGAAGAATTTAAGACCAAAGAAGACATAGAGAGCATTACAAATATAAAATAGATAATTTGATTACATGATGTTAAAAAGATTTTGCACAAACAAAACCAATGCAACCAAATATAAGGAAAGCAGAAAACTGGGGGCGGGGGGAATTTTGCAACAAGTATTTCTGATAAAGGCCTCATTTCTCAAATATATAGAGAATTAAGTCAAATTTATTTAAAAAAAAAAATCCAAGTCAGTCCTCAGTTGATAAATGGTCAAAGAATATGAACAAGCAGTTTTCAGACAAAGAAATCAAAACTATCAATAGTCATATGAAAAAATCCTCTAAATCACTATTGATTAAAGAAATGCATATTAAAACAATTCTGAGGTACCACCTTGTTATGGTAATTAGGATAGGACTTTTTTTGTTGCTTTCTCTTTTGGAATGCTGAGGCAGTCAAATGCCTTCAATGAGTCTTGCCTTTTTTTTTTGAATTGGGCAGATAAAGTGGGACCTTTTGTTGTCTTTGTT
>CM053622.1:318459475-318479958 GCA_028646595.1 Phalanger gymnotis | reverse complement strand
ACACACACACATATATATACATACACATATGTATGTTTAATTAAAGTGATATTGTTAACCCATTAAAGTTGCTTTCCTTAGAAAAGCAGATCAAAGAATCTGTGCTAGCAGCCTTCCTGTGTGCTATTGTTGTTGGTCTGACACCCCCACAGTAGCTGCTAGCAATATTGTTGTTACACACCTCACATTTATCAGATTGGTTAATATGATAAAAAAGGAAAATGTTGGATTAGGAGGGGATGGGGGAAAACTGGGACATTAATGCATTGTTGGTGGAGTTGTGAACTGATCCAACCATTCTGGAGAGCAGTTTGGAACTATGCCCAAAGGGCTATAAAACTACGCATACCCTTTGATTCAGCAATACCACTGCTATGTCTGTATCATTAAAACATCCCAAAAAAGGGAAAAGGACCTATTTGTACAAAAGTATTTATAGCAGCTCTTTTTGTGGTGGCTAAGAATTGAAAATCAGAGGGGTGCTCATCACTTGGGGAATGGTTAAATAAGCTATGGTATATGATTGCGATGGAATATTATTGTGCTATAAGAAATGACAAGCAGGGTGATTTCAGAAAGACCTGGAAAGACTTACATGGACTGATGTGTAGTGAAGTGAACAGAACAAGGAGAACACTGTACACAGCGACAGCAATATTGTTCAATGAAGAACTGTGAATGACTTAGCTATTCTCAGCAATACAATGATCTAAGACAATCCCAAAGGACTAATGATGAAGCATACTATCTGCCTCCAGAGAAAGAACAAATATTGATTAAATACAGACTGAAGAATGCTATTTTTCTCTTTCTTTCTTTCATTTTTTTCTTTAATTTCTTTTAAATTTTCTTTAATTCTTTTAATTTTCTTTAATTTCATTTTTTCTTGTACAAAATGACTAATGTGGAAATGTTTTACATAATTGTACATGTATAACTGTGCCAGTAAGGCAAAATGGGCTTAGTTTAACAGGTGCCCTTGAGGAGTTTGGCTTTTGTTTACCGTGAAAGTACTTAAATGCTAAGCCCCAGGCCCAAAGCCCTACCATGTGTAACCTGTGTGGGCGTAGTTTAATGACTTAAGAGGAGCCAACTCCAGAACCAATTGGTCTCTGGACTCTGGTCTCTGGTCTTTGAGGGGGGGGCTTGAGAACGCCAGAGGCT
Organism: Phalanger gymnotis; assembly: GCA_028646595.1. Lineage (NCBI taxonomy): Eukaryota > Metazoa > Chordata > Mammalia > Diprotodontia > Phalangeridae > Phalanger > Phalanger gymnotis. The sequence continues at coordinate 318,478,794 of CM053622.1, read as the reverse complement.
TGGCTGCGAGGAGAGGCGAGAAACTACAGCTGAAGAAAGCCAAAGCAGAGCCAACCCCTGTGTGGACCCAGGAGTTCGAGCAAGGACTTGAGGCCAGTGAATATGATTTATGCCATCTTATTTTTCTGTGGCCTCCTGGCTACTCTTGTGAGGCGGGCCTACTGGGCCTGGAGGCTTGTATTCACAATACTGGAATGGGGAGGTTGGTTCGCTAATTTGTTGCTCTGGGCCCTGAATAAATTTTTTGATGCCTTCTGCTTGGAGAATTCTGTATACTCAACGATTTTGAAGCATTCAGATATACATATGATCCTTTTTGAGATCATAAATTCGGCCTTCCTACTACAATAACCTATATCTGATTTCTTATGATCTCCAACAGAGAGATAGAATTTGGAACTCAAAACTTTAAATGAAAATGTTTTAAAAAATGTTGATCATCAAAAATCCAAAGCTGTGTGTTGTGTCTTAGTTAATAATTTCAGCCATAAAATGGGAAAGGGAGAGGCTAGAAGGTAGATTCTCTTTTCAGAAACTAGACATCTAACTGGAGTTAGGCTTGAGGCTTGGGAGTCACTTTAGAACTGTTCAGACCAAGTGGAAGGACCAGTATTGAACTACTAAAAGCATAACAAAGAATCTGGAACCCAGTTATGAGTAAAAAGAAAGCATTTTTATTTTCCTTCTTCTCTTTCTGCTACAACTTTATAAGTGCTGGAGTTTTGGTGGGGGGGAGGTGGTAAATCCATTCCTCAACAAAAGATGTAGGGAGTGAGTCTCTTGGAAAAGGGAAATTCATACCCCAGGAGACAAGTGAGGTGCTAGGAAATCTCTAGCCACGTGAAGGGAAGGAGAACAAGTTGTTCAGATAGGTCTTCGACTGAAAGGATGAGTGACAGCTCAGTCTGCCTAGCTCTCAATGCTTCTTTCTGCTGACATGTAGGAGTATAGAATTTCAGATCTGGAATGAAATGTAAAGATCCTCTCATCCGGAGTTTCTTAATCTGAAGTCAATGAACTTGGTGATTAAAAAAACATTTTAATAACTGTATTTCAATGTAACTGCTTTCCTTTATAATTCTATGTATTTTATTTTATGTGTTTAATCAATCAGTAAACATTTATTAAGTGCCTACTATATGTCAGGCAGAATGCTAAACTTTGGGAATACAAAAAGAGACAAAAGACAGTCCCTGTCCTCAAGGAGCTTACAATCTAATGAGGGAGAAAACAAGCAAATAACTATCTACAAAGCAAGGATATACAGGATAAATAGTAAATCATTAACAGAGGGAAGACACTAGAATTAAAGAAGGTTTGGAGGCTTCCAGTAAAAGATGGAATTTTAGCTGGGACTTTAAGGAAGCCAGAGAAGTCAATAGAGCAGAGGAGGGAGAGCATTCCAAGAATGGGAGACAGCCAAAGAAAATGCCTGGCGTGGAGAGCTGGAGAGTCTTGTTCCTGGAATAGTCAGGAGGCCAGTCATGAGGTTAAAGAGTTAAGGTCAAGGAGTATGGTGTAAGAAGACAAGAAATGTAGGATGGAGCTAGGTTACAAAGGCTTTGAATGAATAGTAGACCATTTGATATTTGATCTTGGAGATGCTAGGGAGCCACAGGAATTTATTGAGCAAGGAGGTGACATGGTCCAAACTGAACTTTTGGAAAATCACTTCAGTGGCTGAATGGAAACCTTATTCTATAAGGGTCCATAGGCATCTCCTGAATGCCAAAAGTGTCTATCACACACAAACAAACACACACACACACACAAGGTTAAGAGGACTTGTGCTGTCTCAACACTCTCTGTTTACAATCCAGGAAGCCAAGGACCAAAGAGGTGAAGCACATGGCTGGTTAGCACAGGGAAGAACCAGGACGGGAACTGAGTTGATTCACTGCCACCAGTCCAATACTCTTACTTTGTCACACTATTCCTTTAGTATAAGACTATAATGGGCTAATAACTCACTGTTATTATTATTCTGATTTAACTTGGGTTAGTTGAGCGTATTTGTGACCTGCAGATTTCCTATTAGTCCATGGTGTGATACATTGGAATCTAAAGCTAATTGGACATTAGGTGGCATTAGTAGATGTATAGCATCTAGATGGAGGGCAGCTAGGTGGCACAGCTGATACAGTGCCAGGCCTGGAGTCAGGAAGATATTCTCCTGAGTTCAAATCTGGGCTCAGGCACTTACTTCCTAGCTGTGTAATGCTAGGCAAGTCACTTAACCCTGTTTGCCTTGGTTCTTCATCTGTAAGGAAGTGGCAAACCACTCCAGTCTTTGCCAAGACAGTTCTAAATGGGGTCACAAAAAGGTGGACATGACTGAAGAACAACTGAACAACAATCTAGATTCAAGGTGGTGATAGATCTACAGTGCCCTTGTCAGTCCACATCTGGAGTTTTGTGTCCAGTGAGGGACAATGAAAACCTGAAACACGTCTAGAAGACAGATTGGACTAACTTGCCAATACAGGGAGGACAAAGGTTTGGATCATGAAGGTATTGACATCCCCCTAAGCCTCTTAGAATCCTCTGAACTATTTCAGAATCTCTTGGGGGACGAGGGAACAAAGCCACACACCCCTATGGTATATTAGCCTAGAACAGGAGTTGATGCTTGCTGGGATAGGTAACTGAGCCAGTGACAATGAATGGCCAAGGACTGCCCCACAGCACATTCCTCCCAGGGCTTTTCCCAGAAAAACACAGATCCACCCCATTACTTCTCACGAAAGCCCACTTTCCTTCAACCCTCCCTGTATTTTATAGGATGTAGTTCATGTGGCTCTTCGCTTACAACCTGTGTGATCTCAAGCAAGTCTCTCAGCCCTTCTGGGCCTGAGGTTCCTCATCTATAACAGGAGGGGATAGAACTGGGCGTCCTCTCAGGTCCCTTCCAGCTGCCAGTCTATGAACCTGTGAACCAAGGCCGTAGATTAGCCTGTGAGCACGGCCAACACCAGGTTGTAAAGTTTGATAAAATTCAAGGTCTTTGGAGCATCCAAGAGAAAATCAGAATTCTTGCCACTCCACATGGTATAGTACCTGAAGCAAAAGGCCAAAGTGATATGACTGACATAGCCAGAAAGAGGCTGATTTTCTTGATGATGAGAAACAGGGAGTTGCCCTAGTGTAGGGTAAAGGCTGGATAAACATTCTCTTGGTGCCTATTGGCTCTCACTGAGAGGCAGATGGCCCATTGCTCATTTCTGCTAAAAGACTGGAGCCAAGGTAGGGCTTCTGATGCTGCTGCCTCTCTTCCCTACCCCACCCTCTACCTGCACTATAAGGAACATATGCAAACATGACAATAGCTTAATCCAGTGTTTCATCTTTAATTTTTCAACAAAAATAATGCTCAACTGGCTAATTAATGTCTCTCTTTCCCTCCCTCTATTTTCTTTCCTTCCTACTCTGCCTTTATGTCTTGGCTGTCAAGGGACTGCCTTTGCAGGGAGTGGGGTTTCATCTTTGTGGAATGGGAGATTTACTTAGAGATGCTTCCTACCACTCAGAAGTCAGTAAAATAGCAGCGAGCCATTTCCCCTACAGTCTCGCCACTATCTCTAACTATCAAATCACTCACGGGAGAGATCAATGGGCCCCAATGAAAATTTTATTTATTTCTCACCCTTACATGGGGAGCCACTGTAGCAGATTTGCCGAACCATAAATTTAATTCTGGCCCTGGCAAGAACAGACAGTGGGCATGAGAGGAGAAACTCTCAGCATGAGACCAACAGAATTTTCTTTTAACTTTGCCAGGGTTACGCTGGATTACATCACGCCATGTCACTGTACATCACAGCATGTCTGAAATCAATAGGACATGCAGGCAACCGGTGGGGGGGAGAATAGAACAGGAAACAGGGACCACATCTTAGCAAACCAGGGATGCAACTCCTGCCAGGGTTTCCAGTGCCTGGGTCTGTTTTGTTTTCATTGCTTCCTGGTAAACTTCTCATGTTGAGTCTTTATAGGAAGAAATGCCCTCTGTTTGAGGGCAGGATGTGGGGTGTGGGGCGGGAAGGAGGAGGGAGATGTGCCATAAAGACAGAGTACCCCGCCCCCATAACCACTTGTGTTTTTCATCTACATTTAGATGTGTAGACAATCTTTTTTTCTCCCCCACAATTTGTCTGCAGATGTGACTGCTGAAATGTGTATTAAAAAGACTGAAGTGGTAATCAGGCATCCCATTAATCTATCTGATCATCCAGTCATCCGGATGTCTGTCTACACCAATGTTCTCAAACTTTCTGGTCTCCCTTTATACTCTTAAAAATTGAGTACCTCCCCTACCAAAGAGCTTTTGTGTATGTGGATTATATTTATTAATATCTACCATCTTAGAAAATGAAATGTCTTAGCTTCATTGTGAAAATAGTTCTGACTATACAAACCCCCTGAAAGGGTCTTGGGGAACTTCAGGGATACCCAGACAACATTTTGAGAACTGCTGATGTATACAATATCTAACTCTGGATTGATTTTAAAAAATATAAACAAAATGAATTGACTGTGCATTTTTGGCATTATGTATGTGTCACCTCTGACTAAAGTAGATGTTTTACCAAGAGAATATTTATACATTCAATGATCACAATAATGAAAATGATAACAGTGCCAAAATATATAAGAAATTAGGCTACATTCAATGAACACTCTTGGTGCCAGAGGATCACCGATGAAATGTCCGTCCCTTCCTCTCAGCAGAGAGGCGGTGGAAGACAAGGTCACAAACACTGTCAGACAGTCGCCGCTTCCATTGGTTTTGCTGAACTGTTTTTCCTTGTTAAAAGGGAGGGATCAATGGAAGTGGGAGTGCATTTTGGGAAGTGATCGTACTATAAAAAATACCAAAAGCATCAATAAAACATTAGATAAATAAAAGAAATATTTTCTGTTAGGACACAGCATTTATTTTCGGGAGCAGCTATGCTACCTCTATGTGACTTTTTCTGGTGCCCCTTGCAGCCAACACTCTCATGGGCAGTTGAGACCAACATAGGAATTGTTCCCAAACCCAGGATGAACACAGGCTGTACTTTGAGTCATGAATGTTGGAGCTGAAAGAGAGCTCTGAGCATCCAGTCCAACCCTCTCATTTTACAGATGAGGAAAGTGGAGCTGTAGAGAGAAAATGACTTTCCCAAGATCACACAGCTAGTTAGTGACAGGGTCAGGATTAGAATGGGGGTCCTTGATTTTAAGTCTAGCATTCTTTAGTCTTAAAGTGGGTTAAATCGTTCCCCTATCCAGAGTATAACAATTACACAGAATACTAGAATACAACCTCCTAGAGGGCAGGGATTTGTCTTTGTGTCCTCTATACCTATGACATGACAGATGCTCTCTAATGCAATATTTAATTTTCAAGGTAGACATTATCTGTGCCCTAATACCAGTGGCTTTTGCTATGCTATCTGCTATTTCTCCCTTAGAAAAACTAAGCTGCGAGTCTGATTCATGTAGATTGTTTCTTCATCCATTCGACATTCATTAACTCCTTCTGTGTTCACTGTACCATCTGAGAAATGTAATGTTTTCGGCCTGCTTTCCCGCCCCGCCGCCCCCCGAAATGATCACATAATGATCATGAGATTCCTTAGTTTTGTTTTTGTTTTAATGTAGGGGATTTTTGAGTAACTGTTGCTCCTTCATTCCCATCACGAGTGTTCATTTTGGAATATTTAAGCTGCCAGCTTTCTTACGTGAACATTCCCATTTTCATCCCTTCTGGAGTCTTTCGATCTCCTGCCCACTTATGTTTTTCTTTCCTTTATTACTCTCAAGTGTGTAGGGATGACCAGAGCTGGCCTCAAGGAAAGGCTTTTGCCTCCCTAGTGTGATTTGAGATCCTATCTGTGAAGGGCCTACTTGCCACTACATTGAGGTGGACTATCAGCAAGCCTGACGTCCCACCATGTTTGGATTCATTCCTTTAGGATAAGGCTTTGCCAGCCCTACATACCCTGCTAAAAATCCAAGATTCTTACCAGTTTATCCACTCTCTGAATGAGAAACAGAACACAGATGTTTTGATAGGATGCAGGGCCTTAACCTCTGCAAAGGAAGAAATTTTTCATCCTCCTCTCAAGAGTTAAGCAATCCAACAAACATATTGGGGAAGTTAGGTGGCACAGCGAGTAGAGCCCGGCTCTGCAGTCAGGAGGACCTGAGTTCAAATAGGGCCTCAGACACTAGACACACTTACTAGCTGTGTGACCTTGGGCAAGTCACTTAACCTCAACTGCCTTGCCTTCCCCCCTCCAAAAAAATAAACGAACAATGAACAAGCATATTTTAAGCACCTGCTGAATACCAGTTGCTGGGGGCAAGAAGGCAAAAGGGAGCATTCATTCCCTGCCCTCATGGGGCTTACATTCTATTTGCATTCTCTGATAGGGGAGAAAGGGTATTGCCCAGGAAGAGAGGAACTGGGTACTACATCAAAGGGGCCTTTGGGTAGCCAGAATGTCACTACAGAGTAAGGAGGCCGCGAAAGACTAAACTCTCTTACTCTACCATCTTGAAGCAAAATTATGCCATTGGCCATTTTCTAGAACTCTGCATAAAATTCCAGAAGTATCATAGTTCCTATCATTCAGAAACACTCCATTTCAGGTTTTTGATATGGTTCAAACCACTGGAACATACCTCCACAGCAGTAAGGGAGCTGCCATCTTTGCTCACCTCTCCTCTCATCCACCTGTCTCAGGAGTTCAGGGCTATTTCTAGAATGACGGCCCACCTCTGTATGTTACCTTCCTGTTCAGCATCCATTCCCTCCTTTTAGCTCTTTGCTCTGAGATTTATTATTCTACAGCGATTGGGTTGAATTGCATTTGAAATCAATTAGCACAGGTACTCAAAGATGAATGCTTAGACTCTGAAGAAAGGTGATGAAAACATACCATTTAAATAGAAATCAATTTTCCTTTCATGTATTTCTTCCTTGCTGCTGCCCCAAAATTAATAGTTTTTAGATATTTGTGTGTAAAGGGGAGATTTCTTTCACATAAACTATTTCCGCCGCTGCTGCTTCCTCCTCCCGTGGCCTCCTTGTACTTGCATTGTAAGGCATAATCCCCGGCTCGTAATATTCCTGTATAACTGTCTCCACAGCAATATTTTATGCCACAAATAGGCGATCGGGCCGTGTTCATTTGAATAAGCACAACAGCAAGAGGAGCTGGGTCAGCAGTGGGTACAATGCCTCTTCAGCCTCCTTCTATTTTGTCAACAATAATTAGAGAGTTTGGGAGGCAGCCATTTCATTCCGATAATATCAGCCATCAAGGCTGCAGACAATGGGGTCCTTGCAGCTTGCCCAGATCCATCTCTGCTGTTCATCTCTGAGCCCTGTTCTTACTCGTAAACCCTGAATGTACCAATTAAACCCGCAATGAAAAGGCTGCCAAAAAGGGAATATGGAGGAGATAGGGATCCAGACAGGGCTCAAAACTTTTCTGACATAGATATATTAGAGTTGCTGCTAAAACACCACCAGAAATTTAAGGATGCTGGGAAGGGGGAGCAAAACTGGAAGAGATGTATCTGCAAAAAATGTTGGAGTTTGGAAGTGATTTGAGTGGCCATCCTCTCGCTCCCCTTCATGATCTTCCATTTCCTAAATCTTCCCTTTCCTCTTTCCCCAAAGGCTCCTATTTTCTCCAGAGTGGGTCAAGATTTTCTCATAGTACAGATCCTAGAGTGACATCAACCAATCACATAGCCATAGAATGGAATCATACAATCTTCAAGGTAGAAGGGATCTAGGATATCATTTTGTCTAATACTGACTTCACTTGATGAAATATGGCAGTGATACCCTCCATAATATCATACTGTCCATGACACATTTTGGCCATGTTATTCTGGGCAAATTACATAATTTCTCAGTGCCCCCAAGCAATTCTCTAAGACTATAAGCTATGAAATTGATCTACATTGGTAAAGGGAGTTGCCTTACTAGGATTTCCCTATGCCAATGAAATCATAGGTTCAAACCAAAAAACAACATCTGAACATAATGGAAAGATTATAGAGTATAGTGAATAGAGTAAACAGAGTGAAAACAGGCTTTGGGATGATGAAAATCTGGATTCAAGTCCTGCCTGCGACATATAGTATATGAACATAGAGGAATCAAGTTCAAATGCCCAGCTAACTCTCTAAAAATAATAAATAATATTAACAATAATTAATAACTAACATTTATATAATAATTACTGTGTGCCAGTCACTGTACTAAGTTGTACAAATACTATTTCATTTAATCCTCACAACAACCCTGAGAAGCAGGTGCTGTCATTCCTCATTTTACAGATGAGGAAACTGCAGTGGATGGAGGTTAAGTGATTTGCCCAGGGTCACAGAGCTAGCAGGTCTGAGGTCCGATTTGAACTCCGGTCTTCCTGACTCCAAGCCCAGAGTTCCATCTACTATTCTAAGACAATACATTAGAGAACAGTAGCTAATTTCATACTGGGAGGAGTTTTGTACGCACCAAGAATTCCTTACAATGATGAGATCACATGTCTGGACTTTAAACAGCAGCAAAGGCAAGCGGCCCTATCATCCTTATGTTCTTAACTTTTCTTGGTCAATGACATTTGGATCTTCAAGGAGTGATGAGGAACAATGGATTCAGTGCACCTCCATGTAACTCCTTAGTGTCAGAGGTACCCCTGAAGCTCTTTGGAGAGCCCAGGTTCTCTCCTCTACTGCTGACCTTGTTGAGGCTTCAGAGGTAGGGCAGCAATTCCTTAGCACCCCACACAAAGTGATGTGGCATCCCTGCTCCATCACACATGACTAACCTTCCCTTCCATATCTACCACACATGTGTATGTCTATACTCAAGCATGACTGGTTTTGCATGGAAGGGGCAACATTTAGGATTTCTTGGTTCCATTGTGGATTAAGGAGGAATTTCAGGAAGAAGAGGCAAAAGTGGAGCCTGTAGCTACCAGAAGCTCTCTGCTGCAGCTAAGGTAAAAAATAAATACTATATTAGGGGCTCCTGTTGAGGTTATTGACTTGTAAATGAGATATCATCCAAGGACAAGTAACCAATTATCATCTACGGTTTTTCTAAAACATCCCAGCCTATAAAATGGAACTAGAGAGCTCACTGAAAGAGGCACTATTGCAGGAATAAAGTAGATGTCTGTAGCTTAGGAATGGCTGAACAAATTGTGGTATGTGAATATAACGGAATATTACTGAGCTATTAAAATGATGACTATGAAGAAGATGAAGAAGCATGGGAAAAATAGAGCTGCACAGACACAGTGGAATAAGCAAAACTCAGAACACTATACAAAGGGAGACCAATGTAAAGGGAAAGAACAAGAATAAACCAACCAAAACTAAATTCTATGGAATTATAAAGACTATATCTGGCCCCAAGGAAGAGATATGAGAAGGTACCTCCCCTTCTTTTTTTGTAGAAGGGGGATAACATAAGTGTACAACACTGTATATATTGGAAGAATTTTTTGCTTTTGAAATGTTAGTTTTGCTGAATTGTTTTTTTTTTCTTTTTCTATTTTTGTTCTTTGTTATAAGAGATGATTGGGAGGAAAGAGAGGAGCATAGCATATTGGAAAATGTAGGTAATATTATAAAAAGCAAGGAAACCTTTTTTTAAGAAGACCTTTTGAAGATTTCAAATCCATGAGAATATATTGTTGTAACAATATGTGTGATGATATCGGCCAATGGCAGTGGCAATAGCATGACAATGAGGTCAGACCAGAAACCCTGGAGTCCAAACAGATGTCTTTCCTCATCTGTAAAATAGAGATTATAATAAAACCTACCTCCCAGGCATGTCATCAGGATCAAATAAGATAAGATTTGAAAAATGCTTTGTAAACTTTAAAGCACTTATATAAATGCTTTATTAAAACACTATAAATGCTAGCATTTGTTGTCATTAGATCCTGGGAAAAGGCTCCAGTTATTTTGCCAATATTTATGACTTTGATACTGGGGATTTCAGTCAGGAAAGTATCATGTATAAAAGATGAGCTGTAGTAGGTTGAGTACTGGACTTGGAATCAGGATAGACCTGAGCTCAAATCCTGTCCATTATTAACTGTGTGAGCCTGGGCAAATCTTTAATCTCTCTCAGTCTTCATTTCCTAATCTGTAAAATGGGGATAATAGTAGCAGCTATATCACTGGACCAAATGAAATAATGTGTGTAGAGTGTCTTGAAACCTTTGAAATACCATAAAAATGCTAGGTATTATTATAAAAATAAAATGGGGTGGGGGCAGGGCCGGTCATTTGCGACCCATTCACATCCTATGGAAAGAGTCGGCTTAGGTCTCCCTTAGTTTGAGTTTAGTCTGGACCCTGGATCAGCAAAAGTACTGCTCCTTTTTTTGATAAGCAAAGGTCATGTGCTCTGATGAGACGTCAGGCCCAGTGACTCTAAGGTCAGATGTAGCCAGCACAGCTCATTTTGAACAGCCAGGGCCCTCCCCAGCCTCAGGCTCAGAGTCTAATAATACCCTGAAAGCAAGACTCCAGCTGTTTGTTTTCTCTTCTTCTCTTGGTGGTGTGGGTACAATGAAGAGGGAGTTTAAGAATTGGCAAATTTTTCACAGATGAAGAACGTTTGTTTTCTCCTGATGTTTGAGGGGCTCTCGATCTCTGCTAAAACATGCAGACATCATCCTTTAAGCTCTAGGCTCCCTCTAGATTATCATTCACCAGCATCCCCCAAACATTCAGTCATGCCTACCTTGAAAAAAAGACATTTAATCTAACCTTGCCAGGTGGATCATACTTTGCCCACCACAGTTCTCTGGGCTTTAGTCCTTTCCCTGAACTTTAAGACTTGAATAGTTATTTCTCTTCATTTCCCCTAAGGGATGATGGAGCCCCCAAATGAGGATTTATGTTATTTGTGTGTGTGTGTGTGTGTGTGTGTGTGTGTAAAATGGTTATCTTTTAAATCCTTTAAAATGTGTTTCATAGTTTTGTCTTTCAAGAACACATATTTTTTCCCCTCTGCTAGCCTTTTACAAAACATATTGGATGGAATGTTTCAGTCATTTAATCGCAGAATATAATTACTGTTCAGACTCATTGCAGATCCATCTGGCACTCATCTTTCCTGCCCTCATCCTTTTTCTGTAGAACATGTTAGAAAATGAAAGGGTTGGTAAGAGTGGGAAGCAAAACACCCTGGCACCAAGAGGCAGCTTTTCTTTACTGAAAGTTCTCTCCTAAAAAAATGGAGTGTAACCCCCTGAGGCATCAGTTATAACCCCCAAGTCATCCTTGGATCTAGCAGCCCAGAGGAGTGTTGAGCATGACTTATCCATGAGGCACTTCGCTGCAGGGGAAAGAGTCCTGGATTTTAGAATCAGAGGAACTGGGTTCAAATCCTGCACTTTCCAAGTAATACCTGGATGAGCCTGGGCAAGTCACTTCTCTCTGGGCCTCAGTTTTCTGTGAAGACAAGGGGATGAACTTGATAACTTCCAAGGACTGAGCATCATTCTTTTTTAAAAATCTACTTTGGAATCTCTCTAGCCCATATGACATCTCATAGTACTTGATATAGCTATTAAATTTATGTCATTATTAACTTATTCATATTATTGATAAGAATTATGGGCATAATTCTTTGATGAATATATTACTGACATACTTCTTATTGTTATTAACTCATATTGATATTAGTATAACTTTTATTATATTATTTAACTTTGTACATGAGTATAAATTTTTATATATAAATTATATATATTTATATTATTAAGCTATTATATTGCTAAATATTATATATTTATGTATAAAATTTATATACTTATGTTATTAATATATTATATATTTCTATATACTTATACTATTTAACTTTCATGTGAGTATAGATTTTTATATATTTCTATATAAAATTTATATTATTAATATATTGTATTATCAAATATTATATATTTACATATAAAATTCTATATTTATTATATTATTTAACCTTGTATACAAGTAAGATTTTTAATATATTTATATATGAAATTTATATATTTATATTATTAATATATTATGTTGTTAAATATTATATATTTATGGACAAAATTTATATGTATTAATTATATTATTTAATCTTTTATATGAGTATGTTTTCCCTAGGCTGCAAGTACGTAGAAAGCAGGGACAGTATATTATGCATACAGAGACTGCTCAAAAAAGAGGCAGTATCATATAGAAAGATAACCGATAATATATAACAGATAGTATAGAAAGATAACTGGATTTGGAGTCAGAATGCCTGGATTTAAATCCCAACTCAGACATTAACTAGTTTCCCAACCTTAATCAAGTCAACTAACATTTCAGAGATTCTTTATCTATATAATATTCACAATTCTATGTCACTTTAAGGTTGATGGGGTACTTTTCTTGCAAAAACCTTGAAAAGAAAGTAGTTTACTGTATTTTTTTATTGGTTCCAGTCAGGACTAAGATCCCTCTCTAATTCCAAGTCCAATGCTCTTTTTGTAATACTATCCATTTCAGGGGGTTGTTCTGAATTTAAATTAAGACAATATAAGTAAAGCGTAAGGCATAGTGGATAGAAAGCTGGCTTTGGCCTAGGAAGATATGGGTTCAAATCCAGCCTATGATATATAGCGTGACTTTGGGTAAGACACATCCTCCTAGTGTTCTAGGTAAGAAGCAACATTATGTGCTGCCCACTCCTGAGTGCCCTCAGAACCATGTTACAATGTAACTAAGAAATATTTAACAAAATAAATAAAAATACAATAACCACAGATAATGTAAAAAAGTGGTTTTCTAAGTCAATATGTGGTAGTCAGGGTGGTTGTGTAAGGTTTAGAGGTTCCCCTTTTTTGATCTAACCTTGACACCTCTGCTTTAGGTGACTTTTTAAATTTAAGAGGAGTGAACCTGTATTTGTAGAAGTAATTTCCTCACCTGAGAGTTTCTTCTATCACAGATCCAGACCCCATCCATATAAAGTACTTGGTAAAGAAGATAAGTCATCATTATTGCTGTCATCATCATCACCATTAAACAATTAGTGAATAGATAAAGTATTTATTTATTAGTGTAAGGGCAAACAAAGTGGATCTTTTTGCTGTTTTTTCTTTTGGAGTGCTTCTCAGCACTAATGCAATCAAGTGCCTTTGATTGAGTTTTGCCTTTGTAGGAAGGCCCACATCCTTTTGCAATAGGTCAAGAGAGGTGTGAAACCCCCAGGCCCTGAAAAAAGGTATATATATATATATATCCAGAGGATAGCATTGAACTCAGAATCGAGAATTGAGAACTCTCAGAACTGTGGGAGTAGAGGTTTTGCTTGGGGGCTCACTCACCGAAAGAGTGTCATATGATTTGACCACTGGAGATCGAGCCTCTGGGCCTTGGAAAGCCCAGATGTTGTTGCTTCCCTCTCTGGTAACTATGTATGTAATGTCTTGGTCAGACGGCTAGAAGCCCGTCTGTTGATTTGAGTCATTTTGCTCTGTTTATATAATTTCTGCTTATAATTTCCATTTACATTTTCTCTAAAGTTCAGGGTGCTGACTTTTTCCCCCTGAACTAAGTGAATGATATATTTATGTTTAATTAAAGTGAGATTGTAAACCCCTTGAAGTTGCTTTCCTTAGAAAAGCAGATCAAAGAACATGTGCTAATAGCCCTCCTGTGTGCTGGTGTTATTGGTCTTACACAGCCACAGTAACAGCAAGTATTGTTGTTACAATCAGCCACTCTGTGCCCAGGGTGGGGCAGGTGTGTAGTGCTGTAGATAGAGTGTTGGTCCTGGAGCCAGGAAGACTCATCTTCCTGAGTTCAAATCTGGGCTCTATCACTTACTAGCTGTATGATCTTAGGCTAGTCACTTAACCCTGTTTGCCTCAGTTTCATGATCTGAAAATGAGCTGAAAAATGAAATGGCAAATCATTCCAGTATCTTTGCCAAGAAAACCTCAACTGAGGCTCATGAAGAGTTGGATGTGACCAAAATGACTGAACAACAACAGCTGAAGAGAAGATAAGTCATCGTTGTGGTCATCGTTATCACCATTGTTAAACATTTATTAAATGGATCAAGTATTTATTTAAAATCAGCTATTTTGCCCAGGGAAGGGCAGGTGTCTAAGAGAAGTATAAGCAAGACTATGTCTACCCTCAGGAACCTTACCATCTAGTGAGACAGTGTGGTACTTCAGAATTAGGTAAATCTAAGTCCAAACTCAAACATTTACTATCTAAGTGACTCTGGGTAAATCCTATAACTTCTCTGAGCTTTCATCTCTTCACTTGTAAAATGAAAATAAAAACAGCACCTGCTTCCTATGGTTGTTGTGAGGTTCAAGTGAGATGAATGAGCGAAGTAATGAATAAATAAACAAATGAAAAAGCTTAGGCACTGGGCTAAAACCTGGACAATCTACATACAAAAGAGAAATAGTCTCTGCCTTAAGGGAGCTTACACATTCTATGTAAAAGTGTTTTGCAAATTTTGAAAGTAAAATGTCAATTATTATGCTTATTTTTGGCAAAAACAAATCAAATAATTAAAACACAAGTTCTATCCTAAATTCTGTATCTCAGCACCCATCTGCTCAAATAAGGGTGAAAGCTTCTGAGACATCTCCAAAGATAAACTGCAAGATGGAGAAGTGAGAGGGTTGTAGTCTACAAGATTGACCTTGTCTTCCTATCTTGGCTCCATAAGAGATGGCACATGCATAGTTTCTTTCTCTTCCTTGGCCTCCTATTTGTATTTTTCTGGGAAGAATAGGTGCTCCATAATGTTCATTAAAGGTCTTGGCAGGAACCAATGAGCACCACCAGAATCAGACTGGAGGACAAGGTTCTGTTCATTTGGCAAAGCAGAAGAGCAGCTGATGTTTACAGGCACAGTCTGCTTTGTCCGGGGAGGAGGTGGATCGGAGCCCTTATTGCTTCTGGAGCTGTGGAGTTCAGCTGTGAGCCTCAACTCTTCCAAGGAACTGGTGCCAGGAAAGTAAACCCAATCCTTCCATCCCGATCTTATCACATCACTAATAAGTTAACTAATACTCAAAAAGCTTCAAAAAGCCCTTCTCTGATTCATCATGTTTGGGCTCTGGAGATGGAATTAAGAGTTAGTTGAATTTAGGAATTATAGTATTTATGCTATAATTTTATTATTTATGCTTTCATATTTATGAAGTATTTTCTTCCCAATTATTCCATTTTATAGTTGATGAAAACAGGCTCGGAAAAGTTAAACAAGCTAGTGTTTCTATAGCACGTTAAGGATTGCAAAGCGCTTATAATCTCATTTGATCCTCACAGCAATGCTGCAAAGTGGGTGTTATTGTTATCTCTATTTTGCAGATCGTGAGACTGAGACCAAAAGAAGGTAAGTGACTTGCCCAAGGTCACACAGCTATTAAGTGTCCGAGGCGGGATTTGAACTCAGGTGGTAATGACCCCAAGTCCATCACTCAGTTCACTGTGCCACCTAGATGATGAGGTGATAAACCAGTAATATATTCCTTGAGAAATTTCCAACTTTGAATTTTTATCATGGATATTCATTGTCCCACATTGTCCTTTATCATGATGAGAATCTGTCACTCTGATTTGGCTCATTTCAATGGATCAGTCCTGTGACCTCCTGGATATGGTGAGTATCCCCTTCAATGGTAGAGATTACTCATCTGTGCCTTCTTAGACTGTGTTCTATGATATTTGTTCATATGAAGGAGTATGCTTGGTAAATATTTAACAACCATCTCTCCAGAAAAAAAAATGACGCACTTTAAATCCAATTTGCATTATTAACACTCTCTTTAGTCTAATAAATCAACAAAATGAGATATCAAGCCCTGACTTGTAGTGGTTTCTGATTCCAAGTAGCAAATGATTCCACTGAAAATTTAGCAGGGGAGCACAATTCAGAACATCCCCCATGGATCATATCTTTCCATAAATCCTCTTTAGATATCCTCCCAAAGTTCTGGAGGTCTTCCTCTAGGTCCCTAAGTGGTCTGCATCATGAGGGCTACTTGGCTGTATGGCCCAATGTTCTGCCATCTGACCAGCCTGTTTCCTTTCAGGTCATTATCTTTTGGATAACGTCTTTGACATCATTTTTTGGAGTACAATATTTTGGCAAAGTCCTTCAGACAGCTCATGCCCTCAAATTCTGTTGCCCTTCAAATGACCCGTGATATGTTTCTTTGGAGATTGTGGTGCTCCTTGATCCATAGTCATGCTCTTCATTGGAAGAATATTGGCAGGTTTGGGGTTAAAGGTGGCTTTTTGACAATAATAGCCCTAGAAGGCAGATGATGAAATTCCTATATTTCCTTCATCTTAGCAGTGAGACAGGGGCCTACCAGGGCAGGATGTTGTATATGTTGTCAGATCTGATCATTTTATAGGTTATTTTTGGTTAATTGTTTTTCTTTATTATAGAGGAGGATTCATGGAGGGAGGGGAGTCCAGAATAATGATGATGAAAAAAAAGCAAAAGTCATTAATAAAACTTTTTTTTAAACAAAAAAAATGAGCTCTGGCTTCAGTGAGAATATTGGAGTCGTCCAAAATGCTGCATAATCTGACAAGTACAATCCAAATCACTTTCTTCTAATTCAATACTGGGCCTCATTCATCTTCTATGTACAATATTCATTGAATATACATGTTGCAACATTTCAACAGGCTGACCATACAACTGCATATCATGGTGTAAACAATAGATATTATTCATCCACTTGGTTTTTCCTGTATGAATTATTAGGTTGAACTCCATTGAGAAGTTGTGAATATCAATTAGAAGGCTCTAAAATGTTCTGGGACTCATTTTAATCCCAATATCTCCCACAAACAAGAACATCTGGAGGACTTTACCATTTGTAAGGAATCCCTTTTCCCCTTGAACTTTGTGCTGGACATCTTTCATGAGACATGGGCAAGTGTGCTTTGGTTCTCTCATCTGCAAAGTGAAGGGTTTGGACTCAACAATCTCTAAGATTCTTTCCATCTCTGAATCTATGATCCAACAAAATACCTTTCATGGGAGCCTATATTGTACCAGTGAAAGGATATTGGCTCTACATGCAAAGTATCTAGGTTCAAATCCAACTTTTGACAATACCAATATGACCTTGGGGAAGTCACTTATGTTTCCTGGACTTCAGTCTCCACACTTGTAAAATTAGGGAGTTGGACTATCTGGCCCCCAAGTTCCCTTCCAGCTCTAGATATATGAGACTGAAACGCTATAGCAGTGATTGACACTCTAAGGCCTTTGCCAAAGGGTCTGGGGTAGAAGCTAAAGCTTTTAGAGGTAGGTATAAGAAAGAAGCAAGGGGTGAAGGCCCTGAACTGACTCAATGAGTTGAAGGATGGGCACACGACTAAGATGTCTGGGTCTCTTGTTCATTCTCTCATTTCTGTGTCCAGATGTCTCTTTAGATTGAGGAAGAGCAATCAAGAAAGAAGAATCTTCTCCATTCTGACCTTGACAATTTTTCTCTGGAAGCTGAATTCCCAGCATCACCCTGGATGCTAGAAACAGTTTCCACACACTGTGGCCCAGGGGACCTTTTCTCCAAACTAAGGTAATCACTTCATTATGTGATCATGAGTCACAGACTGGGTAGAAGAAATTTAATTCGGTACAATTCACTTCCATGGGCCCTCCTTTGTTAATTTTCCTGAGCTTGAAGCCTACCTCTGCTTTTTGCTGTACTATATATGTGCTTTTGGGCAAGTTCATATAATTTCTCTGGATCTTAGTTTCCTCATTCTGAAAAATAAGGGGATCTAAGGTCTGTGACTCTCATGGAGTCTTTCCTGTTTCTGTCAACTCCTAGTGCCCTTGTCTGCCCCATTAGAATATAAGCTCATTTCAAGTGGAAATGTTTCATTCTTTTTACTTCCATTCTCCAAGACTTAACACAGTGCCTGGAACCTTATAGGTCCTTAATGAGTATTTGTTGATTAATCAATAGATGGATTCTATTCTCAACTTAACACTAATGAGAAAGGGTATATAAGAAGAATGTATAGCCAAGAACCAGACTTTTTTTTGGGGGGGGGGGGGACAGAGCCAAGATGGCAGCTGGAAAACAGGGACTTGCCTAGGGCTCTCCCCCAAGACCCTCCAAACACCAATAAAAAAAATGGCTCTGAACAAATTCTAGAACTACAGAGCCCATGGAATAGCAGAGGGAAGCAGGGCTCCAGCCCTGGACAGCCTGGATGGTAGCTGGCAAGGTCTATTGCATGGGGCTGGGAGCAGAATGGAGCAGAGCCCAGCATGGGCAGCACCCAGACCAATCAGACCAGGAGCCAGGCAGCATAGGCCCAAGGGCCCTGAATCAGTGAGCTGTGGCAGTTGTCAGACTTCTCAACCCACAAACACCAAAGACAACAGAGAAAGTTAGTGGGAAAAACTACGGGGGACAGGGTGAAAGGAGTTTGCAGTTTGGCCACTGCCTGTGGGCAGCAGAGGAGGTGCAGCTATAGAACTACAGCTGCAGTTACTTCCGGCCCCAGGCCCACCTGATGGGAGGAATTAATTGGCAGATCTGAGCAGGAGTACAGAGCCTGCTCTGATCTGAGTCGAGCCCAGCTTGGCAGTTCTTGGGGGAGGAGGAGTGCTGGTGTGAAAGAGCTTGCTGTGTAGAAATAGCTCTGAAAACAACAGCACAGCCCCTCGAGCTTGGGACAAAGTACTCTCTACAAGCAGTCATACCCCAACAAAATACTCAAGGGTCAAGTACTTGGCTGAGAACATGGCCAAGCAGCAAAAACGCTCTCAGATTCAGTCTCAGACTTTGGAATCTTTCTTTGGTGACAAAGAAGACCAAAACATACAGCCAGAAGTCAACAAAGTCAAAAAGCCTACATCTAAAGCCTCCAAGAAAACCATGAACTGGTCTCAGGCCATGGAAGGGCTCAAAAAGGATTTGGAAAAGCAAGTTAGAGAAGTAGAGGAAAAATTGGGATGAGAAATGAGAAGGATGAGAGAAAACCATGAAAAACAAGTCAATGACCCACTAAAGGAGACCCAAAAAAATACTGAAAAAAAATATCAAAGAAAACAATACCTTAAAAAATAGACTAACTCAAATGGCAAAAGAGCTTCAAAAAGCCAATGAGGAGAAGAATGCCTTGAAAGGCAGAATTAGCCAAATGGAAAAGGAGGTCCAAAAGACCACTGAAGAAAATACTACCTTAAAAATTAGATTGGAGCAAGTAGAAGCTGGTGACTTTATGAAAAACCAAGATATTATAAAACAGAACCAAAG
>CM053622.1:318443858-318458975 GCA_028646595.1 Phalanger gymnotis | reverse complement strand
CTGCTTCCCTCTGCCACTTTGTGGGTTCTGCAGCTCTAGAATTGGTTCAGAGCCATTTTTTATAGGTTTTTGGAGGGACTTGGTGGGGAGCTCACGCCAGTCACTGCTTTCCAGCCACCATCTTGGCTCCGCCCCCCTGGTGTGTCTTTTCTTAAGGGAATACTTCTCAACAACTACCCTAGAAAAAAATAGTAAGTCCATTCACCCTCTGGTGTTAATGGCTACTACTAATAGCTTATAATATTTGTTACTTATCAGGAAAGAGGCAGCCCTGGCAAAGTAGAGAGTTAGCCTTGGGACCAGGAAGACCTGGGTTCAAGTCATAGGTCTGACAGATATTGAAAGTGTGACCCTGGGTAAGTCACTTAACTTATTGGTACTCTAGATAACTCTCTAAGTTCATAAGTTGCAGAGAAGGTGATTGTCTGCATTGGCAGATAAAATTGCTTACCAGGAGCTTCCTATAACGAAATAACAGACCCAGTTCCTATCTCCTTTAACAGGAATCAATAACGTAACATGAACAAATGATAAAAAATGTCATCTACCTCTAGAGAAAGAACTGATGGAGTCTGCAGATTGAAGCATACTTTTTTTGTTTTTAAATGTTCATGTTTTATTTGGTTTGTGTTCTCTTTTGCAACATGCCTGATATTAACATGTTTTGCATCTCTGCATATGTATAATCTATACCAAAATGCTTGCCTTCTCAAGGAAGGAGGAAGAGAGGGAGGGAATTTGGAACTCAAAAATTATTAAAAAAAAAAGAGAGAAATGTTAAAATTGTTTTTACATGTAACTAAGAAAAAATAAAATAAAAACATTCTTTTTTCAAAAACATAACTTGAATGAATAATTTTTTAATGATGAAATTTTAGGCATTAGTGATAGGCCAGTGGAGAAAATGTTTTAGGTAGTAGTCTGGTGTTTGGAGTAAAGAGGGGTTGTTGTATTTTTAGTGCTCTGGTTTTTTTGTTTTTGTTTTTGTTTTTGAGGTGGGGAGGCAGGGCAATTGAGGTTAAGTGACTTGCCGAAGGTCACAGAGCTAGTAAGTGTGTCAAGTGTCTGAGGTCGGATTTGAACTCAAGTCCTCCTGACTCCAGGGCTGGTCCTTTACTCACTGTGCCATCTATCTGCCCCATTTTTGGTGCTTTTTAAGAAACCTGACCTCCAGGGACCTACAACTTTGATGGCTCTACTAAAGAGTAATTTTTATTAAAAATGCTTCAACATCCCAGCCCCTAAAAGGAAAAACTCTAGGGCTTTGTAACCAAGTAGTCCAAGAGTGATGAATACTTGTGCAGGAACATGGCTGCAATAATGCCCCAAATTTTGGCTTTTGGCAGAGGTCTGTCTCTTGTCTGAATCTGAGTTCAACATTAATCCTGAATAAAGCTATGCCTCAAGTTGGAGTCAAGATGGTAATGCCACCATTCTATTCAACAGCCTGAATCCAGTCATAAAGCTGTTTGCTGCTATAAACAAGATTCATATGTCAGACAAGAGTTGTCAACCCTTGATATAATGTAGTATTTGCATGATATTCTATTATAGTTATTTGAGGTATATATACCTCACATATGGGAGGTATATATCACATATTACATACCTCATAAATGTATGAAGTATATTATACCTCAGAACTATGCGATTCAAGATTCGGTGAACAAAGAATGAAATCCTTCCCCTCCTCTTCACAAGGCTTTAGGTTGCCTAATATTTATTCCAACCGTTCTAAACATAATTTTTCCTTTGTTTTTCCCCTTTTGAATGAAGATTTCACCTAAAAGAAAGACTAGATCAACAAATAAAAAAATTGCATCCATACGCTCACTCCTGCTTGAATGGTCCCCTTTGGCTCTTTATTCTCATAGATCATAAAATATTTGAGCCAGGAAGGACCACAACCAACAATTCCCTCATTCTTTAGATAAGAAAACCAAGACCCAGAGTGGCAAAGTATCTTTCCAAAAGTCATAAAACTTGTTGGGGGTGGGGGTAACTAAGCATTGTAATGGATCAAATACTAGACCTGGAATCAGGAAGACCCCAGTTTAAATCTAACCTCAGACACTTAGCTCTATGATCCTGGGCAAGTCACAATCCCTGTTCACCTCAGTTTCCTCATCTATAAAATGGAGATAACAATAGCACCTATCTCACAGAGATGTTGTGAGGATCCAATGAAATGATAATTGTAAAACCCTTAGCCCAGTGCCTGGCATATAGTAAATGCTATACAAATGTTAGTTTATTGTTATTATTATTAAATAATATGTGTAAAGCACATTGCAAATCTTAAAGCACTATATAAATGCCAGCTAGCTATTATTATTGTCATTATTATTTTTATTATGGCTCCAAGACTAAATCCCAGGTCTCCTGACTCCTAGTTCACTCTTCTTTTACTAAACTGAAGTATTTATATTGTCAAGGGATGTAGGAAGCTCAAGTGGCCACATGTATATTGTAATTTGGGGAATATTTATTTAAAGACCTTCCCTGATGACAATTCCCACCCAAAAAATATACATACTATGTAGTGATGTCTCCTCCATTGCCCTTCTATGATACCTGAAATTGCGCCATTTTGATACGTTCCTTTAGTTTAACTCATTATAGATCCAGGAGTTCCCAATTAATAAAAATGCCTTTGGAAAGAAATATCATTAACCACCCATAACAAATGCTAAGTACTGGAGAGAAGTGAAACTGATTGGTTGGTTGGTTGGTCAGTTGGTTGATTGATTGATTTAAGTAACATACTGTTACTTCAGGGAATAGAAAGAGGAGACCAGGAAAGGTTCAGAATGGGGAATGGCTGCTTAAAGAGATCAGATCCCTGAGATGGAAATGCTGCGGAAAAATATAGCAGCCTAAGGGTGTGCACATTCACAAGCTAGAGGGGCAAACAGAATGGGGAGGCACAAAAGTATCAACGATAACCTAATTTCCCTTACTTCTCATTTTTTTTGCTGAAGGCCAGCTCTAATGATGCTTTGAATTATTACAAGAGGTATTATTTCCACAGCTTTTAAGATGCATTCTTCCTAAATCTCTTAGCAAAGAATGACCTAATATTTTCTCTCCAGCAAATGTCTATCTAATTGCCCTGCAATTCCTAGAGTATCTCTCAACTCATGTTCTTAATTAGCCAGCTTGCAGATTTTCTCTACATCTTATGAATATGTTTACCAAAATTTCTTCCATTTCTTTTTTCTTCCATTAATTAACTGAAAACAAAATGCTTTCTTTTTCAGAATCATCATCTTTTATTGTCTTAATCTAATAGCACTTGAAATCTAATTTCCACTCTTTTTACAAAAACTTGACTTCCTAGACTTGTGACGAATCTCAAAACAAAATCTCATCACTTGCTCTTCTTCTTTTGACCTTACTTTGCCCCTCAGCCTGTAGTGCTGCTAAGTGTTCATTCATTCAGTCCTATATACCCAGGCAGTGTTGTATATCTAATAGATGTTTAGTAAATGTCTGTTGAATTAAGTTAAATCTAATTCATTCAGCAAATACTTAGTGAGGATCTATAGTTCTGGGTGTTGTGAAGGATTCAAATATGAAACTTACAATTGAATAAGGCAGATATAGGATGAACCCAAATAATTACAATATCAAATGATATGTGATAAATATATAAACTTCTTGTGGGCAAACATTGTCTTATTTTTGCCATATGTATCCCCCAGGTCTAGCACAGTGCCTGGTGCATGGTATGTTGATAGATGGGTATCATAAAAAAGGTGCTTTGGTAGTAGAGAGGAGAGAGAGAGAACTTCTAGCTGGGAGAATTTAAGAAGATTTCATAGAAGAGATAACATTTGGGCCTGATTTCAAAGAATGTATAGAATTTTAAGAGGTGGAAAGTTGAGCAATAAGGCCTTCCAAAGAGAGAATACAATAATCAGGGTAGAAAAAATTTAGGATATATTTGTGAAATAGCAAGTTCAGTTACTCTGGGATGGAGAGTTCATATAGGAGAATTGATGGGAGGGAGATAAGACTTGAAAGGTAAATTGAGGTCAGATTGTGGTTGGTCTTGAAAACCAAACTGAAGTGTCTGGACTTTATTCCATAGACATTGGGAATCAAATGGAGATATTTGAGCAGGGGAGGGACACAATCAAAGATATACTTAGGTAAACTTGGCAGGAGAGAGAAGGGAAAGAGACTAGAAACAGGAAGATGAGTTAAAAGACTGTTCTTTGTTACAGCCTCTTGCCTGCTTGCAGCTCCTATATGGTTGTGACCATGTTGGCTGTTGAGGTATGAGCAAGCTTCTGCATCTTGGAGCTGGAGTCTCCATGGCACTGAAAAAAGGGAGGAGGACTGGAGGTACAGGAGTGAGTTTTGATGTAAGCCCATGCTATGTCCTTGCATCTGTTAGTGCAGCCTTGCTACCAGTAGCCTAGGAGGTGGGGGAGAGATGCTGAGGGAGCTCAGAGTCAGTGAGCATCAGTTCCTGGAACTGGTTTTTTAACTTTCTTTTGGATTCTGGCTGTCCTAGACCATGAAAATAGCTGAAATTGCTTTATCTTTGGTGTATAATTTCTATTTTGGAGAGGTGTACGACATTGCAAATTAGACAAAATGTCTTGTCCATCACCTTGTTGCTCACATGACCCAGAAGCCTTAAAGTGATCCAAAAAAGAAGTTAGGAGTAGAAATGTAGGCTTGGGAGTCATCTGCATAGAGTTAATATCTCCAGAAGGGGTAGAAAGGAGTAGAAAGAGCAGAAAGGCCAAGGAAATCATAACCTTGGGAAAGTGGCCACATAGAGGGGGAGTGCAGGATGAAGAAGACACATCAAAGGAGATAGATATTGAAAGGTCAGAGGCCTAGGCTCTGTCTCTGACTGTTCCATGGGTAGATAACTAGATTTTAACTGGACTTTAATTTCATCTAGCCACTAAGAGG
Source organism: Phalanger gymnotis (assembly GCA_028646595.1). NCBI lineage: Eukaryota > Metazoa > Chordata > Mammalia > Diprotodontia > Phalangeridae > Phalanger > Phalanger gymnotis. The sequence goes on along the minus strand of CM053622.1, from coordinate 318,454,043 downwards.
ATTGGACCAGAGTTCAAGGAAATGAATGGTAGGATTCTAGGAACTAAATTCCATAGGAAGTGAGGGTGAGAAGGGTGAAGGACAAATTTCTCATGATATAAGCAAAAATTTTTCAGATGAACGAAAGAAGATGAGGCTCTCTAAAATGGGTGAACAGGAAACTCATCAATAAACTTAGATTTTACAAATATCTGAAAACATGCATGGAGATGACAGTAAAAGCATATAAAGGAGGATAAATACAAAAGAGAAGCAAGGCACTATAAGAATAGTGAAAGGAATGCTAAAACTTATGATATTCCAAGGCTGATGATGAATGCTAAAGAAAGAAAAGAACTATTTTCCCCTCTCTTAGCTGTGTGAGGCAAGAGAATAAGGCTAATCCTTCTACTCCATAAATTAAATATGGACTGAATTGAGAGGCCTACTGTTCAGGGGTGAGTTGTCCAATGATAGCTAATATAGAGAAGACAAAACTTCTTTATCCTTATCTAACTCCTATTCTCTCTATAAAAGAGAAAATATTTGTTGAATAGTCAGGTTTGGACAGACAGAATGAAAATAAACTAATAGAGAATTGAATCCCAAGATAAGTGAAGCCATGGTATGAGTACCTAGCGACTCTCATACAGTTCAAATCAGCATGCATGACTTGACAAACCTAGAGTACTGAAAGATGTGATGAAGGGGACACCTGAGCCAATTTTGGTTATCTTTGAGACCTTTTGGAAGTGTAGAAGACGCTGCCACATTGGAGACATGCAAATGTTCTCATTTTCAAAAAATAGAAAATAGTCTGCAAATTCTAAACCTGTGAGCTTGATGTCTATTCTTGGGAAAATATTAGAGCTTATTATTAAAGAGTTGACTTGTGCTTATTTAGAAAAGGAAGTGCTGACTGTTAATATCTGGCATGGTTACACAATACAAAGTTCATGCTAGACTAATAATGCCATTTCTTTTGTTGGCAGAAATATTAGATTGGTAAAACAGAAGAGCACTACATAAGACATAGGAGACCTGAGTTTTAGTAAGACACTTGACAAAATCTAGTCTCGTTCCAAGAATGAGTCCTTAACTCTATGCTGTTCACCATTTTAATACATCACTCAGATAAAGGTATGAATGTTATTTTTACCAAATCTAAAGACAACACAAAACTGGGAGAGATAGCTAACATACTTGGATAACAAATTTAAGACCTCAAAAACTAGAATCATGGGTTAAATCTGATATGATTAATATATATACATACTATACAGAGAGAGTGTGTGTGTGTGTATATGTATATATACATATATAATATATATGCTGCCCGAGTGAGCACAAATCTGATATACAATTTAATACAAACAAATGTAAAGTCCTACACTTGGGTTCAAAAACTCATCCACACAAATGCAAGCTAAGGAAAGCATGATTAGACAATGGTTTATGAAAAAAATGGAAGACTGTTAAGGGACTAAAAGTTCAATTAAATCATAGGGCATTTCAAAAAAAATGCAAATACAAGCTTAGGTTGAATTAATGAGAGACGGTGAAGACTTACAGTGATCCCACTAATTCTCTGTCCTGGCCAGATTTTATCTATTGCATTCAATTTTGGATAAATATTTTAGGAAATGTACTTATAAAATGGAGCACATACAAAGAATGGCAGGTAGGACAGTGATATAATTAGAGATTAGCATCTGATAAGTATCCTTTGAAGGAACTGGCAGATTGTCTAACCTGGAGAAGAGAAAGCATAGGGGGTACACGAAAGTTGTCTTCAGGTGTTTATAAAGTTGTCATGTGGAAGAAAGATCAAACTTGTTCCTCACAGTCCCAGGATTCTGTCCCAAGAAATGGGGGAAGTGTAAATCATTACTCAACAGATGCAAAAACTTACGGTTAGGGATATGTGGAATAAACTGTCTCAAGAAGAAATGAACTCTCAATCCCCAGAGGTCGTCAAGTGTAGGATAAATTGTCAGGAATGTTGTAGAGAGTATTTCTGTTAAGTTATGCCTAGGGAGGCATTGTTGTATGGTAGAAAGAATAATGGATTTGGAGTCTGAGAGACTGGGTTTAAATTTGGGATCTAACACACTCTGTGTTCTTTTAAGCAATAGTTTTGTGAAACCTCAGGCAAGGCATTTAAGCCCATCTGAGACTCAGTTTCCTCAGTTTCCCACAAAATGTGGGAGGTAGAACCTAAAGGTTCCTTCCAGCTTCAAATCACTGGTCCAGTGATCTCTGAGGTCCTTTCTAATTCTGTGATGGGAAAATATGTCAGATCCTTTCCAGTTCTAATGTTCTTTGATTTGAGATATATGGACCACAGTAACTCAATGTCATGGGAACTGAAGGAGAAAAGAATTTCAAGAAGGAGGGATTAATCAATAGTATCATGTACTGCAGAAAAGTCAAGGATGATGGTGACTGAGAACAAGCCTTTGAACTTGATAATTAAGCCACTAAGCCGAGAGAGAGAGAGAGAGAGAGAGAGAGAGAGAGAGAGAGAGTTCAATGGAGCAGTAGGACCAGAAGTCAAATTGCAAGGAATTAAAAAGAGAGGGAGTAGAGGTACTGATTGAACATTGTTCTTTTTAGAAGTTTGCTGTGAAAGGAAGGGGAAAAAACTAGGACAGCAGTTTTAGGGGGAGCAAGGCTGAAGAACGGTATTTTGAGGCAAGAAGAGAAGTATTTGTAAGCTGAATGTGTTTGCAGGCTGAGGGAAGGAGCAAGTGAAGAAGGAAACAGTGAAGATCTAAGAAAAAGAATGACTGAGAACAAATTCCTTGAAGAGGAGGTAATGGGGATGTGTTTGGTGATGGGAGGCGATGTGGTATGGCTCAAAGAGCATAAGTGGAGAGGCTAGCCTTAGCTAGAATGTGATTATTTTATACAGCACTGTGAGCCACACATCACCTTCCTCACTCTCACATCCTGCCTGTATCTTCTCCTTACAATGACATAATCTAATAAATGCCACTGCTTGCTGCAAGGGTGCATCTATGATGTTTTCTTGCACTTATGTAAATGGAACGCAGTGTTGGCAATGATGATCATGACGGTGGTAATGGTGGTCAAGAGACACACAAGTCTTCGGTCATAAGTGACCATTGCTGTTGCTGTTTCTGAGAGGACTCCCTGCCACATCTGCTAGTCTGTCCTACTCTGGTGTTCAAGTCATCCAGAATTATAAGCTTGTCCTCTTTTGGCACATTGATGATGATGGTTTCCAGTTTTTCATAAAATTTTGCTTTGATATCATCAGGGTTCACCATGGTGGGAGCATAGGCACCAACGATGATGTCGTTCTTAGATTTATCCTCTCCAAGCTAAACATTCACATCCAACAAAAGTGGTGACCTCAGGGCAAAATGACTGTCAGGAGACTCAAAGTTGAGAGTGGAGCATTTCTCTGAGCATGAGCAGTTTGTTGCTGACCTGGAAGGAAGTCTGAGGTGGCACACAGCAACAGTGGAGCAGGAAATGATTGGACAGCTTTCAGAGACTTGGTATACAGCACCTACATTGCTCATTTGGGCCAGAATACTCCACAGAATTTACCAGCAGGACAGTTCCTAAGTCTCTAATAAGGCATCATTTAATTTCATCAAAATTAAAGTACAACCAAAGCTTAGAGTGGTGTAGGATTTGGGGCTTAGTAAGAAGGCAGATAAGATTCAGTTTTATGTCAACAACAACAATCCAAAGCCCTTCTATGATGCCCTGAAGACTATTTATGGGCAAAGGCCTCTGATACATCTGAACTATACGTCATGCTGGAGCCAAACTGATCAGTGATAAAGACGCCATCCTGGAAAGGTGAGCTGAACACTCCCATAATGTTCTTAATAGACCATCATCAATCTATAATATGGAAGCCATTGACCTCAAGTTGAAGTCAATCCCTCTCTAGCCAAGCTTCCAACGGAAGAAGAGGTATTAAATGCCATTGGGCTCTTCTCATATAGCAAAGTAGCTGGTGCTAATTCCATTGCAGCAGAGATCTGCAAGGCAGGGATCCACTGCTCATACAGAAGCTGACAAATCTTTCAGGTTACATGGCAAAAGGAAATTATCCCTCGAGAGACCAAGGATGCCTCCATTGTCCATCTAGATAAATGTGAAGGAAACAGATTGTCCTCTTACAATATGGGGCAGGGGGTCCCTTTCTCTCTTAGTCAATCCTGGCAGGATTCTTGCTAGGGTCCTCATTAATAGGCTGATCCTTCACCTGGAAGATGGGTCATCTACTTGAGAGCCAGTGTAGCTTGAGAAAGGGTTGGGAATGATTGATATGGTTTTGCTGCCTGACAATTCCAGGAGAAATGCCAGGAGCAAAACAGAGGTCTGTCTACAACATTAGTTGACTTGACTGAAGTCTTTGATATTGTTAGTCATGATGGTTCATGGAAGGTCATGGCAAAATTTGGTTGCGTGGAAAAGTTCGTCAGTTTTCGTACACCAGTTTCATAATGCCACGCTTGCCTGGGTTCTGGATAATGGATGATGCTCTCTCACTTTTCCGGTCACCGATAGAGGGAAGCAAGGCTGTGTGCTTGCTCCCAGGCTTTTTAGCATGATGTTTTCTGTGATGTTGTCAGGCACCTTCGATGAGGACAAAAACAGCTTCAAGGTCATCTACCGTGCTGATGGTAAACTATCCATCTCGAAAAGGTTACAAGCCATGACTTAAGTGAATGAAGAATTGGTGTGCGGCTTTTCATTTGCAAGTGATGGTGCTCTTCGTGCAGCTTCAGAGGCTTAGCTGCAACGAAATGTGAATCACCGCTCCAGCACCAAGCGCTGCACCATCAGTTACAGTAAACAGAGAAGTTCTGAACGCTGTGAATAAGTTCGCTTACATTGGCAGTATTCTTTACGGGGATGTATGCATACGTGATAAGCCTGATGCACATTGCCAGAGATAGCTAGTGTTTGGGAGGCTCCAAAAGAAAATGTTGGAGAAAAGGTATTAGTCTGCTTACCAAACTAAAGGTCTACAAAGCTGCTGTGCTGACTTCATTGTTGTATGCCTATGTAACCTGGAAAGCCTACCGGTACCATGCCAGTTCAGCAGACTGAATCACTTACATCTGAATTGTCTTGGGAAGATTCTGAAAGTAGCTGGCAAGATAAGGAATCAGCCACCGAGGTCTTTTTTGAGCTAAACTGCCAAGCATGCAAACTCTCCTACAGAGAACTCAATACTGATGGGCTAGTCATGTAGTCTAAATGCCAAAAGCATATTTACCTAAAGGACTATTTTATAGAAAACTCACAAAAGCTCCCACATCAGGGTCAGAAGAAGATATATAAGGATACTTTCAAGGTCTATCTGAAGAACTTTAAGATCAATTGTGAGAAATGAGAGACACTGGCACAGGACCACCCAGTGTGGCATGCCCGCATCAAAGAAGGTGCATTGCTCTATGAGCAAGGCAGAATCGTAGTAGCACAAAGGAAATGTGAGATACACAAATCTAGAGACATCTCCATCCCAAACATTCAAATGGACTATTTGTGACCAACCTGTGGCAGAGCCCTCTGAGCTCATGTTGAACTGATCAGCCATAGTCAAACACACTGTACCTTGACCCTGCCATCATGATGTCATTGGTCATCTTCCAGTATGAAAGATAAACAACAACATTATTCTATCATCATTATTACTGTGCCATTATTGCTGAGAACCTTTCTTGATTCTCCAGAGGTGAAGGGAAACATGGAGTAAATGCAATAGAATCACATAGCCCAACTAATCAGCAGTCGTTAATTGTCTATTTGGTGCTATGATCGGCCTAGGCACTTCAGGGGATATAGAAGTATAAGGTGTGGCCCTTGCACTCAATGAACTTATAAACTAGCTGGGGAGCAGAAGCAAAATAGCACAAGGCAATTGAACCACTGCACCAATGCGTGCATGGCACTTACTCCCGGTGATGACTGCTCCCAGGCCACTTTCATTCAGGGTTACAGTACTATTCCTTCTTCCTTTTCCTGACCTATCAACAACTAAGGGACCCCCTACTTCTCCCACCTCCCCTACTTAACTGATATTTTTCCCCAAGGACAAATTCCATTATGTAGCCTCTGTCAGGAAGACAAAGATGGCATAGAAACAATTAAGGGTTAAAGTATGATTGGCAGGAGAGATTACACATTTCTAGAAGGGTATATGAGTAAAATAAAATGAAAAGCTCCTCCTCCTTTATTTTGCTTTGAAAAATAAGCAGCTTTGGACCACTTCTTTTGCTTCTTTTATCCTGGACGGAGTGCTGTGATTAATTAAATAACTATGCGAAAAGAATTCTAGTTGACTCAGTCACCATTATATGTACATGTATTTGCCACATAGTGCCTGGCAAATAGTAAGCAATTAATAAAAGCTTGTTGTTAAATAAATTATCAGCTTTCAAAAATTGTAGGGATAGAGCCTAGATCTGTGATTTCATTGTTATACAGGAATCTGCAACTTCGAGGTCACATGTGGCCCGCTAGCTCCTTAAGTGTCATTAGATTCAGTCAAAAGGTCAGACTTGAGGACCTGGAGGGCCACATGTGGCCTCGAAGCTGCAGGTTCTCCACCCCTGATAGAACAACAGTTCTGAACATGTGGTCTATGAACTCCTGAGAGTCCCCATGACCCTTTCAATGGGTCTGTGAAGTCATGACTATTTTCATAATAATAGTAAGATGTTATTTAACTATAAAAATATACTCCTCTCTTTTCCAACTATATATCTGTTTCAAGCTAAAACTTGACCAAGACTTTTGGGACTCCTTATACTGCAACCACAATGGAAGTAATGCAGAAACAGATAAGAGAATCCTGCTGTTTTGTATTAAGCTAGATATTAAAGAGATTTAGTGAGTTTTTTTCCAGGCTATCTAGCATCAAGAGACTAGAGCTCAGGCCCCTCCCACTTTGTGGTAATTCTGTTTCTGTGGAGAGTTGTCAGTCTCCTTCAGAGGTCTCTACTTGATGGTGAGCATAAGGGAGTGGTGAAGATAAGTAACAGTGAAGGAAGGGACAGAAGGAGCAGAGTGGAAGAAGAAAGCCCTCCTACCCAACATTAACTACATCTGCAAGTCAGCTTTGGGAGGCAACAGATACTCCTGCTAGATAGCTTAGAGGATCTCCTGCTCCCTCTCTGGCATCATGAGCCTGCTGGTACAGGATCATCCCTTGGGGATGTGCGGCTCAGAGGAAATCACACCATTCCCACCTAACCCCAAGTAATTATCCAGGTAAAATAATAGGTAATATTTGTATGTTTACAAAACACTTTACGTGCATCATCATTTGAGCCTTACAACAACTCTATAAGGTGGGTGCTATTATTGTGGCCTCCATTTTACAGATGAAGAAATTGAGGCTCAAGAGAGACTTGCCCAAGATCACACAGCTAGTAAGCATACTAGGTGACATTGGAACTCAAGACTTTCTGGCTTCACGTTCACCTACACACTAACATATTCTATAGCACTGCCTTCTGAACATGAAGAACAACCTAGAACTATAAAGGAAGAAGGATAATCATTAAAAGGAAAAAAATCCTCTCCATCCAGATAAAGAACTATGGAGTCTAAATGCAGAGCAAAGCATGCTATTTTCTTCTTTTGTTTTGTTTCTTTCTCATGGTTCTTCCCATTCATTCTAATTCTTCTACACAACATGACTAATGTGGAAATATGTTTAATAGGAATGTATATGTAGAGCCTATATCAGATTGCATATTGTCTTGGGGAGGGAGTGAGGAGAGAGAGGGAGAAAATTTAAAACTTATGGAAGAGAATGTTGAAAACGAAAAATAAACAAATTAACTTTTAACAAAAGAAAAAAAAGCAACATGCATTCTAAGAAAGGCTCATGAAGGGGACATGGACATTTGGGCAGCCAACCTCCATTAAATGAAGTGTTTCATACCAATTTCTAATGATTTTTTTAAATTTTTTTTGGTAGGGCAATTGGGGTTAAGTGACTTGCCCAAGGTCACACAGCTAGTATATGTGTCAAGTGTCTGAGGCTGGATTGGAACTCAGGTCCTCCCGACCCGGGAGCCAGCGTTCTGCTCACTGCTCCACCTAGCTGCCTTCATGGAACCTTTCCCCCGAAGTTCAGAGTCCAACAATGGGAGCTTACAGCACCATTCTGTACAGCTTTGGTCTGGGGCCAGGGCACTGTGGGAAATGCCCTGGACCATGTTATATAAAAGCGTTCTGTTCTAGCCTTAGATGGAAGAAGCAGACACGCCTGATACACATTCATATTCACTGGAAACAGTCACCTGACCTTTTAATCCAAAAGGCTATGACATTTAGCTCACCATGCCAAACCATTCAGGAAATAAATCCACATCTATTGTTAATATTACTCCCAGTAAAGAAGGTGGGGCAGGTGAGGGGAGGGGCCAACAAATAGGGGGTCAGTAGCGGTCAGGCTGGTATTGGTCTCATTCCCATTCAAAGGCTATCTACAGGTAGTGAATAAAAGCAGGGAGATCTACTGCCCCTGGTTTGGTTCTCTTTAGCTGGCCCATTACATGACTGTTTGCAAAAGCTGGCTATTACAGAGACATTACCTATTCCTTATTCTCTAGGGGTTACCCGCACTAGGAGTCAGGGATCTTTTATAGTCAGAACCTGAGGGACCCTAACAGTTGAAAGCTCCTGCATGTCCTGTATTCTTGTTAATGATATGGTAAGTTATTCATGCCCAATGGCCTTATAGGCCAAGCAGACATGACTATGGTACTAGCCATTTCTCCCTAAAATATAGCTTCTGCTGAAAGTTATGGCCCCTGCTGCTTCTCCTCCCTTCACACACATACACACATCCCTTCAGCAATTAGGTAGTGCAGTGAATTGAGTGTCGGGCCTGGAGTCAGTAAGACTTGATTTCGAATCTAGCCTCAGACACTTACTAGCTGTGTAATTCTGGGCAAATCACTTAGCCTCAGTTTCCCCAAATGTAAAATGGAGTTATTAATAGCACCTATCTCCTAGGTTTGCTGTGAAGATGAAATGAGATAATATTTGTAAAGTGCTTAGCATAGAGTAGATGCTTAATAAATGCTTACTCAACTCCATTCTCTTTTGCCTTTCTTCTCCCATATTTAAACCCAGAATTTGGACTCTCTTCAGTTCCATCTCCCCTTTCTTAGCTCCTTTCATCAGATAGTCCTAATGCCTTTGAGTGGATGCTTTCTGTGCAAAACATCAGGATCCTATTAGACTTGCTGATGTGATTATCGGTAGCCATTCACTATTTATATACCTGGTCCATTTCAGAGGATTACATCCAAAATAGCCCTTGACCTTGTTTGCAGGAGGAATTATATACAGAAACTCTGCAGCACAACCTTCTGGAAATGCAGTTTTGGTAATGGCTCTCCTATTGTTACAGGAGCCAAGGTCAAAGCCAGGAAGGAGAAGTTAAATCCCTGGTGGTCTATGCTGTCATCTTTTCAAAGATCTCAGAGGCTTCTCTGCATAAAGGTTCTTGAATGAGTAGTGTCACTCATCCAGGAGTTGCCCTAACCAGGAAGCTTGTCCTAGAGGAAAGAGGGTTGGACCTAGAATCAAGCAGACATGAGTTCAAATCCAACCTCTGCCTCTAACTGTGTAACTAGAGACAAATCACTTTCTCTCTCTGAGTCTCATCTCTTCATCTACAAGGGAGGAAATAGTAAGTCACGTAGTTCCAATATCGCAAGGCTATTATGAAACATAAATGAGATATTGTGTGTAAAGTCCTTAGCAGACCCTAAAGTGTAACATAAATGTCCATTTTTTGTTATTATTTAGACTACAGAATAGTGTTCTGGAAAATTCTAAGCTTTTTTCTCTTTCTTCACTTTTCTACTCATAGCTATGGTCTGCAGTCAGGGTCTGCCTTATGAATAAGCAATCATCACATATGGAGAGAGTCAAAGGTCACTAAAAAGTATCCAGCATCTGTAGCAGGAAGGCCGAATTTATAATCTCAAATATAATCATATATATATTTGAATGGTTTGAAATCGTTGGGGATATAGAATTCTCTAAGCAGATGGCATCAAAACATTTATTTAGGCCCCAGAGTGACAGATTCACGAACCAACCTCCCCATTCCAATACTGTGATCACAAGCCTCCAGGCCCAGTAGGCCCACCTCACAAGAGTAACCAGGAGTCCACAGAGAAATAA
>CM053622.1:318393863-318443358 GCA_028646595.1 Phalanger gymnotis | reverse complement strand
CCCCACTGTGTCTTCAGTGGTGTCCTTGAGCAAAGCTTTATAATATGCTCAGGGAAATGAATACTGAATTAAATTTTCATTCAAATAAGTGCCCTGCAATTAAGCCTCAGATGCAGAGCTGGCAGAGACCTTGGAGATCATCCAATCAAACCCACTAATTTTTTAAAAAATAAGAAGAAAAACTGAGGTCCAGGGAGAGGGAAGTGACCTACCAAAGGATATCCAAAGAGTAAGCAACACTCTTGGGACTCAAACCTACATCCTGTGACTATAAATCCAGTGCCCTTTCCATTAGGATACAAATAGTAGAGATCATCTGTATTTTCAGGAAACTAAAGTCTAGGGAGGGCTAGAAATAAATTAGGTGTTTTAATTTAAACTTCACCGCAATTTGAAGTATTTTGGCCCCATTTGATACTATTGCAGAAAAGGGCTAACTTGCCTTAGTAGAGGGAGTTTCCTCATCTGAGAGTTCCCTAGGCCAGTGAAATCGTAGACCCTGCCTCTAACCCAATGGGTCCTCGTCATGACTGCTCTTATCTCTGGTCTCCTATGCCTAGGTCAGTCTACTTGCTATCCCTTTAAGGCTTACTGGCTTCTGTCTAGATGCTCTGGCTGCCTAAATCCAGGGATAAGCTACTTCTTCAGGAGGAAGCTTCGATTCATCTACAAGCATTTATTAAGTGCTTACTGTGTGCAGGTCCTATGGAAGGCTCTGGATACAAAATATTTACTATTTGAGTTTCTTCAGTATCGAAATTGCCTTGTGGCGAATAGATAAATATTATATATTTAAAAGGAATAGCAAGGGGATGCCGTTTACTAACTACTAGACTCTTTGCTTTGCCTCCATTACCCATACCCACATGTACTTGCTGACCACTAGCTAGTCATCCGGCATCTGGTTGCCCAGATCTCCGATAAATTCCTGAACACTTCCTGGGCCCAACCCACTCTTGAGCTTCACCCTACTTTTCATTCACAGCCTTGCCTTGGCACTTCTGTTCCTCACTTCCTGCCTTGCTTCCAAAACCCACCACCTTCTCTAGTCCTGACACAATAGCTACAGACTCTTAGCATTTGGGGCTTGTGGTCATCCCTCGGAATTCTTATTTCTGCTCACTTCAGAATAGTCCTGAGGACCTTTGAGCACTTATTCTCTTCCTACTCATTCTTTTCTCCAACCCTCATTTTTTTCCTGACCATTTATTTTACAGCCCAGATCATTTTCTGACTGTTCAGTTCACAAGCCGGAGTTTTGGATGAGATCTTCCCTGTCAGTCAGTAAATAAGTATTTATATACCACCTACTATGTGCTAGGCACTATACTAAGCCCTGGGAATTCTACGAAAGGCAATAGTCATACAGAAATGAGGACCAAGAAAATGTTGTATACAGTAACAGCAATATTGTTTTAAGAAGAACTTTGAGTGAATAAGTCATTTGGACTCTTATAAATACCCAAATTAAATACAAAGAACGTATGAAGCAAGACACTATTTGCATCCAGAGAAAGAACGGATAAATAGAACTATGTATAGAATGATTTTACACATATACATATTTGTGTGTAATGGTAGCCATCTCTAGGGCAGGGGAGGAGGAGAAAAGGGGGAAAAAAGAAATTTACATGCTAACATTATTATATATTTAAAAGAATAGCAAGTTGTACATAATAGATTTGCAGTTTCATATGCATTAATCCTTTTATTATACTATGTTATAGAAATGGTTGTTTTATTCCACAAATTAAAAATTAAAAAAAGGAAAGGCAATAGACAGTCCCTATCAAGGAGCCCATAGCCTGATGGGGGAGACAACATGAAAATAAATATGTGTAAATAAAATATATACAATACACACTACCCTGATGAACTTGGCCTTGATTCAGACATTTAGTATAATAAATGGAGAGAGACAGTGTATTAAGATGAAGAAAGAGCTGGCTTCAGACAGAGTCAAGTAGTTTTGGGTTCAGTCCTGACTCTGACACATGCCAGCTATGTGACCAGCTATGTCACCTAACCTTTAACGCATTTCTCTAAGACCATAAGCTGCAGAGAAGGAGTTTCCTCCCTAAGAATTCCTTATGCTAACAAAATCATAAGTCCAACCCAGGTCCTACTCATATAGAGATGGAGGAAAAGTTGTAGTCCCCCACACAGATGATACAGTACACTTCAGAGTCCTAAATAGAAAAACAGAAACTATGTCTCCTCAGAAGCTCAGGCTTCCTTTCCACTTTCCTAAGCTTGAAGGCTTCTTCTCCTCTCTGAAAGCCCCAGCCCAAAACAAGGAACTGACAAGGGAGAAAGCTAAATTCTGAGCTAAAAAAGGAGAATAAGCCCGGCCAGCTGTGATTTTGTCAGCCTCGTTTCGCCTGGAGCAGCTATGACCTTTATCTCTTAATTCCGTGTGCCAGCGAGTCCTTTCAGGGGAATACAACCCAACAACTCAGGAAAGACATTTCAGCTGGAATTGAGGAGACCAGGCTATTCCCCAGGATGGCCACCCTAGCAAATGACCCACTCTGGTGGGCGGGAGACAGCCTCATCTCTCACTTCCTCCTCCTCTGGGCCCCTAAAATGAGCAGAGGGGGAAAAAAATCTATTTTCCACCATCTGAGACAGGTCTTGCAGGAAATAAGCCTTAGCTTGTCAAAGCCCAGAGCTCAAACTGACAGGGACTTAGGTACCTTCTTCCTAGGACCTGGCCAGCTGCTTTAGTCACAGTGTTTCTGCTGAAACAGCTAGGGAGACAGGGTGAGTAGGGATGAGGAACAGCTGCTAATCAGCCTCTGTATAATAACCCTTCACATATGTGACCATTATTCATTCATTTACCCCTCAGCTTCCTTTTCTTTCGGCTAATGGCCTTAGCGTCTTGGAGGGAGGGGCTGGCTAAACACAGACAGAAGTCGGAGAATTGAAAGATTTTAGAGTTAACAGCTTACAGACTGTCTAATCTAACCTCCCCATTTTATGGAAGAAGAAATGAGCAACTAGTCCAAAGTTATACAACTGGTTTCTGTTTGTCCTTTGTTCTCAAAGAGGACTGTGACATCAGGGAGGTGGTGCCATGATGTGCAAGTGAATTGGATTTAAGTGAGGCAAGGCCATGCAAAGCCACCAGCCTCACTTTCTCCTCAGAAGCCATCTGGGTCCAGTGATGTGATATGGATCAGGACAATTGGAGATGGCCCAGGATGCAGTGGGAGACTTTGGCCTTTTCAAGCTAAGGTCTTTAACAGATCTCATTTTGACCAAGACAGCACCCATTCAATGATTAAGACTTAATAAGATGAGGCAAAGAATGGCCTCTTAAAAGAAAGTTAGGTCTGAGAGGGTAGTATGGCCTAAAAGCCAGTTATCCTAATTCCCATGTCAGTCCTCTTATTTCCTTAAAGATGTGTCCACTGCCTGCCCCCTTCCCATCCCCTGTGCCAGGTGCCCTTTGAGAACCCAGGCTTGTTAGCGTGATATACTCCCATAGTCCACCCCACACCCAGGACCTTTATCATTCCTCCCTCATTCCCAAGACCTCCCCCAAAATGTTCGTGTGTCATTCTCTAACTGTGAAATTCCTGCATTCTAAAGGTGTTAGAGGCTGATAATGAAGACAATGTTGTAGAAAGAGCCAGAAAAGAGCTTTTGATTTGAAGACAGAAGGCCTTAGTTTGAGTCCTTGGACAAGTCACTTCCCTCTTTCTGTCTGTTTCCTGATTAATAAAATGGAAAAGATAGTTATATCACTACCTCACGGCCCTGTTGTGAGGAGAGTGATAAAATGTTGTATAAATGTGAGCTATTGTTAAAATGGATATACTTGATAAATACATACAAGGAAAATTATGCAAGAAGCAGCACAAATGTAATTCAGGATTGAAATAGAGAAAGATTAAAAAATGTGTTTCAACAAACATTTATTATGCACCTGCTGTCCGTGAGGCACTGGACTTATACGCTGGAGATATAAAGACAAAATGAAACTTTCATTCCACTAAGAGAATATAATGTTCAATTAATATAGTATTTGAGGAAAAAAGGACACTAAAAATTAATTGGGGGAAGGGGTGACAGGAAAAGCTTTCCAAAATTTGGGCAGAAGATAAGAATTCTGATATGTGAATCTGAGGAGGGAGTGCATTCCAGGCTTTCCAAAGGCCTGAGAGTGGAAGGTAGGAGTTTGGGGAACAGTAAGCAAGCCCATTTAATTGGCACATAGAGTGTGTGAAGGAAAATAAGGTAAAGGTAAGTTTACAAAGATAAATTGGAACAAGACTATATAGGGCCTTAAATGCCATGGTGAGGAGTTTGTATTTTTTTCCTAAAGAGCCACTATTTTTTTTACAGTAGAATGACAAGTAGAGATGTAACTAAAAATGATTCCTACACTGGGGACTAACTTAATGGGGCAGTGAATTTTACAAACCAAATGCCAAAGGGCCCATTTTTCAGCAGACAGTATTGCAATATAAATTCAAACATGTTATTTATTCATTCCTTGAACACTGGAAAAAGGACTATGGATGCTAACAAAGGTTACATATGATTGGAAGTCTGTGTATCAGCTACTTAAACAATTAAAATACAGACACTTGTCTTACAGGATTTGTCTTCTTTGCCCTTTCCCTTGACTGAATTTGTCTTCAATGAGAAAGTGGATTGGGAGTCTATAGGAGTACAGATTTAGAGCCAGGAGTTCAACATATTGATTTTAGAAATGTACAAACTGAGGCCCAGAGAGGTTAAATAATGTTCCCAAAGTGCTAAGACATAGAGTCAAGATTCAAACTCAGTTCTCTGCTTCCCAGGACAGTGTTTTACTGCGGGAAAGGTAATGATAATAATAGATTACATTTATAAGGAGACTATGATGTTCCAGGCACTATGCTAAACATTTTACAATCATTATCTCAGTCCTCACAACAATCCTGGCATGGTAGGTGTTACTGTTATCCCCATTTTACAGACGAAATTGAACCAAACAGAAGTTAAGTGACTTGTCCAGGGTCACACAGCTAGTAAGTATCTGAGGCCAGATTTGAAATCAGATCTCCTGGCTACAGACCCAGTGCTCTATCCACTGTGCCACCTAGCTATTCTTAGGGTAGTGGCCTAGATCCAGGAAAGATAGGAGGGTTGGCGATCCCTAAGAGGAAAGCATTGACCTGAGCTATAGACAAACTTGAGAAAAGTTTTTGTGCCCTGCCCTAGTTATGCTTCTTGTGACAAGGTTAGATGTGCCTTAGGAAGATTATTTTGGTAGCTATGTGGGACATATATTGGAGAAGGAAGAGGCTGGAAACAGGGACAGCAATCAGGAAGGTATGACCGTAGTACAGGTGAAATGTGATGAGTGACTGAACCAGGGTGATGACTGAGTGATTAGAGAGAAGGGGACAGATTCCAGAGACATCGTAGAAGGAAAAAACCAATGAGACTTGGCAACTGATTGAGTGCGGTTGGAAGGTGGAGGTAAAGGAAAAGCTGGAAATGCCTCTGAGGTGACTAGAAGGATAACACTGCCCTCAACAGAAACAGGGATGTTTGGAGGATGACTGAGTTCAGTGGAAAAGATAAGTTCCACAGCAAGACCAGTAAAGACCACAGATGATAGTATAATCAAAATGAGTGAAAGAGAGAATATTAACTAGTTGGTTGATCACTCCGTGAATAATTCTTTTACCAAGGCAATCTATCTATCGAACAAACAAGAACACAAAATGGGTCTGAATCAACCAAGCAATCAAATGACAAGCAATTATTTCAGTGTCTACTATGTGCCAGACATGGTTTACAAAAGATGAAAGTGAGAGAGTTCCCCACCTTCAAGGAGTTTGGGGTAAGCGAGGTGGCTGCAAGATGTTCACAGATAAGTAAACATGAGGTGTATCCCCAAAATATACAGCAAAGAGCAGAGGGCAGGGGCAAGGGGGGGGGCGAGGAGTGCTAACTATAGGGGAATCAAATCCTCTTGAAAGAGGGAGCTTTTGAACAGAGCTTTAAAGGGAAGTTGGGGATTCTGAGGCATGCAGGCAAGAAGGAAGAGCATTCCAGATATAGGGGACAGCTGTTCAAAAGCCAGGAGATGGGAGATGGATCGTTGTGTATAAGAAATCACAAGCAGACCCATTTGGTTAGAGTATAGCATGTATATGAGAAAGAAGACTGTGTAATCATCCTGGAGACTGATAGTGAAGGACTATAGATGCCAAAAACAGGAAATTGCATTTTAACCTAAAGTGGTCAAGGAATGCTGAAGCTTGAGCAGAAGGGTGACGTGATCAGGGCTGTGCTTTGGGAATATCAGTTTAGCAGCAAGGTGGTGGACAGATTGGGCAGGACACAGACAAGATGCAGGGAGATTAATTAGGAGGCCATTGCAATAGTACAGATAGGAGATGATGAGGCCCTGGTCAAAGGTGATTGTGGTATGAGTTGAGAGAAGGGAATGTATTTGAGAGATATTGAGGAGACTTGGCAAGTTATTGGGTATTCAGTAAGAGAGAGAAGGAGAGTGAGAGTGAATAGCTGAGGATGAATTCTAGGTTTCAAACTTGAGTGACCAGAAAATGGCAGTATAATTAACAGAAATAGGAAGTTAGGAAGAGGGGTAGATATAGGGAGAGAGATAATATCTATTTTAGATGGGTTGAAATTGAGAAACTCTAGAACATCTAGGCAGAGATGTCAAGCAGGTAATTGGAGGGAGGAGACCAGAGGTCTAAAGATGAAGGCTAGATCTGGAAGTCTAGATATCATCTACACAGATGGGATCATTGAATCCATGGATCACTAATAGAGATCATAGAAAGAAGAATGAGTCCAGGACAAAGCCCTGACCTCCTCCAATGCAAAGAGGAGTGTCTATGGGATAACTAACAACTTTGCAAAGGAGAGTGACTGATCTAACAGATAGGAAGAGAATCATTTGTCATAAAAACCTAGGCAAGGAAAAGGATGTAAGAGGAAGTGGTCAACATTGACAAATATGAGGGGGAAAGTCAAGAAGGGTGATCATTGTTAGACTTACATAAAGAAGATCCCACAGAGTAGCGGGAATGGAAGCCAGGTTGCAAGTGGCTGAGGAGTGAGTAGGAGGTGAAAAGGGGGTATATAGTGAATTTTTAGCTCTTTCTAGGTGTTTGGCTATGAAAGAGAAGAGTTTTAGGGTGATAGCTCGAGATGGTAGGACTCAAATACATGGGAAAATCTAACCATGTTTGAGGGTAGCAGGGAGTTAGCAAGTGGATGTACAGAGATTAAAAACTGGGAAGAGAAAAGAGAAAATGGCCAGAAGAGTACAAGCAGAAAGATTATCAAGGAGAAGACAAAGAATTATCTTTATCTGAGACTGGAGGAAAGGAAGAGAGGGGAAGCCTCTTTCTATCTTTATAACAATAGTATCACAGTAGCAGAAAAAGACGCCAAAGGATGCAAAGAATGAGTTGTTTGTAGTGTCTACAAATGCTAATTTAACTACCAGTGCTTACATAGAATATTCTTGGCCAATGGCCAATGAATAACACATAACTGGAGGAAATGAATCACATCTATGTTGACATTCTTGCTATAAATGAAACCAGAATATCAAAGGAAGTGGCAGTTGAAAGGAGGGAATGGCTTCTAGGTTCTCCTTAGAAAGACCAATAATGGAATTGCCAGCAGTATTTTCATTATATCCAAAAGCATCAAGAAATAATACTGCATAGAACATTTGGTCATCTCCCATTGTAGTTCTTCTGATGAGAATAATAAGCAAAAAGTCCAGGAAGATGGATGCAGCCAATAAACCACCATCTGTCACAGAAAATGAGAAATAGAAATTCTCCTTGTCAGAGGATGAGAAGACAGAAAAGTCCTAGGACTTGATTCTATTCCAACGGTATCATCCATAGGCAGGATGGCCTCATCTAAAGGCAATCCCTTCTCATTTTAGATTCTGCACATGAAGATAGTCAATATTTTGTTGAAATACATCTCCATGTTTTATAGCTCACTGGATATTGGTATTTAGAGGGTCATCAGACAAAGTTATCTCTATTGCTACATCTCTCAGTGAATCTAATATGATGTTAACTTGTGAATGGGAGGCAGCTTGTTACAAGAGAGCCTTTAAGGCAGCACCAAATATTTTTATATCATCAACCAAAAATAAGTACAGTAAGATCTTGTATCATCTTTTAGGCAATTATATGTTACACACATGTATTTCAATATATGTATGCATGTGTATGTTGGTATGGGTATACATACATGTAAATATGCACATACACAAGTATGTACATACAATCCGTATAATGGTTTAAGGTTTGTAAAGCACTTTATAATATTATCCCCTACAACAACCCTGAGAGGTAAGTGCTAGTATTATCTCCCTCCTTTTTAGTTTATTTTGTTAAAGCTTCATTGATTTTTTTTAATATTATATACATTGAGAGATTAATCCTACTCCATGAATGGTCTCTTGTAACAAAGTAAAACAGTTAAGTAAAACTAATAATACCAGTGAACTCATCTGAAAATATATGTAGCATTTCACGCCTGTAGCAATGTCTGTGCCTCTCTATTTAAAAAAAAAAGAAACAGAAAGTTATTTCCTCTCCCTCTCATTTCCAACCCCATTGGGGGAAAAACAAATCTCTTACAACAAATATGCACAATCAAGCAAACAAATTCCCCCAATGGGGAACATGTAAGGAAATAAACAGGTGAAGTTCAGTTAGAATAGATGAGCCATTCTGTACCTCCAGACAGGGAGGGAGGGAGGAAGAGAGACCAAGAGACCCAGACAGAGGCAGTGGTAGTGGGGCTGACCCCACCTATAATAAAGATAGTTTGGGTGGGTATGGCTTGAAAGGATTCCTTCACTCTGTAACTTCTCACTCATGTTAAGTTGGAGGGAAGGAAGTAGAGGAGAAAAATGAGAGAACACTGTATAAAAGTTCTAGAAGGGAAGCCAGGTGGTACCAACAGAAGGCATCATCTCACTTCTCCTGGTCCTGAGCTGGCTCACCAAATATCTTCTACTATATCTAGGAGCTTTTGACTCATTTCATTTAATGCCCTCCCCTTCTGAGAGATCTGGGCAGTTTTCTTTTAGGATTTCTTGAGATATGATGCTTAGGTTATTCTTTTAGTTATGGCTTTCAGGTAGTCCAATGATTCTTAAATTATCTCTTCTTGGTGTTTTCCAGTGATTCATTTAGGTTATTAATTTCTTTCTTCTTATACTCTCTCTTGTAAATCAACTTTGAGCCAGCTAATGAATACCATCACAGAGTGACACCAAAAGGTTAGTGATTCCCAGAAGGACAATAATTACTTGGACTGCTTCCCTACACCGCGTGGTGGTGTGTTTTGTGCTTTCCTCCAGCGGCCAGTCCTCTCAATCTCTATCAGCACTGACAACATTTGACACTCAACAAGGACAAGTGGCAACTATATTCTTTATATAACAATGGGCATATTTGGTAGTGAGGGAAATACCAGAGACCATTGAAGAAAAGGGGTAGACAATCCATGGACATAGGTAGTCAGTGCTTGGTGCTACTAACTTCAGGAACCAGTTGTTTTAGATGTCTTTATCTCAGGTGTTGGAGAAACTGCTTCCTTCCCTCACTCAGGGTCACAATAATAGGATGTTGTCTGAAGGGACTGTAGGGTCATCCCACTAAACCTGCCCCAGTCAGCACAAACAGAATCCTGGCCCCACCCCCACCCCATCACCAGCAACAGGAACAATGGCAACATTTTTCCAAGTCATTGTAAGGAGGAAGACATGAACACAAACCAAGAGACCGAGCTGAGGCCTAACTGGACTCTGAAAAATGCACTTGGTCTTAAAGTGGAACATGAACTCTGAATTCAGCCTGGTTTTTCTTTCTGGATTCTTCTTCCCAGACATCTCCCCAAATAAGTTTCAGAAACTTTTATTCAGCTCTTCCCAGAAATCCCAGTCCCAAATATTGGCACTTGTGTCTCCAACTCCATAGTGATGGCAATACAGAGTTACATAGGTAGATATGTATACAACACATATAAACAAGTATGGCAGGTAGGATGGTATTGTGGGTGCCATATTCCAACACACCCCAGAGAAAGTCCAGCATGTGCAGTAGAAAGAGTAGTGATGGGGAAACCAGGAAGTATGCTTCTGGTCCTGACTCTATCACTGATGAGAAGTCACTCACCCTGTCATCTGTAAAGCTAGGGAGTTGGATTACGTGACTTCCAAGGTCTCTCCTAGGTTCACCTCAAAGATCCTATGATTTCTAAGTCCCTTTGCTTCTAGTTCTAACATAACATGATTCTTCTTCCCTCCCCTCACCCCTACCCTCACTCTTCATCCCGGGCCCAGATTTTAAAGGGAAACACAGGTGCAAACAAGGAAAGGCATCGAAAATTATGAGGGCTGACCAGTCTTTTAGGCAATTTGGAAACTAAGCACAGAATTCTGGGGCTCTAAAGAAAACCGTCCAGTTCAGAAACCAACAAGAAATGATCACTACAACGAAAAGAGTGCGGCTCTGGAGTGAGAGCGTCTGGTTCAAATCCCACCTATGATGTTTCTTGTCTGGGTACCTTGGACAGATCATTTAACCTCCCTGAACTTCAATTTTCTTACTTTTAAAAAGGGGGGCAGGGTTTGTACTAGAGCCTTTCCAGCTCTAGATTTATGCTTTTGTGCAATATGCTCCACCCTGCCTGCTTCTCCCTTCTGTTTTTGTTTTTTTTTTTTTAAATAACAAGACTGTTGTGTTTCCTTCAGGTACATACCTCAATTCTCTTAGCTTTGCACTAAGGGAAATCTTAGGAAGAGGGGAAGATGGGGGGCGGGGAGGGTAAGCTGGTTCAGTATTTGTGGACCGACATAAATCAAATGGGCCAGAAGAATTTTTCAAATGTGAAGCCCTGAACAAATGTTGTGTAAGACTGCCCTCTTGGTAGTGATGCCAGCCTTTGCATGAGAAGGTGAAACTAGCTCAACATCAGAGGCTCCAGATTTCTCCTCCAGTGATGATGCTCTCATTATGAGACATCCACACTCTTATCTAGCCCTGCAATGATCTAGCGGTAAAGATATACTTGGATTATGGAAAATCCAGGCAATTGTACTACTGTAGAAATAAGACAGATGCTATATGGTGACTCAGGGAAGCAATGGGCAGAAGAATCAGTGGATGTTGGATTTTCAGGTTTAAGCTGGAAGGAAATTTAGAGAAATCATCTAATTGAACTCCTTTATTTTTTAGAGAAGGAAACAGAGGTTCAGAGGCATTTAATCAACTTTACCAAAGTTCCAAAGGGCAGTGAATAGTCAAAGTGAGATTTTTGGACCCATCTACTAGCACCAGATTGAGTCCCCTTGCTCTTAACCAAAAAGTCAGGAGAACCATATACAAACAACTGGCTTATAATTTAACCTCTCATTGCCACCCACACCAAGAAAAGACCTCACTGCTAAGCCTGCCACTTCTCCCTCCTCCCCTGCCTGACCCATGCTGCCTATTGTTTTTTGTTTGTTTAGTGACTTCTTTCTTCCTTTAAGCCTACTGGCAAATGTTCTTTTGGGACTGATTTTATTTGGATCAAAAGGGAGGGGTGGTAAGAAAGGAAAGCTGGAGGAAGCCGCCAATACGACTTGCTGTGGCCCTCTACCCACCAGTCTCCTCTCCTTCCTCCTCCCTCCCAATCTCAATCAGCCCTAGCCATGAAGTTTGTGTCCATGAAATAGGGCAAAGGGAGCCTATGGCTTCCTGATGGAGCCAAGCCTGTAACTTTCACCTTCATTTCCACTAAAATCTAACTAGCTAACCCTAAACTGAGGTAGATGCATTTCCAACATTTACATTTGAGTGAAATCAAATTTAAATGAAGATCAAGGAAAGCCTTGAAGTTGACACAGTCAGAAGATGCGACCAAAAAATACATCATCTGAGAAGGTATATGGAAGAGACAGTGGGAAAGTTGTTGCTGAGTATACTGCCCCAGGATTGTAGAGCACAGCATGGATAAGTGATGAGGAATGGGCAGCTAGGTGATTCAGTGGGTAGAATGTCAAGCCTGGAATCAGGAAAATTCATCTTCATGAGTTTAAATCCAGCTTCAGATGCTTACTAGCTGTGTGACCCTGGACAAGTTGCTTAATCCTGTGGGCCTCAGTTTCCTCATCTGTCAAATGAACTGGAGAAGAAAATGGCAAATTACTCTAGTATCTTTGCCAAGAAAACCCTGAATAGGGTCATAAAGAATAGGAAATGACTGAATAACAAACACGTGATGAAGAAATCATCCTTGGGGGGATTTCTTTGGGTTTCCTTAACTGTTTGGAACAGTTCTGATTATAAGAAAATTGAATAAATTGGGCATGTGTCCATGTACAGAAATTCTCAACTAGGAAGTTACTTCACATTCAGGGACTTCATTTCCCCATTCCTTTGTAAATGAAATTCATAATTTTGGTAGGAGTTAGTCCGGATAATCTCTGAGGTTCCTTTCAACTCAATAATTCTGTGGTTGATCTTTAAAACAAAAAGGTTAGATACCATGGTCTCCAAAGTATCTGGCATTTTATGCTTCTGAGACACCTCTTGGGGTCAAAGCTTCTCCTGGAAATAATCTCCCTCTGGTATCAATGGGCTGTGTTCACTTACAGGAACCCCTAATTCACTTAGGCTTTGACCTCTTAAACTTTGTCACATCTCAGATGGAAGATCCATGTAACACAGGCCCCAAATAATTCTGGAACAGTTTTTTAGACCACATTGAATGAAGACTATTTTGGGTAATCATAATTAGTATATATGTATGGCATTTAGTCTCACTCCATTCATAACAGGCTAGACATGAACTGCAAAGCAGAGAGTAAAAATTAAGATAGAATAATGAAGTAAATAAGAAGAGAAATCAAGTATTACAAACATTCTCTGCCACCCCCTCCCAGAGATACAATTTCCCATTCTGGTAGGGCAGAGAATACTCCCCAGATAATCAAGTTACTGGGCCTATGCTTAAGCACCTCTCATGGTCTTTTGGCAACCAGCTGTGCCTCAGTGCTGTTCCCTACATTTTCCACCATCTCTCTCCATGGACAAAACTGCCATTTATTATTTCTTGGCCAAGCAGCTGATGTCATGATATTTTAGTCACATTCTGTGCAACAAACACATGAAGGAATTGTTTGCATGGGCGAGAAGCCACCCCTGGTGGCCTGGAATCGATTTTAGTGGTATTGATTTTGTTGGTGCCTCCTAAGGTCTCACTATAAACTGAAGGAATACATAATTATTCTCTGGCCATCAAAACTGATTGAAATAGACCATAGGGCAGCTAGATGGCACAGTGGGTTAAAACACTGGGCCTGGAGTCAGAAAGACCTGAGTTCCAATCTGACACTTACTGTGTGACCCAAGACTCTTTTTTCTTCATCTGTAAGATGGTGATGACAACAGCACCTTCCTCCAGGTGGGTTGGGAGGATCCAATGGGGTGATGTTTGTAAAGCACTTAACACACTGCTTAGCACATTTTCTTGTTGTTTAGTCATTTTTCAGTCACAGCTGACTCTTCAGGCCTCCTTTTGGCATTTTTTTCTTGGCAAAGATACTGGAGTGGCTTGCCTTTTCCTTCTCCAATTCATTTTACAAATAAGGTTACTGAGATGAGCAGAGTTAAGCGACTTGCCTTGAGTCACGCAGCTAGCAATTATCTGAAGCCAGCTTTGAACTCAAGTCTTCCTGCCTTCAGGCCTGGCATTCTATCCATTGTGCCATCTGGCTGCCCTACTTGGCACATAGTAGGTGTTATATAATTATTATTTTATTATTACATTATTTTATTATATTACTTCATTAGTATTAAATGTTTATTATTATTACTATAGATTTAGAACAAGAAAGGACCTCAGAGGTCCTCTCATCCAACCTCATCATTTTATAGATGAAGACACTGAAGCTTAGAGAGATGAAGTAATTTTTCCAAGGTTACAGAGACAGTTTGTGGAAAGCTGGGATTCCAACCTAGTTCCTTTGACTCCAAATTCAGCAGTCTATTTTTTTTTTTTACACTTGGAACTTTTTTATTCTGCACAGGGAGAATTATATGAGATTTCCAAGGCCAATACACCTGAGATTAATCAACACATTTTCATTTCTTTTGTAGGTCAAGTCATGCTGATCAACAAAAGATGTTTCATGTAGCCCTTCAAAATTTTGTTAGTTTGCTTCTTTCATCTCCCTCTCTATGGAAAGCCCTCCTGGTTGAGTTAAGGGGAGTGAATTCAGGTACCCCGAGGATCATGAAAATTACCTCAAAGGTTCAATAAACCTGAAGGAGGAAATAAATGAGGGACAAGAGTCAGGGAAGGGGAGCGGAGGAAGAAGAGAGGCAAGAACAGGGCTGATGCTATGGCAAAGGTCCCAATTCCTCTCTCTCTCAGGTTCAGGAAACCTTCTAAGAGGTTCAAGAAATCTCCTGGGGAAGCGAGAGTGAATAGGTAACTGCTCCTCATAAAGGAGGGCTGCATAGAAGGGAGAAAGTCAGGTCCCAGCAGCAAGTAGGGAAACCAGATAGATTGAGGATGTCACTCTGACTTCATCCTTCCATGTCAAGCTGCTCTGGCCAGTTCCCAAAGGAGAAAAAAAAGAAAAAAAAAGATGCCAACTTGTATTAAAATTCCATTGAAAGTACTCAATCTCCCCAAAGGGCTATAAAAATGTGCATACCCTTTGACCTAGCAATACCACTTCTAGGGCTGTATCCCAAAGAGATCATACAAGGGGGGAAATGACCTGTAGGTACAAAAATATTTATAGCAGCTCTTTTTGTGGTGGCAAAGAATTGGAAATCAAGGGGATGCCCATCAATTGGTGAATGGCTAAACAAATTGTGGTATATGAATGTAAGGGAATACTATTATGCTATAAGAAATGAGGCGCAGATGGACTTCATAAGAACCTGGAGAAACTTATATGATCTGATGATGAGTGAAGGGAGCAGAACCAGGAGGACATTGTACACAACCACAGACACATTGCTTCTGTGATCACTAACTTTGATAGACTTGGCTCTTTTCAACAATGCAAGGTACTAAGACAGCTCCAAAAGACTCATGATGGAAAAAGCTAGAGAAAGCATTATGGAGTCTGAAAGCATATTAAAGCATACTATTTGCTCCCTCTTTTTTATTTTATTTTTGGTTTTGTTTTATCTTTCTCATGATTCATTTCATTGGTTATAATTCTTCTTTACAGCTTGATTACTGGGAAAATAAGTTTAGTGTGAAGGTATATGTAGAACATATATTAGAGCACATGCTGTCTTGGAGGGAGGGTAGGGGGAAGAAAATTTGGAATTCAAAAACTTGTGGAACTAAGTGCTGTAAATTAAAAATAAAAAATAAAAAGTACTCAATCTAAAAAACCCTTCCTCCCCTAAACACCTCTAGCAACAACGACGCCCCTCCAACACCCCTCAGGTGATATTCAGACTCGGATTAGGAACGATCCTGCCTGGAGACACGAGGATGGTCTCCAAATTCTTTTAAGGACTCCTCTAGTCCTGGAATTAACTTTCCCTCCTTGCTCACTCTGTAAAGGACTTGGGCTAGTCAGGTGTAAAGACAAGTCTGCACAAGTCTCTAGGAGTCAAAACTCTTTGTGCTGGAGACGTGTTTCTATAATCATTAATGGAGTTAAGCACTTGGAGAGGAAAAGCAGATCAAATGGATACCTCCAGCTTCCTTTCTATAATCCTAGAAAAGCAATCCGATCAGGAGCCTGGCTAAATATGACAGAAAGGGCAGAGACATCTAAGTCTTTCAGAGCTCTGGAACTTGTCTGGTTTCCCCTCACTGTGGCTCAGTGTTTCAGCCCGAGATGATCCAGCTACACACACAAAATGAGTTGAAGCATGATTAAATACCGTGTCTTCACAGGGGCAGAGTTCAGAGCTGGTGGGCAAAGGCAGTGTTGGGGTTGTATGTAAGAACTTTAGAATATTTATAGCTGGAAGAGTTCCTGTGTTTCTCTAGATCTACCCCCTCCCAAGTGGAGCAGCCTGGGGCTTAACTCAGAGTAAGAATATCGGTGCCCCTCTGTAGTCATGTACTCTTTTCATGGCAATAGAGCTTAGTTGTTGTTTGTCCTTCATTCTTGAAGAGGACCATGACATCAGGAAGATCAGCATTGCACAATCTGTGACCCACCTACCAAGTATGGCTCTCAGGCCACTCGCTACATGCCAAAGGATTTGGGGGTGGAGGATGAAGGGTGAAAAATGTAGAGGAAAACATTCTTTGTAAAGGAAATCCTTTGGCAGGCTGCAGGTTGGGCAGGCCTGAGGAAGATGATGCCATGATTTGAAAGTGAATTGGATTGAAGTGAAGGAGGGCTGTGCAAATTCACCAGCCTCACTTTCTCCTCTGGAGTCATCCGGATCCAATGGCAAGATATGAGTCTCTAGCATCTTCTTTGCTCTAATTCTTTTTCACAGTTACAGAATGGCCAAAGAACAGTGACCACTAAAACTAGGGAGTACATGAGTGGGATGGGTGAAACTGGAATCAATACAAACATTAAAGCACAGTATCACATCATTTGGGTCTCTTTGCCTCCTCTCTCTCTACCCTAATCCCTCCTCCCCACAGCTGCCAAAATATTTCTCCTAAAGCACTGGTCTTACTATGTCACCCTCCTTCTCAAGAAATTCCAATAGCTCCCTCTTACCTATCGAATCAAACATGAACTCATTTTTTTGGTATTTCAATCTCTTTGAAACTTGGCCCCAATTTACCTTTCTGGTCTAATTACATGCCACTCATTTTCCAAATAGCCAAGCTGGCTTTCATACCATTCCCACTCCATGGTACTCTAGCTCCTGTTTCTATTGCCTTGCTGCTTTGTCTGTCCTCTGTGCATTGAATGTTTTCTCTCTTCTCACCTCTACCTCTCAAGGCTCAACTCAAGTGTCACGTTCTATAGGAAGTCTTTCCTGATCTCTTCAACTCTTAGTGTCTGTGTCCGCTAAACTATCTTGTACCTATTTTATATACTTATATAATAAATGCAGGTTCTCAGCTAAATTATAAGCTCCTTGGGGTAAGGACTGTTTTGTTAGAGAAATTTTTTTTTCAAATTGAAAAATATATTTTATTGATATTGTCTTATAGCCATCTTAAACTCCATATGTCCAAAACTGAACTCATCTTTCCCCCAAAACCTGATCCTCTTTTAATTTCCCTATTACAGTTCTGGGTACTGCCATCTTCCCAGTCATCCAGACTCACAACCTTGGTGCCATACTTGGCTTCTCACTCAACTGTTCCGACGACCTCTCCCCATTCCAGCCCACCTTCCACTCACTTGTCAGACTGATCCTCCAAAAGTACAGGGCTGATCCTGCCACCCCCCCAACCCCATTCAATAAATTCTAGTAGCTCCCTGTTCAAATATAAAATGCTGTTTGACCTTTTAAAGTCTTTCATAACCTGGTCCTTTCTTACCTTTCCAGTCTTCTTATACCCTGCTCCCTTTCACATACTCTGAGATTCAGTGACACTAGTTTCCTTGCTCCATCTCCTGACTCCAGGAACTTTCATTGGCTGTCCCCTATACCTGGTCCTCTCACTCTTCATCTTTGGCTCCAACTTCTGTGGATGCCTTAAAGTGCTTGTAAGTCAAAGACTTCTATAAGAAGCCTTTCCCAGTCCTCAATCTTAGTAACTTCTCCTGAGATTATCTGCAATTTAACCTGTGTGTGTGCAGGTGGGTATGTATGTGTGTGTGTATTTTATACACACACACATATACATCCACACATGTGTATATATGCACATATATGTATATATCTATGTCTATATCTCTATCTATCTATCCATATATATGCTGTTGGCCTAGGCTGGGGTTGAGTCCAAGGTCAGATCTGGGCATTCCTGTGCTGCAGACCAAGTTTGGAGGTCTGAATGCTGAGTCCAGGATTCTGGGCCCTATGGTAGAGCCCTCACTGTTGGCTTAGACCTGGGCCCAGGAATTGTGCCGGTAAATGTTTAACAACTGTCTCTCAGTGCAAGGGCAGAATATACACATGGCACAAATTTAAGTTTAAAATGCATTATGAACATTTTCTCCCTCTCTCTTTGAGTCTAGATGATCAACAAAACAATAAATCAAGCCCTGATTTGTAGCATTTGCCAATTTCAGAGGTATTGATGCTCACACTGAAAATTTAACTATCAGCTCTCTTACAAGCCAATACAAGCTGGCTCTAGTGTACCCCTGTCTGGGCTGGGGTAAATCCATGATCGGTTCTGAACATCTACATTACAGGTTTAGCTCTGCATACTGAGCTGCTGGCCTGGGCCAGGGTCTGACTCCATGGTCCACTCCAGGCTAGACTACTTAGGAGCTCTGGGTGTCCCTATAGGCAGCCATTTTCTGTTGGCTTGGGCAAAGGCCTGAGTCCAATCAGTTCGCGGTATATACACATTGTTAATCTTGCTCCGAGTTCTGAGTCTGTGATATTGGTTTACCCCTGTTCCGCAATTTCTGTCTTGGCCTCTTGCCTATAGGTTGGACTTGTGGTCTTGGGCTAGGAAAGTGATCCGCTTTACATAGTACTTACTATATGCCAGGCACTGTGCCAAGCATCTTACAATGGCTATCTTATTTGATCCTCACAACCTTGTGAGGTAGGTACTATTGTTATCTTGATTTTATAGAAGAGGAAACTGAAGCAAACGGAAGTTAAGTGACTTGCCCAAGGTTGCATAGTAATTGTCTGAGGTCAAATTTGAACTCAGATGTTCCTGATTCCAGGCCCAGAATTCTCTCTCTCCACTGGGTCACCAGCTGCCCGGTTAGGAGGTCATTGGTGACATTTAAATGTGCAGTTCCAGTAAATTGGTAAGGGAAGAAGCTATATTTTATGGAGTTGAGTAGAAAGTAGGTGATGAGGCTACGAAAGCATCAAATGTCAACAACCTTTCCAAGTTTTTCTGTGACTAAGGAGAGAGCTAGATAGGATCAATGGACCATGGAATAAATTTGTTTTTCTCTAAGGACCAGGGATACTTCAGTACATCATTATGTTGGTAGAGGTGAGGCAGAAGGAGAGGATGATATACAAAGGAAGCTTGGTGAAACAAGCAGTTATGAATGGAAAGGCAGTGGGGGGGCGGGGAACCATACCTTAAGAACTCTCAGAAATGTCAGATGAGAATTGCTTATTTCAGATTAAGATCTAAATACATCTCAATAAGTCAGGAAGTGAAATCGGTCTTTATTTGGCTGTCTTAAAGTCTTAGAATCTTCCCCATGACAAATGTTAACTCATTACAGATTTCCATTCCCTGAATTTGCTCTCACAGATGTACGATACTCAACATCCCCTTCCTCTAGCATACTAATCCTGCCTTCTGGACTTCTCTACAAATATATTATATGTCTGGAGTGCCTTCTGTATTTCTGGTCTCCAAGCTATGACTCTCTCTTTACATAAATTGCTTCCCAGAAGTCTTTCTCTTTCAGGAAGTCTTCCTGGAATGCTGAGAAAAGAGCCTATAACTTCCCTGGCTTGATTCAGCCTAGACCCTCCACCCCCATAGCTGCCTACAATTTGCCACTGGTGATTTCACTTACTCTGACATGTATTTACTGTTAATGCTTTCCTATCTAGCTTTGTATTAGCCTGCTTTTATAAGGAAGGGGAAAGGTAAGAGACCTGAGATTTCACTGGTGTAGGGAACTCCCAGAGAGGGAAACTCCTGGTACTGATATGAGTCAGCAGCTCCTCTACGACTTGTAGTCTTAAAGTTGCTTAGAGCACTAAGAGTTAATTGACAGCCAGGATGATTCAGAGGAACGACTTGAACCCAGGTCTTGGAGGATATCTACTACTCCTGGCTGCCTCTTATCCTACTTTTATAGTGGCACAGTATACTCAGGCTTATGGACTATGGGAGTAGCGTCTCTCAGGCCATCTCCTTCAAGCCACCAGACTCTGTTGTCTAGAATAAGCGTAGCACAGCAGTATACACAAGGAGACTACAGCTGCCGAAAGGTCATCTTTGATTTCTTCTCCTGCCCCAGTAGAGTGTTAGGCCTTTGTTCTGTCTCTGTATCCCCAGCATCTGACACAGTGCTTGGCACTAAGCTTGGTGCTTAGTGAATGCTTGTTGGATTGAACTGCCAAGAGTCACGAAGGCAGTTAGAGCACTTAGAGCT
Organism: Phalanger gymnotis; assembly: GCA_028646595.1. Taxonomy (NCBI): domain Eukaryota; kingdom Metazoa; phylum Chordata; class Mammalia; order Diprotodontia; family Phalangeridae; genus Phalanger; species Phalanger gymnotis. The sequence goes on along the minus strand of CM053622.1, from coordinate 318,423,134 downwards.
TGGTCAGGCGTCTGAGATGCCAAGGTCATCCACTGCATCCTGAGCCATTACTGGTCATCCTGACTTGTGCCTTGCCACTGGACTTCAGTGACAGGGAGAGTGAAGCTGACAATTTTGTGCAGCTCTGCCTCACTTAAATCCAATTCGCCCCATGTCATTGGTCCTCTTCAAAAACAAAGGACAAACAAGTGGGAGAATTAGCCCAAACATTGTACAACTGGCAATAACTGATGGGGAACTTGCTCTCTCATCCCAAGACAATCTGAGAATCTGGAAATGACCGTTCAATGGGCAACCCATCCGGAGGGGCAGACCACCCTCTCTGAGAAGCATATATTGGACGGGCAGCTCCTTGGGCCTGTCCCAAGCTTCTCATACCTGATGAAAGGCATCTCCATTCCCATGCAAGCAGTCACTCCCTGGGTGATTGAGTGAACATTCGTAGCCAGCACTTTAGAAAGTGGGGTGAGGGGAGGGCAGGAGAAAAGGCACAGAAGCCTAGCACATTATGGATCTTTGTGCCCTGCTTAAGCAGGATCCTATCCTTAACACTAGAGTACTTTATTGCATTATCTCCAGATGCATCTCCCAGCCCCTACCCAGTTCCAACTAGCATAGGATCATGGGATTTAGAGTTGGCAGAAATCCTGAAGATCATCTTGGTTCAGAGACCCTCTAAGGAGTCCATGGATAGATTTTAAGGATTTCATCTCCCCTTTTCAATAATACTGTCTATATACAATCAGTTGATACCACTGATTCATCACACACTGTGGACCAACCCAGATATTAGACATGATCACAGAATGCAAAGCTGAAATGAATATTAGAGACATCAGATCCAATATCCATTTCTCAGAGAAGAAAACTATGGTCAGCTTTGGGGATTATGGAAAAGAGGGAACAAAATATAAGGCATTTCTATTCCTACTTTCCCTAAAGACCTTCTTATAATTTAGTTGGAGGAACACTCTGAAAACAACTAGTCTTCCATCTTTTTGTTCCTTGATGTGCTAATCTTATCATCTTCTCATTCATGGATTTTCCATAGTATCACATGTTGGCTTTGGGGTTTATTTTCAACATATCTACTACCCCCAATCCAAGACTATGCTGTCATCTATTCAGCCCTATAGCACCCTGCTTTTGCCTTCATATCTCTTTTCATTGCCTCCTCCCCTAATAAAGCACATCTCCTATTACTAGCCTTATTTCCACGTTGCTTTGGGTACTGTGAGGATGTCTACCAGGCTTCTATGATCTCTGATGTACACGTCTTAAAGAATAGGGAACATCTCAGAAGGGATTGTCAAGGATGATACTGTTACTGAATTTATGATACAGTGTCATTATCACCTATGTTGTGTTCCCTGTCTCTAAGACCTCATGCAGTTTATAGCATGGACAAATATTTAAAACAACAACCTTCCTTAGGGATATACATATTTTGGGACAATGTACACATACAAATAAAACCACCCAGGCACCCTCCATCTTTGAGCTGCTCTTTGCTGCCATGAAGATGTCTCACCTGGCTGAGGCATGGCAACACAACAATCTCATGGCAACACAACAATCTCATGGCAACATTACAATCAGAACTACAATCACAACGTGAGGTTTCTTGAATAGAGCTCAAAAGCAGGCTCTTTATCTATCACCTGCACACAGCATCAGAGTCTATTATCATTATATATATATATATATATATATATATATATATATATATATATATATATTGGCAGGAATTTCTGCCTCCCTGCTCTCCCAGCTCAATTGCCCAACCTCCCTGATTGCGCTAATAATAAGCACATCACAAGAACAGGACAAAAGGGGGCCAACAGTACAACATCCTCTGGTAAAGTTTATGGAATTAGGTATTGAGAGAGTTTGTAGTTTTCTTCTTCCCTGCAAAAAAGTAAAAAAAAAAAAAGTTCCCTGAGTTGGTTTAGCCTGAGATAGATACCTTGAGGTCAAAAGAATGAACCAGATGCTTTCCTAAGATTAGTGGATTTTGTAGCTCCCAATAACCTTCCCATGATCCAGCAAGACCTCTGCTCCTCTGCTCATTCAAAGTTCCCCTTGAAGAACCTTTTGTTATCTAGACTCTGTTTCCTGAGAAGGGATTCAGAGATGGTGTCCTCTGGCCTAACCGTGTTTCTGTTATTCTCCAAAACATGTTTCTCATCTCTGAGCTTGATGCCTCATCTATGCTACGCAATCAAAAGCTTGCCAAGATTCCTCGAAAAGAGAGGGATGTAGCCAACAGTGGCCCCAATCTTTTCTAATTTGCTCAGGGATTTTACTATCACCACAGCCTGAAACTGTGCTGCAAATTGTACACTCCCTTCCCTCCCTTCCAATCAAGGCTTTTGGTGTCAGTAATTCCCTGCCCTTCCCACCCATCTGCACACTTATCTCAAGGCCCCAAGAAAATGAAAAGCTCTTCCAAATAAAAAGGGAAATTACTCCATACTGTAGAGCATGGAACTATTTCCAATTCAGATGAAGGAGCTTCCAGGCAACACTTACAGGCAAACAATTCCCGCATGCATTTGTTGCACCTAATATGGTCAAAATAACATAGCAACCTCCTTTCTGTAGCAACATTATTTCCTAATCAAAGGAATCTTTTTTTTAACAGAAAATTCATGTTGACAACTTGTGAATACTTTGAATTCCTCCAGTAGGTTGGCTTCTACCTACCCCCTCAACATCTACTTCAACCAGGGACCATGAATGGTTAAGCAGTGCTTAACACAGTGCCTTAGCACCTACCTGAGTGCTTCAGGTACAGTGGCATTTTGCATTGAATTCATCATGTAATTTGATCCTTCTAAGATGATGGGTCATAATGGATCAGGAGGATCTGTCTCAATAAAATTTCAAGCAGTGCAACATAATTTAGGATGTAGTGTGGTACATAACACAGGTCACCCTCATTTTTTAGTGTTCATTATTATAGAGTATAATATAGTGAAAAAGAACACTGTATTTGAAGGTAGCAAACCTAGAGGCCAGTACTTGCTACACACAGTAGCTAGCATGGAATGGAGGGGGAGGGAGGGGATGGGTTGGAGTGAGGAAGATCTGAGTTCAAATCCTGCCTCAAATACTTAGCTATGTTACCACTTAATCTCTCAGCCTCAGTTTCTTCATCTGTAAAATGAGAGAGTTAAATAGATATGATGGATTTTAAGAGTACTTTTAGGTCTAAATTTATAACTCTGGATTCAAATCCTAGTTCTGCCACTTACTTGTCATTTAAATAATTTGGGTTTCTTTTTCTATTTCTATAAAAGGAAGAAGTTGGGCTAGACCAGAAGTGTCAAACTTGTAACCTGGGAGGGGGCAAGCCCTCTGCAAAATTCCAAAGCATAGAGAGTTACCACATTAAAATGTAATTGGAAAATGTTTAACAAAATAGATAAAAATACAAAATAACAGAGATAATGATAATTTGTGTTTTCCTGAGTCAATCACGGGGATCTGTTTCTATTTAAGTTGGATATCACAGAATGAGATGGTCTTCTAAAGAAGCTCTTCATGGGATTCATTTCTAAGAGAAATCCTTTACCTCTCAACTCATGAGATTTGCAGATGACAAAGGCATGGCCATAGATACAGCTATGACGTTTTTGTACTCCAGGGACCACAGCACACAGGGCTCATTGTCCATTTGTGAGAGGTTCCCTTCTGTAGTTAGAATTGTTTTGAAGTAGTAAGGCATTAGTGTCTCAGGGCCATCTGGCCTTTTCTGGTCCTGCAGAGTTTGCACAGCATGAGGTGAAGTGGCAGGTGATAAGAAAGAGTGGTTTATAGACTCATCCCAACCTAGCACAGATTTAGAAGTTGACAACAGCTGGACTTTATGCAGAGTCCTCATGCTCCAGTATCCAACCACATGCCCCACTCTCACCTTTCTTGTGAGCATTGAACCTGTGATTACCATTTATGAAGGAAAGTTAAATGTAAATTGTAATATAATTACAGGAAACTGAGTGGCCACAGAATGGTTTGAAATTCTTGTCATGTTTTGAGGTGGCCAAATAATGCATTGAGTAGCTCTTTCCTTGAGAGGATGGACTACCAGCAGGATTGAGGTGGCTGCCAAAGAAGGTCATTCAGGAAGTTCTGATTTGACCATTTGGTGGGTCAGAATGACAAAGGAATTACTGAAGCCTTTCTATTACCTATAGATCACATCATCAGGATAGCCTTGAAATATGGTACCACACCTTACATCCTAGAAAGCAAGGAAACAGGATCATTGATTGACAGCTGGAAGAGGCCTTAGGGATCATCTCCAGGGTATCCATTTTCATCTTTTTGGGGTGTCATGATCCCCTTTGTCAATCTAGTAAACTCTATGGAAACTTTCTCAGAGTCATATTTTAAAATACACAATATCATTAAGGCAACTAATTATATTGGAAACACTGATATAAATAACCAATAGCTATTGATAAACTATATCCCATCCCACCCTACAGCACCCCCCCAATTTTGTAGGGGGCACAAAGACTCCTGAAAAAACTCCAAATGGGAGAAAGTTATTGGATTAAAATGTGATTGGGATATATTTAACAAAATAAAAATAGAATACGACATAGATAATGGTAATTTGTAATTTTCTAAGTCAGTCACAAGGATCTGTTTCTATTTAAGTTGTATACCACTGAATAAGAAGGTCTTCTATCAGGAAAGGCAAAAAGACAAGAGATTGAAAGCAGTAGACACAGGTGGCACTGCCTCTCTTCCATGGCAGTGCACTTGTAACCTCCACAAATACACCATTAGCATCACTAAACATTTATGTGTGTGTGTGTGTGTGTAACAGGGCTGAAGAAACCAGGTTGATTCAATGCTCACATTCTTCCTCATGTTCCCTCACATTTCCCTAGTGCTTCAATGTTTACAAAGCACTTTGCCACAAATATTCCTATTGGCTAGTTGTTATCCTCATTTTAGAAATGAGGAAACTGAGTAAGAAGGGGCTCGAGGTCACATGATGAATAAGGTCTAGGGCTGGAATTCAGTCCTAGATGTTTCCTGAATCCACATCAGCCCCTTTCCCATGACCCCAGCTTTCTCCAAGATCAAAAGAGGCAAATTTAGCTTCCAAGTGTGTTGGTTCCCTGGCTACATCCATATAAACCAATATAGGCTGCCCCTGGTAAGCTCCCACATAGGCTGATACTGGCTCCCCTTAGAAGTTCATGAGATTAATGCCCTGGGCAATCTGTTGACAAAAAGACCTCTAGACTTGCAGTTAGAAGACCTAGGTGTGAGCCTCTGCCCTGCCACTAACAAGGGCAAAAGGACTTTGGGCAAATCATGTGACCTTGCTGAGATTCATTTTCTCATCTGTAAAATAAAGGAGCTGGATTAATTGATCATTGAGGTGCCTTTTCTCTCTAATACTATGAGAAAGTCTATGACTCTTCTTGTCATTGGTTTGTTCTAACCATGTTCTAGGCATCCCTTTAAGGGAATTGAACCTAGATCTTCCTAATTCCAAGTCCAGTATGCTTCCCACAATGCCTTGCTGCCTCTAACAAAGAGAGGTGGTAACCGAAAAAGCTAATGGCAGGCTAGGCTATATTAGGAGAGGCATAGTCTGCAGAATGAGGGGAGTGGTAATTCCACTGTTTTCCCTTGAACAGACTACATTTAGAGTACTGCATTCTGTTCTGGCCCCACTCCTTCAGAAGGACATAGACAACCTGGAATATGTCCAGAGGAAGGTGACCAGGATTGGTGGGAAGACCAGCAGCCATGCACATAAAGTTTGAAATGTTCAGCTGGAAGAAGAGAATTTTTATAGGGGGTGGGGGTGGGGGGAAAGGAGACCAGCTGATTTCAAGTATTTGAAGAACTGTCTTGGGGAAGAGGAATTTGATGTATTCTGCTGGGACCCTAAGGGCATAGCTTGTAGATATGGGTAAAAGTTGCAGAGGGATATATTTTAAGGGGAAAGTTCCTACCAATAAAATCTATACAAAAGTGGAATGGTCCATGAAATATTAGATTCCCTCCACTAAGCAGAGCTCTTTAGACCACCTTGCCAACAGGAGCCAGGTCAGCGAGAGACTAGAAGGAAAGAATACAAGCTGACCCTTCCAACTCCTGCCCAAAGTCCCTTTTAAAAGTCATGGCTGAAATAGATTTTAATGAATGTAAAACTCACCTGGGTGGTAGATTTGGTTACTGTTGGGGTTTTTTATGTCTTTTCTTTTTTTTTTCACTGGTACAATTAATTAATTGTTTGAGTATTGCTAGACTGTTCATCATGATGAGATAATACTTTGGGACTAACATATTACTGAAAAGGACAATTGATTAATCAGCCCAAATGAGGGTTCTAACCCAACAGGAACTTTAATAGCCTTGCTTGAAAGAACCTGTTTTAAGATTCTAGGCCATAAGCAGTTTGAGGCAAGTCAGTCAATGTTAACACAGTACCAAAAAAAAATTCACAATGGTTAACTTTAAGAAATCCCTGGAACATCTTCTTCATAATTAATAAATGAAAAATGTTCCTGCAGCTAATCAATAAAGTTGTTAGAGAGAATTGATCGGATGGGGAACTCTTTTTGTGGGTACAATTTTTCACCTATTCAGAACAAAAGACTCCCTAGGGTGCTATCAAACTGATAGACACTTAGGAGTCTGACTCAAAAGAAAAAAAAAAGGCGATTAATTAAAATCTCAGGGAGTGGCTTCTCCCATTCTAAGGACAAGGGCAAATTCAGGTGTGGAGACTACTAGAGTGAGACCTCAAGCAGGCCTAGGGGAAGGAGACAGGGACATGGAGGAGCTGTGCCCTGGTCCTTCTCCGATCTCACTAAAATAAAGACGGGTCTCCAACACCTCCTTCAAGAGGAAAGAGAAGCACAGAGGAAGCTGGGTTTCACACGAAACTTATGGCCTCTTCATGCTGGATGTTGTTTAAAAATAAACCCGAATCTGTCTACAACTGAGCCACTGTTTTCCAAACTGATTCTTATTTCCCTACTGTTTAGAGCGCTAAGGTGCTCTCTGATTTGTCATTTAAGCCATCCCTCAGCCTCCAAGTACAAGTCAATATAAAACAACACAGCAAGTAACCTAACCCCTTTTTACCCCCAGCCAGGCAAAGGTCCAAACTGGATGACTGGCCCAGGTGTTAACACAGAGCACACACTACTTTGTGAATTTCTCTGAATATTACCAGAGAGTTTTAGTGATGCGTGAAAGGCTGGAGAAAGTTTAGCATGGCGCCCTTAAGGGAACTATGTTCTAACCAGAGCTTTCCTGTTACCTAACTATGGGACCCTGAACCACTCAATCCATCCTCTTTGGGCCTCAGTTTCTTCATCTGTAAAATAGGGAGAAGGTACTATTTGGCTTCTGAGGTCCCTTCTTGCTCTGCTATCTTGTGACATTCAAAAGGTGGCTCGTTAAGATCCAACTCCATGGGAAAAGATCTGATGCCATTACAAAAGAGAAAATGATGTTTGTCTAGAGCTTGGTAGAGGACACTTATTTTTTTCCAAGTGCCAAAATAGCATAAAGTGCAAGATGGGGTAACAGAGTCAGGAAAAAATTATAGCAGGAGCTTTATCTCTCTGATCCCACAGCTACTGTCAGAGTCTGCCTGGTTGAACAGATGCCGGTGATTAGGGCCATCATCTGTCTTGAGGGGAAACCCCTCTTGGGGAATGGTCCAAACTGAGATCCAGGAGAGGGAACAAACCAGAAGTGTTTAGGAAGCTAAATCTCTTCTTCCTTCCTTCTTCTCCCTTCTTCCCTCTCTTCTCATTCCACCCTTCTTCCCTTTCTTCCTACCTCTCTTTTTCCTTTCTTCCCTTCCTTCTTTCCTTCCTTCCTTCTTTCTTTCTTTCCTTCCTTCTTTCCTTCCTCCCTTCCTTCTTGGTTCTTTTCTTCCTTCCTTCTCTTTCTTCCCCCTTTCTCCTTTTTTGAATGTGAATAAGATACACTCTAGCAAGAATTTCAGCAAAATGGTGGTTTTTCTTATGCCACCCTGCCACTCAAAGCCCTGCTCTTTTTTGTTGATGTGTACATTTTTTTCCCACCTTCCCTGGTCTAACACAGTTGTATGAGTGTGGGCATGGGCTGGCACCTGCAACCTAACTCCCACTTGCCCTGTTCTATCAACAATACTAGTGAATCAGCAGTTACCGATTTCCCAGAATGATTGTGAGCAGCAGGTATGGGGCAGAGGAGCTCACCGGGGTCTGGGCACCAGAGATGATAAAAAAAAAAATGTTATGTGCAGAAACAAAGAAGTTGCTCTGAGTCTGTTCACCAGAAATGAATTTCAAGGACTCTACCCAGACCAAGTTAGCATTTAAGCCACTTTTCACTTTCAGCACCTTCACTGCAAGCATACTCATGTCAGAAGAGCCTAACGTTGCAATGGGAAATTGTAGCATGATGATGTATGAGAGAGTAGAAGAGTAGATAACAAGCAAGACTCCAAAAAGTCAGTACCTTGGCTGCAGTTAGTCTGGGTTTTTTTTTCCATCCTACCTTCTTTGGTGTTGTGTGTGACCCTAGTTGCTATACCTCTGAGAGGGCAGTCAGTCGGGGGCTCATAGAGTGTTTCTGTTTTTCCTCTGGGTCTTATACGATCAAAAGTTATGCTGTATACTGCATCGAACCCAGGACACAGAAAACGTCTAAGACAGGACCTGAGCGATGTTGTATCCTACAGATGTGACTCTGGAACTGTGAAGCTGATTCTTTCCAGCTCGGCTCAGCTCTCTGGCACTGGGAGAGAGGAGGACATCTTTGTGACATATCATTTTGACCAGCAAGTTAGCTTCTATTTCTTATTCTCATCCACTATTTGGAATCAGAAGGGTCTAAAGAGGGATGGCAATATTCTAACTTCCTTAGCCATCAACTCTAAAAAGAATTCTTCTGAAAGCAGCACATGACTCATAGTATGATGGAATGAGCAAAGGAAAAGGAGCTATGAGAACTTGGTTCTCAAGTGAGCTATGGCACTAAACAGCCATGTGATCAGGAAAAAGTCACTTAATCTCCCTGGTTTCATTTTCCCCATCTACAAAGTTAGGAAATTGGATTAGGTGATCTCTAAATCTGTCCTCATGGGGCACCTAGGTAGTATAGTGGATAGAGTGTCAGGCCTGGAGTCAGGAAGACTCATCTTTGTAAGTTCAAATCTGGTCTCAGACACTTACTAGCCATGTGACCCTGGACAAGTCACTTAACCCTGTTTGCCTCAGTCTCCACATCTGTCAAATGATCTGGAGAAAGAAATGGCAAATCACTCCAGTATCTTTGCCAAGAAAACCCCAAATGGGATCATAAAGAGTCAGAGACAACTAAAGATATTGAATAACAAAAACAAAAATTTGTTCTCAGCTCAAAAATTCCATAATTCTGTAGCCAAACCAGAGTTTGATAGTTCAGGCTCAGGCAAATACTTTTCCTCCAAGAGCCTTCTCAGTTCTCTAATGGTTAATCTTGTGTCCAGATTCCTTCACATGCATGAGGAATCCATGTCCTTAAGGGACTTATTTAGTTTGGCTATGACTTAGGTTGATTTCAGCAATCCCCTAGTGTTCTAAAGGGTGCCAGAGGCTCACTGAGCTACCAATATAGACAGATTTATGCCTTTCCCTCCACCTTCCCCATTTTTCCCCAATACAAGCAGAGATGCAATCTCCCAGTATCTTACTTGAAAAATAAAGGTCACTCTTCTGAAGAAAGTAAAGAAAAGGATAACTTCTCTGCTGTTATTTAAGTTCCTTCCCCAAGCTACATACTCCATTATATTTCATCACATTAGCTGAGAATACAGGTGGGATAGGAGAATCAGCCAACTAATTTTATTTCCTTGTTCTAGCAAAGTGTAGTAGGAAGGCCAAATTTATGATCTCAAATATAATCATATATATATTTGAATGGTTCGAAACCACAAGGTATGAGGGATTTTCTAAGTAGAAAGCAACAAAACATTTATTTAGGCCCCACAGCTACAGATTCACAAACTAGCCTCCCCATTCCAACATCTTGACCAAAAGACCCCAGGCCCAATAGGCCCGCCTCACAAGAGTAACCAGGAGGCCACATAAAAACAAGATGATATTTAACCAATTCATATTTACTGGCCTCAAGTCCTCGCTTGCTCTCCTGGGTTCACACAGGTTGGCACTGCTTCTGCAGCTCCTGCTTCAGCTTTTTTCAGCTGTCAGCTGTAGTTGTCTCTTAGCTGGCCTCTCCTCGCAGCCAAGCCTCAAGGACCAGAGACCATTGGTTCCCGAGTTGGCCCCTCTTAAGTTGTTAATCTACACCCACACAGGTTTCACACCTGATAGGGCTTTGGGCCTGGGGCTTAGCACTTAACAGCTGAAAGTACTTTCACTCAAAGTAAACAAAAGCCAAACTCCTCAAGTGCTAAGGAGCCCATTTTGTCTTACCAACACACAAAGAAGCAATGTATTTCCACGTCAACTCCGTAGTGTCTTAAAATTGGCAGCCAGGGAAGGGGACGGGAAGAAGATACTCAAGATTCTATAACACCAGCATCCAGGGCTCACAAATCTAACAAAAGGCTGAATAGATTGCCTGAGGCTGGACTGCTAGTTTCCAGTAAACCCCTAGTTTGTGGTGCCAGAAAGGCATTACAAAACATCTAGTCTATTTCATCCAAAGGGTAGTCAAACCAATGAGTTCTGTCATGTGCACTTACTATCCAGAGGATTGACTACACTGATGAGATGTATACTGTTGGTGAAGACATAACCAGGTATTTTTATCATCTTTTCAACGGGTGGTTGAATGAGGTCAGGTTGGGGCATCAGCAGCCAATGAGGTATGGATTGACCAAGGCTTCAGGAGATTTCTGAATAAAGTTGGAGGATGGACAGAGCAGAGAAAGCTGAGACAGTGCAGAAAGAGAAGACAATTATATATTTCTTAGGACCATAGATTTAGAGCCTGAAGGTTTTAGAGGACATTAAGCCCAACCCCATCATTTTACAAATGAAGAAATAGAAGCCCAGAGAGATTAAGTAATTTTCCTAAAATCATACCGCAAATGACAAAGCAAGCAGGGATTTGGCTCTCTATTTTTTCAGTTCTCACTTGAAAATATACAAATATCATTCGCAGGTTTATATTTCTTTAAAAAACAGCAAAGTCCCCCCAAAAATGTGTACGGCATGTTTTTGTAAATTATGTCCCATTTTAAATGAGTGAAAAGAGATGGTTATTTGAAGAAATCTTGTGGTGCTTCCTTTGGTAAAGCAAATAATTACTTCCAAATAATCTAATGTCCATATGTATCATGTTTGCCTGGTTTCCCCATTTATAAAATGAAAAGATTAGACTAGGTAATCTCTAATGTCTCTGATATTCTATGATTCGGTTTGTTTTAAAAATAAAGTACAGCTCTATTTTAAAAAGCAGAGTAACATTGTATACTAGAGCTGGAAGAAGCTTTAAAGATAATATGGTTGAACTCTTTCATTTTACAAATGAGGAAACTGACACCCAGAGAGAGGTGACTTGCCTAAAGTCACATAGCCAAAAAGGATTGGAATTATGACCATTACTTTCATTAGCATGGCTCATTCTTTCTGGAAATCAGAATACTTAACTAAAAGAACCAGACCAAGGAGAAGCTCCAATTAACCAGAATCTTCCTCCTCTCATATCCAACATTCAATGAGGACAAGAAAAAAACAAGTCCCTAGAAAATAAGCACATACCAGGATATTAGCCAAATACCAACTTCCATAGAACATTTCAGGGTCAATACCCAATCAGATCAATATCCTGTACTTTCTACATCTTGAATATTGTATAATGGTCATTTATGTTCAGGATTGTGACCCTTTACACTTCAAGACCCAAGATATTACATTATGTTCACTGGACTGAACTTAATCACAGAGGAGGAATCACCCTTGAGATGAAGCTGCCCCCATTGCTGCCATTGCTGTTGGGAGGGTTTGGGAAGAAATTGCCATCAGAATGGTGCTGTGTCCTCAAATTTTGTCTCCCTGGGGCAAAGTGCCAGTTGCCCCACACTCCACTTATGACTCTGTTATTGGGGGACACTGTAAAAAAGTGGTTTATCTCACTAGGTACTTAAGAGGTTAAAGTGACGCAGTGCACTCAGTATGCAGAGTGGTGATATGCTGAGTGAGGACACCTCTGGTTTCAGCGCCTGCTGTCCTTTTGTTTTCTTTCATGCCTTCCAGACAGTGTTCCAGAGGTAAAGGGTGGTCCTTGTCCAGTGAAAATAACACTAAAACAGGATGTCATACCTGGATTCTATGCCAATACATGTAAGCAAATCACTTCATCTCCCTGTACCTTACTGACCTCATCTGCAGAATAAGGGAGTTGAACTTGATAGTTTCTGAGGTGAAATCTCAAATCTTCAGATTCTATAATTCTATAAGGCAGCCCATTCCTAGGAGGCACTTACTCCCGTGGTAAAGTCTTCAAGGACAAATACAATGAGTCTACAGCATGCTATGTATTCCTTCCTCAGCTCTTCAGCTAAATCCTATTTGGAACTTACATTTAACTATACATGAAATATTGAGACAACATGAGATCAAAATGAATGTATGGTTTTTCAGAAAAGTTGCTATTTTTAGAAAACAAATATAATTTAGCCTCTCTCCCTCTAACACAAATAGGAAATCTGATTATTCTTTGATCTTACCTTTCCTTTTCAAAATTCAATTCGCAGAGAGATGACTAATTATGGATGACACCACAGTTTAATAACATATCTGTTAATGTTCTAGAAAAAAAGCCAATGAATTAAATTATGTGTTAACGGAGTTTGAATTGATTTGTGGGACTGCCCAAAATAGCCATCATAAGCTGTTATCATCCAGTTGAGGGTAAATGGACTGCTGAGATTGAGTTCGAGTACGAAATTAAACGTGAACTCTTCCCTTCCATTTGCAGTACTTTTCACTTAGTGATCATGCTGATTGGCACCAGATATGTGGCTAAATGCCTGTAGTTATCAACAGAATTTGATGCTTTTAAAGACCTGTGATTCCTTGAGTACAAATGCTTTCTCTATGAGTCGGAATGGCATAACAGGTACAAGGTTGTTGTAGGCTCAGCTCTAACACCATCACTCTCTTAGAACAGGCTCAACATTGGGACAAAATGAGGCACTACCAAGTCACTGAACATTTAACAAAGGAGGTTTTCTTTGCTCAGATTCAGCAAGTGTGCACAACAAGGATACCGCGGTACTTAGCTTTTCTGGAAGCGTCCCTACTTGGCTCCATCTGGAAACACATCTGGTCAATCAGTCATTATAGCAAATTATGTGGTCTTGGACACCCATCAAGTCTGAGAAGCAGCAACTGTATAAAGCTGGGACCTTTTATGCCTCTACACTAAGAAACTTTATCAGGGAAGCTGGGGCTGATCAGATTGTATAAAGGAACACAGCTGTGTCTGGGTAAGGGAAGCTGCATCAAGAAACCACTGTCCTACCACAAAGACCAACTTCGGAATCAGAAAGTCTTACCTCTGACACATTCAAGCCATGTGACCATGGGCAAGTGTTCACTTAACCTATCAGCAAAGTAGGGAATCACAGAGACTAAGTGGTATAGTAGAAATAGAGCTGGATTTGGAAAGAGAGAACCTAGAATGAAATATAGATTCTGCTACTTAATATCTACATACAATTGGGCAAGCCTTCCTGGGCCTCAGTTTCTTCATCTGTAAAAGGAGGGCATTTCACCACATAACCTCTAAAACTCCTTCAGGCTGTAGATAGAGAATTCTATGATCCACCTACACCAGGGGTTCTTACTCTGAGTCCATGGATGAATTTTGGGATATCTGTAAACTTGCATGGGAAAAAACTCCAATCTCATTTCAATATAATTGGTTTCCTTTGTAATTATATATGTATATATACGTACATATATATATATATATTTATGTTATGTATCGAAAACAATTTCTGAGAAGTGGCTCAGGGCTTCCCAAGATTGCCAAAGAGGACCATGACACACAAAAAAAACAAAGGTTAAGAACCCTTCACCTATGCTGATCTGCTAATCTTAAGCCTTCATCACCTTGGAATATGAATCCTTATGAGTTGCCATAGATAAAGGAGACATTACCAAGGAATCATCCACAGTAAAGAGCAAGATGCTCCAAATTTAGTTGGCGTGGTCCTCAGGTGACAGTGCTGACATAGCCTAGGAGGGTTAGGGACTCATGGTTTTGTCTACAATATAATGAGGAAGTAAGCATTTTCACCTATCTGATAATTTAATTTTGGTGTTCAGTACTATTAAATCAACAACAACAAAAAAGACTCAGTAGAAAGCTGACCTGTCGTCCAGTCAGTGCAACTCTTCATGACTCCATTTTGGGTTCTCTTGGCAAAGATCCTGAAGAAGATTCCTTCTCTAGCTCACTTTACAGATAAGGAAACTGAGTTAAATGAATTGCCCAAGGTCACACAGCTAATAAGTGTCTGAAGCTGGATTCGAACTCAGGAAGGAGTCTTCCTGACTCCAGGCCTAGAGATATATCTGCTGAGCCACCTAGCTGCCTGAAATTGGCCTAGCCAGGACCTTAGAGGAGTGACTGGTATTTAATTAATAAGTTGATAGTAATCACTCCATTAAAGTTGAACCTAGTTCAGCTTCCTGGTTCCACAGTGAGCTTATTATCTCAGTGGTAAAATGCCATAGATTAGTAGTTGGGTGAGTAAGTATGTTTGCTGTTGCTGTGACCTTGGGCAAGGCACTTTATTCTGGGCTCTGGCTCCTTTGTCACTAAAAAAAAAAAAAATCTGAGGTTCCTTCCAGCTTTAGATCCACAAGCCTATAATCTTATGATGTCTATATTCCATATTAGCCTTTCCTCCTCGAAAATTGAAAAGTGAAATATAACTCTAAAGTGGAAAGGACCGGATTAAGCAGAATAGGTATTAAGACTGATAAAGGAAAAACATTTGAGATTCTGTCCCCACACTAGGACTTCACAACTAAACTAAAACGTTTCGCGAAGTTAGCGGTTATATCTGAATTAATGCTGCCAAAGGCTACATGAATTTGTAGTGAAAAGGTAAAAATCCTGAGAATATTGAGTTTTGTTTCACCCTCAAAATTCAGGAAATGGCTCAGGAATCCAATTAAACCTAATAAGATAGAATTTAATAAATGCTTATTTATCTTTCTGATAAAGTACATTGCTGGGCATCTGGGATATGAAGACAAGGGAAAATCACAAAATAATCAAGTCCTACCCTCAAGGAGCTTATATTACACTGGAGGAATACAAGGAATACAAGACACACATAAATAAGTATAATACAAGGCAAATGTCAAAAGTTCAATTATAAAAAGGCAAACAAATATTAAGTAAATATTTGATTAATATTTTAGCTAGCATATTGATTTTAGGTCACATTTATGACATAGAAGGAGGTGGGAGGGCGAGAGGAGAGAGAGAGAGGGTGAGGGAAGGGAAGAGAGATTTTATAATGCATCAGGATTTTTGATATTGTTGGATATAGTACATATGTCCATTTTACAGGAGTTGGAGCATAATTTTACTACTTTAGATGACTAGACCTTAACAAATATAACCTCCTTACGTCTGATTTGCTTTCTTTTGTACGTACTCTGGATGGAAGAAGTCTGCTAGAGCTGTGGATTTTGGGGAGCAATAAAAATTCCCAGTGTTGGGAAGCAGCCTGGCCTGTTTCAGTTGGAATGTTTCATTTTTGATGGATAATTGATTTGTTGACATAGGAGGATGTCTCCAAGCCCTTTGGGTCTCTGGAGACTTGATGCAACACTGTAGCCTGAATTCATATTTACTAAGGACACCCTTTAAACTTGACACTGGACAGCCTTCACACTGAAAGGCAAGATTCAGAGAGAACTTTGTAAATCTCAGCACTGGTGAAACAGCTTCACCAAGAAGACAAATACTCATCCAAGGAACTTGATGTGAACCCTATTTGGGGTCAGGTAGACTAGAGCTGACCTATGTGTGGAAGGATAACATGGGGAAGAAAGCACCCTTTTCCAGTATGCCTTTACTGGAACTGAGCAGAGAAAGGAGGTCTGAGATTCAGGTGGCCAACTCCTATGTAACTGATTCTTTCCAGTTACCAGTTTTTACTGGAAAATATGGTCTGAAGTAGTGGCCTCCTTTACTTGCTCAAGCAGCCCAACACAGGCCAAGCAGGAACCTACGTAGAACAAGGGCACAATTTATTGTAACTAATATTTAAACATCTCTTAACCATTTAACATGTATAAAATTGTGCTATTATTTTGATCAAATTATTATCTTTTTTTTGTCACTGACAAAGTTTTTGAGTACTGTGCCCCAAACCCATTTTTCCCATAAGATCTTTGAGGTTTATTGTACAATTTTGCTTAGTACAATGCTTTTGGGAGATTCATGAAAGGTAGAGCAGAACTGACCATACCTCTGTTTCAATCTATGCCCTAGTCCATTTGGCTGTACCGCATGCTGGAATTTACTATTTCTCTGGTACCTGGGGGTGGGGGGCAAAGGCTTCATGACCAAGCTGGCCCCACACATAGACAGAATAGAGAGCTACCTCCATGATGTGCTTTAAAGGGCACTATGAGGTCTTGCCCCAAAATACCTCCCCTAACAGTTTCCCTGTGGTGTCACCTACTCAGAATCTCCTATTATCATCACTGCCACCCCTTAGGAGGACGAATTGTCTCCAGAAAGTCCTTTGACCCAGCAATACCACTGCTATGTCTGTGTTCCAAAGAGATTTTTAAAACATGGGGGAGGAGGACCTATTTGTACAAAAATATTTACAGCAGCTCTTTTTGTGGTGGCAAAAGTTGGAAACTGAGGGAATGTCCATCAATTGGAGAATGGCTGAACAAGTTGTGGGACATGATTGTGATGGAACACTGCTGTACTATAAGAAATGATGAGAAAAACCTGGAAAGACTTACACAAACTAATGCAAAGCAAAGTGAGGAGAGCAGGAACATTGTACACAGTAGCAGCAATATTACTCGATGATCAACTGTGAATGACTATTCTCAACAATACAAAGATCTGAGACAATTCCAAAGGACTCATGATGAAAAATACTAAACACCTCCAGGGAAGAACTGATAGAGTCTGAATGCTGATTGAAGCATAGTATTTTTCACATTATTTGTGTAGATTTTTGTTATCTGTGTCTCCTTTTACAACATGACTAATACGGAAATATGTTTTGCATGATTGCACATGTGTAACCTATATCAAATTGATCACCCTCTCAGAGAGAGGGAAAGAAAGGGGGGAGAGGATTTGGAACTCAACATTTTTAAAAATAAATGTTAAAGGTTGTTTTTACATGTAATTGGGGGGAAATAAAATATTTTTTTAAAATGTCCTTGTAAGTCGTGCGTGGCTTGGAGGAGAAGAAAATATCTTTCCTATGGAGGTTTTGAAATCTACAGGATTCCTCCCCTATTAGAAGACTTTATTATAATAGCAAGTTGTCACCTGTGAAAACCCACAGAGCCAGGATCAGGAGGGATTAGAGACAATGATAATAAGATGACATTTTATCTTTCTACTGCTCTTCACAGCTACAAAGCTTCCCCTGTATTCTTTTATTTGAGCCTCATAATAACACATTAAGCAGGTTTTCATCTTTTTTTAATAGATAAAGAACCTGAGGTTTAGAGCTGTGAGATGACTTGCCCAAAGTGAGTTAAGTGGTAGAGGGTGATGGGCTTCTGAAACAGGATCCATTTTAATAGCCAGGCAAAAAGGCAGCAATAGCAAAGAGCTTTGGGTGGTAAGATACTATAGCCTCAGAGCAAGAAGGTACCCTAGAGGTTGTCTTTTTAGAGAAGTGTCAAACCCATTCCAGAGTTTAGGGAACCAGATTAAAATGTAATTGGGAAACATTTAACAAAATAAATAAAAATACAATAAAACACAGATGATGTCTAAGTGTGGTTTTCTAAGTCAATGTGCAACCTGCAGGAATCTATTTCTATTTGAGTTTGACCTCATTGATTTACTCCATATCCCCCTTTTAGAGAGGAAATTGAGGCCCAAGAAGATTAAGTCACTTGTCCATGGTAACACAGGTGGTGGTGGAGAGCAAAGGTGGAGTTTGAACCTTAGCCCTCTGACTGGGCACCCGGGGCTCTTTACACTGCCTATGGCCAGTGGCAGCCTAAGACAGCACTGGAAAAGCAAAGATTCCCCCAAGCGTTTGAAGGCACTATGGAGGGGCCAAGTTTGGGGGAATCTGACAGAGGGCTCAGTGGTAGTAGTGATTGTAAGCTTTGGATTTGAATGGAAGAAGCATAAGGGTCACTGAAGGTCAATTTTAATTCTTCAAAAGCTCAACACCTGTTTGGCCCTGAAACCATAGCCTCCTGGGTACAGGAGTGAATCTACAATTGTCCTTTGACAAAAATATACCTTACTAAAAAATTCTTCCCTGAGCGGCTGTCATTTCCTCACTTCCTGGTACTGGCAAGATGTGTTCGAAGCCTCTAGGTTCAAGGAAACAGGAATAGTGGTGACTTCTGTAGGACATCCCCAGGTAGAGCAGGAAAGTCCCTCCTGTTGCTACTGTCCCAGGGCCATGTCAGGGTAAGAAGAAGGACATTTGGCGAAGACGCTCAATTCCAACTCGGAAGTCCAACCCTCCTTCTCCTCCTCTCTCTATTGCAGGTATTCATAACATTCATTCATTTATGTTGCTTAGCAATAGACATGCAGAAAGTTGGAGATGGAAGAAATTTCAGATGCCTCTAAAGCTAGTCCTCTCATTTTGCAGATGAAGAAACTGAATTTTATAAATATTAATCCACTTGCCCAAGGTCCCTCGAGCGATGAGCATTACAGGTGGGATGTGAATCCAGGGCCCAGACTCTAAAGTTAATGTTATTTTCCCACCAAGCCATGCTGCCATCTCCTGTCCCCTTTTCTCTCATTCTGGCATCCTTGCCACCACCACCCAGATACCTGTCCCTAGTACAGCCCTTACTTAGAAATTCCCTCCCCCAAAGCAGTGACCCGATCTCCAAAATTATGCCTCATTCCTTACCCACACCAAAATTTTCCATCCCTCTATTGTGATTTCAGACAACCAACACAACCTGAGACTTATGGGTAACAAGGGATAAATGACTAATTCTGGCTTAACATGTCAGAGACTATAATGCCAAGCAGGGTGGGACTTTTTGCCTTTGTTTTTTGTTTTGGAGTGCTTCTTAGCACTAAGGCAATCAAGTGCCTTTGACTGAGTCCTTTATTTGAATCAAGAGTCTTGTTTGAATCAAGAGTCTTTGATGACCTGCTTAAGAAACAAGAAGGCCCCAGGCTTCACATCCTTTTGCTAAATAGGTACTAAGCCCCAGGGCCCTGAGAAGTGTATATATGATCTGAGGTTGGTGGTTTTGTTGTTGTTGTTTTGGGGGCACCTTCATTGGAAGAGTGTTGGTGATTTGACCAGATGAGACTCTGGGTAGACTTTGGAGTCTCCCCAGCTTTGAAAACCCAGTTGTTGGTGCTTCTCTCTCTGGTAACTATGTATTGTGATTTGGTCAGACAGAAAGAAGAAGCCTGTCTGTTGGTTTCTGTTATTCTCTCTGCTCATAATTCCTGTTTGTAATTTCTGTCTATATTTTCTCTGAAAGTTCAGAGGGATGACTTGTTTCCCTGAACTGAGTGATACATGTATATTTAATTAAAGTAAGATTGTTAACCCTCTTGAAGTTGCTTTCCTTAGAAAAACAGATCAAAGAATCTGTGCTAGCAGCCCTCCTGTGTGCTCTTGTTGTTGGTCTTTCACCTCCACAGCAGCTGCTGGCAACATTGTTGTTACAGAGATATTTGAAAAAATGAAGGAATGAAGAATTTTTAAAAATGGTTAATTAATTGCTCTGTATCCCCTGAGATGCAAATCAAAATTAAAAACAATTCCTATCTTTAGGGAGCTCACATTCCAATAGAAGGCACCAAGACCACATAAAGGTCTCAGCTCTAAGTCAAATGGAAAGGCCCCATGTTCTTAAGGATACAGTGCAGTGTCAAAGTACATAGTAATGGATCTTCTTTAAAGAATTTTCCATTCATAAAGCCATATCCTTGTGTGATTCTATGCCATTTGACAGGACTTTGGTGGTGAGAACTTTCTGGCTCTTCAGTAGCTGTGGCTCCTGAGGAGGTGGAGGCTGCTCACTGTAGAGAAAGTTGCTAAGCCACATCTCCAGCAGGGTTGTTTCTCTTGATCGTGGTTGTAGGGTCTGTTATTTAAGGGCACTCCATTCTTAGGGATTTCAGGTTTACTCATCTATTGGTAAAAATTGATGGTAGTAGTGGTAGTAGTAGTAGTAATAGTAGGCTATGGTGGTAGTGGTGGTAGGAAAGGCAGGTCCCTCCTTTGCAAAGTTTGCTCCTGTTAACAATATTTTCAGGGGCTAGGCTAGAAGTAAAGTTGATGGTCTAAGGTGGGAAGTTGCTGTCCTCAGGGCTCTTGGTGTCAAAGACGTGGGTCTGAGGAGAGGCCAGAGAAGGCAATGCCTTTTCCTAAAAGGGGTTCTCCCAAACAATAGAATTTCGGGGTTGTAGCCAAAGTATTTGGTGATTCCAATCATATAGCCCAGCCTCCTGGCTCCCCTTAGATTACAATATATAAAGATCGTGTGTATATGTGTTTTTATGTTGTCTATCCTATTAGAAAGTAAGCTTCTTGAGGGCTACAACTCTTTATATTTCTCCAGTGCTTAGCACAGTGCCTGGATCATCTCAAGCTCTTTAAAAATACTTTTTGATTGTTACATGCATGAAGCAGTAGAGAGAGAGAGCAGACATTTGAGACCGAAAGACATGGGCTCGGTCCCAGCCCCTGACATATACAGACTGTGGAACTCTGGGTGAGTTGTTTAATTTCTTAGTGACCCCAGGCAACTCTCATCAATTGCAGAAATGTTGATCTGAATTGGTAAAGTAAGAGTGCAACACTGAAAGTTCCCTATACCATGTTTTTGTATGTAATACTTATGTGTGTGTACATAGTTGTGGGAGTGTTGGGAGGAGGGGGGTGATCAATAGCTACTGCAAGGGTGACCACACCATTTTCCCTCTGTCCCTTTAGGACTTTGGCTCCCTGTGGCTCTTCAGATGTTATCCTTGGCAACAGACAGCCTAGAAACTAATTTTGAGTTGGTATTGAAGCACAGCTTGCCCTGGACGATTCCAAAATGTCCCTGGAAGGGCTTCCCAATCTGGCTTTGGGCTATTTGGTAACTAAGCCAAAGTGGGGGTTGGGGGAGGATGGGAAGGAAGAAAGGAATAGAAGGAAAGAGCAAGAGCAGGGATGCCGGTCAGGCTGAATTAGCCGCAGCCTGGCTTTTTCAATCATTTAGTTCCTTATGTTGATAGTCAAATCAGAGCAAAGCTCTGAAATGGGCTATGTTCTGTAACCTTCACTTCTCTCCAATATATCCCTTCTTCCTTTTCTTATTCTTCAAAATCAAAGCCTTCCACATTCAAGTTGTCCTAGCCCCTCCTGTGGGGGGCGGGGGGAGGCAGAACTCTAATAAGTTAATTCTCACTGAGGTATTGGTTTCCCTGCCTCAAGTCTCTCCTCCCCTCCATCCCTGCTTTAGAAGTTCCAGGGGCTCCTGTCGGTTCTAGGATCAAAGACAAACTCTTCTTCTTGGTATTTAAAGCTCTTTACCACCTGGCTCTAAACCACCTTTCCAGTTTTATTATATATTGCTCCTTTTCATCCTTCTACATTTCCACTGAGTTGGCCTATTTGTTGACGCTTACACAGGGCAGCCCAACTCCTATCTGTGCCTTTGTGTTATTTGTTCCCTCTGCTTGGATCTGACTGCCAGCTCATCGAGCTCAGCTCAAGCAGTACCTCCTATACCAAGCCCTTGTCGTTACCCAGCTATTAGTGCCTCCTGGACACTTCACATGACCTTGTATTTAATTGTATATGTTTTGTGTCTACATCGATGTGAGTGTGGTATGTCCCCCACGCACTTTAAGGTCAGGGACCAGTTAGTATCTGCCTTTGGACCCCCAGTGCCTTGTAGAGTCCTAGCTATATAATAGGTGCTTAATAAATGCCTATTGATCAATTGACTAATGTATTATTCCTATTGCAAAGCATTGGCATTTTAAAAGAAAGGATAGCACTCCTTAAGCCAAAGGAATGAATTTCCAGTATTTAATCTACTCTGTTTTAAGGCTAGCCTTGGATCCTGGCTAACTTGAGAAGATAGTCTTCTCCCTATGCCAATTTTGATCGGTATTTTTTTTAAGAAAGAAGGAGAAGGGCAGAGTCAAAACGGCAGAGTAAGAGTCAACATTTTTATCTTGCTCCCCTCCACTACACACCCCCTCCACAACAATTAAAAGAATGGGAATCATGAATAAGGGTTGATCATGATTGTAGGATCTGTCATTTAGGGGCACTTCCATTCTTGGGGCTTTCAGGTTTACTCATCTATTGGTAAAAATTGGTGGTGGTAGTAGCAGTATTAGTAGCAATAGTAGTAGTGGTAGTAGTGGTAGTGGTAGTAGTAGTAGTAGTAGGTGATGGTGGTGGTGATGGTAGGAAAATTGCATTTATAAGAGAAGTAGCCCAGGTAAAAGCTGAAAGTCAACCTTGGATTAATGAAGAGACCTTGAAAGGTAAAATGGAAAACTTTCAGTTGCAAGGGAGAGTAGAAGGCTTGAATATCTTAATTGAGTCTGGAGAGGTCAACAAAATAATGAATATGTCTTGAGGGCCTAAAGTGAATTCCTGCAGTCTTCCCTAGCTACTCCCAGGAGATCTGTGGAATCAATCCATACAACCCAGAAGTGGAGCAGGTTGCTTGACAGACTAACTCACAGGGAACTTTGTGAAGATATTTGGGAGAAAGGACATGAAAGCCCTGAAGTTCCAGGGCTGTAAGTTGCTTAGGTCATGTGTATCTGCTATACCTTGCCTTACTACTATTATACTCTGGATTCCTGCTCATTCTTTCTCTCTCCTTGACTTTTAGGTTATTTGTGAGAAAATGTACCCTTATCATGGAGGTGAAATGATTTGTAACTGTTCTTGCTATACCTTTTGAGTAAATGCCTTTACTTAAGCTCTGTGTCTACTGGCTGATTGCTAGGGAAACATACTGGTAGGGGCTCATGAGCTAGTGTTTGGAAAGAGCTATGCACAAAACCCTGGGAGTAGTAATAGCCACCCCTATGGGAACCTAGGGAGGAGTGGATAAAGTATAGGACTTGAAGTCAGAAGACTCATCTTCCTGAGTTCAAATCTGACCATAGACACTAGCTGTGTGACCCTGGAAAAGTCACTTAATCCTTTTTGCCTCAGTTTCCTAATCCAGAAAATGAGCTGGAGAAGGAAATGGCAAAACACTACAGTATCTTTGCCAAGAAAACCCTGAATGGGGTCACAAAGTTTCAGACATGACTGAAAATAACTGAACAGTAATAACATGGGAACCTATGCCACCATTGAATGAGTCTCCAGGGGAGTCATTCATTGCACATTCATTTACATAGTTAAACTTGCCAGGGGCAGGGGATAAGAAAATGTAGTGTCTTGGGTTCCTTCTTGCAAAAGAAAGGGTGCCCAGGGTTTAAGGAAGTGTCCTTTGCTATTAGAGCTCATAGCCAGACTAATGGAGTTTGGTTGCTTGGAGTTCCCAGCTTTGGTGCCCTGTTTGTGTCTGCCCTCCCCAAGCCCTGAATTTCATCCCTATTCCTCCTAATTGATAAAGACTCCACTTCCTCTTCTCTCACTCTGTTTAAATCCTTTGCTGTCCAGCTTTGAACCTCATTATTTGACTGGAACTACTTTCTCCAAAGTTACCAATGACCTCTTCATAGCCAAATCTTATGGCCATTTCTCAGTTCTCTTCTTTCTTGACTTCTCTTGAGCCTCTGAAATAGTTAATTACCATTTCATCCTGGATACTTACTCCTTTCTAGATTTCTGTGACACTACTTTCACCACGTTCTCTTCTATCCTTCTCATCACTCTTCTGTCTCCTTTGCTGGATTGGCATCTATGTTTTACATCCAATAAAGACATGTATCCTCCAAGGCTCTGTGCAGAACTTTTGGCCCTTTCTGCTTTATACTATCTCACTTAGTGATCTCATCATTTCCCATGGGTTCTATAATTATCTCTATATGGCTGATTCTCAGATCTATGTATTCAGCCTTCATCTCTCTCCAGATCTCCAGTGCTACATTAATGACTGCTTTTTGGACATATGAATTTAGATATCCTGTGGGTCTCTCAAACTCAACATGACCTCATCTTTCACCCTAAATTCTCCTTTCTTCCAAGCTTTCCTATTATTTTTGAAGTCATTGCTATCCTCCAAGTCACTCTGGCTTACAACCTTGTTGTCATCCTCAAGTCCTCACTCATATTCATATTCAATCTGTTGACATACCTGTTCTTTCTGCTTTCATACCATCTGTGTGACACATGTCACCTTCTTTCCATTCATATGGCCACCATGCCCTCATAGCATCTCACCTAGGCCATTGTCAATAGCTTTCTAATTGGCCTCCCTGCCATGAGTCTCCCCACATTCTAGTCCATCTTCCACTAAGCCATCAAAGTGATCTTCCTAAAATGTGGGTCTGACTTTGTCATCCCTTCACTCAATAAATTCCAATGGCTCCCTGTTGCCTCCAGAATCAAACATAAAATCCTCTGTTGGATTTTAAAGCTCTTCATAACCTGGTCTTTTCCTGCTTTTCCACTCTTCTTACCCTTTACTCTATGATCTAGAGGCATTGAGCTACTTGATTTTCCTTTCTCCTGGCTGCCCCCATCCCTGAAATGCTCTCTCCTCTCACCTCTGACTCCCACCTTCCTTGGGTTCTATTGGCTCAGTTCTATTGGCTCACCTCGGTCTCCCTACTGCTTTCCTCTGAAATTATCTTCCATTTACACTATATGGGACAGCTAGGTGGAGCAGTGGATAGAGCGACAGCCCTGGAGTCAGGAAGATCTAAGTTCAAATCCACCCTCAGACAATTATTAGCTGTGTGACCCTGGGCAAGTCACTTAACCCTGTTTACCTCAGTTTCCTCGTCTGTAAAATGAATGGGAGAAAGAAATCACAAACTACTTCAGTATCTTTGCCAAGAAAACTCCACATGGGGTCACAAAAAGTCAGACATGACTGAAGAGACTGAACAACATATCTCATAGGTACATAGTTAATTGCATGTTGTTTCCTTCACTAAAATGTAAGCTCTTTAAGAGCTACCATATTTTTACCTTTCTGTATATCCTCAATCCTTAACACAGTGCCCGGCATAGAATACATATTTAATAAGTGCTAACTGACCAAGTGACCCATCATGACTCACCAGCCTGTGTCCCAATCCCTCAGAGCCTTGTTAGATGACAGCCTGTATAATAAACCAATTCACTTCAAAGTGCTAATGGCCCATAGTAACTTAATGTATTAATAGAATGATAGATTAGGATAGGAAGGGTCCTCAGAGATCATTTTGGTCCAGTTTGCTCATTCTGCAGATGAAGATCTGAGGTGTGGAGAAGGTAAGTGATTTGTGCAAGGTTGAAGAATCTGCAGATTCAAACAAACATCCTCTCACACCCAAGTCAATGCTTTCCCACAACAGCCCTGGGCTCCCAGAATGATAACTATCTTCACCACCTGCCAGATAAAGGGGACAGTGTGACCTGGATGGTGAGCATGCTCTAAGAGGAACAGTGGAAAGAACTAAGGATGTGTGAACTGGAGAAGAGAAGACTTGAAGGGAAAGCTGATAGATGTCTTGGAATATTTGAAAAGCTAGTATACAGAAAAGACTTACTATCGGTGGTTCCAGGGGAAAGAACTAGGATCCACGAGTAAAATTTACAGGGAAATTTATAGATTTTGGCTCATTATCAAGAACATCATTGTTGTTGTTGTGGTGGTGGTGGTGCTTGTGGTTGTGATTGTTGCTTATCTTTCGTTTCTGGAGAGGACCATGACATCAGGAAGGTGATGCCATGACTTGCCAGGATTTAATGGAAGGCTATGCATCCTAATGACTGAAAGTAAGATGAGCTCCTTGTCACTCCATGTGTTCAAGCAGAGGTGAGATGAGTACTTGTTCAGAATGTTATAGGAGAAATTCCTGCATTATGTGGGAGGCTGGACTATATGTGACCTTCACAATCCTTCTCAAATTCTAAATTCTAAACTTTAAAATTCTCTGGCTTAATGTGTTATCCTTCCCAAGTTAAATATTTGAGTTTAAACAAAGACCTTCTAGAATAAATACCTTAAGCTTAGTGGAGCAAATATGGTAAAAATAAATAAAAAATCATGGGCATTACAAGCCAGTGAGAAAGCCATTTCAGAGCAGGGGACAGTTTCAACAGCCTTCCAATGTAAGAATCTGCCTATTTTGATAACAAGTAAGGCTTGTCCTGTGCATTGGGAGCAGACCCACTGCCTGGTGTTCCAGTCACATCTCTTCCACTACTCAAGTATGTAAGGATGCTGAGGGTACTAACCAATGAGACAGGAGGCCTGATTCAGTTCCTAATTCTTTTGTTAGATAAATAAGCACTTCTCTCTGACTCAATTTCGTCTTCTGTAAGATGGAAATAAGAATACCTTTCTTACCTCTTTCCTATGGATGTTACAAAGATTAAAGAAAATAATAAATGCTCCTGGAGTCAGAAGACCTAATTTCAAATTTCACTTCTGATAAAGCCATATAAACAAAACAACACTATAGAACACAAAACAAATTTCATCCTTCTTCTACATGATAATCTTCATATGATCCATGACAGCTATGATCCCTCCTTCCCAAGTCTTATTGGTCACATCATTTAACTTTTCTGAGACTTTGGCATCTTCATCTGTAAAATAAAGTAATTGTCCTAGGTGGTCTCAGAAGTACTTTCCAGCTCTAGCTCTATGAACTTATGCGACTATAATATGTTTATGCAAAAATATTCTTCAAAGAATAATTCTCTAAGTAAATATAAGGCACATTGGCATCAGATAATCACCAATAAGAGGCAAAATAGGGTTGCCCACCCTGAGTTCCTTGAATATTACCATTTTCCTGGCCCCAAAGTAAAGCCCATTACAAATCAGTTAACAAACATTCAATGAGTATGCATCAATCAATATGCATTTATTAAGCTCCCACCATGCTCCAGGCATTTTAGAGAATACAAAAAGGAGCACCTTACAATTCCTGTAATCAATGACATTTTAGGCTAGTGAAACAGAACAAATAATACTCAAGAAGATCTGTGATCTCATTATTGGATGTGCTCTCCAGTGATGCATATTTCAACCCCTCCATCCTTACTGATCAGGTGCAAACTTTGTCCATGCCTTCCCATGAGTTCTCCATGGAGGGTCTACCTAACATGTTGGATGCCTTCCTCAATTTCTCCTTTCTTTCTCCTGACATTTCATATATTCTGGTGGAGTTTTTGGCCAACTACCTATCATTTCCACCCCTCACCATGTGACCATCCTATCTTCTCCTATCGTAGATTTCCCTAGAGCTGTCTTTCACTTCTCTTCTATAAAGCACCTCATTGATTATATGTGATAGTCTGCTTATATCTATCATGCACCACTCCACTGTCCCATTTTTGATACTGACTTTCAATTCTCTGGAGGCTATTGTGTTTCCTCTCTTGGGGAGATCTCTGTAAAATGGGTATAATAATAGAACCCACCTCCCAGAGTCTTTGAGAGAATCAATAAATAATAGTAAAGCTCTTAGCACAGTGCCTGGCACATGGCAAGGGTTATATAAATGTTAGCCATTGTTATCTTGGAGCAATTTCTACAGCAATTTGTAGATGATACTAGAAAAAGATGGAACTTTGTTTCTGGGGGAAGCCCAGGGTCATGAAAAAGAAGTTTGTAATTTCCTGGAGCCAATCCAGTCTAGTTCCTCTTCTTCCTGTTTAGTTCTGGGCCCAGCTCATCCATCTGTATTGTCTTTCCCTGACATACAGAAGGATGGACAAGACCTAGAGGTTGTTCGTCCAACTGCAGGCCATAATCTGGGCAATAATAACAGCTATTATGTATATAGCACTTCGAGGTCTGTCAAGTGCTTTTCCATTCATTATCTTATTTGATGCTCACAATAACCCCATGAGGTAGGTGCTATCATTATTGTCCATTTTACAGATAGAGAAGCAAGCTGACAGGTTAAGTGACTTGCCTAGAGTCACACATCCAGTAAGTGTCTTAAGCAGAATACAAAATCATGTCTTCCTGACCCCACCTCTGGCTCTTTATCACCCAGCTGGTAGAGAGGCATTCTTTATCCATTGGGTCTTTCCAGTGTGGGTGGTCAGGTGAATCTCTTTCAAATGGTTGTAGATCTCATTCAGACCAGCCAGCATAATGTCATCTGCAAATGGAATCATCTGGAGCACCTCATCATCCACAACAGATCCCTCTTCACTTTGAACTCTGTATGGATTTCTTTCATTATAGTGCTAAGGTTTGGGGGGGAGCAGAATATACATTTCTCTGTTTTATCCTTTGATTTTTGTGATCAGAGGGTCATTGAAGAGGGTTAGCCTAATGGCATTCAAGACATATACACAAAAAGGCATCTGTTGTTTTTCGTCCTTCATTTTTGAAGAGAACCAATGATATCACAAGGTCATATCTTGATTTGTGCATGAATTGGATTTAAGTGAGGCAGAGTTGCATAAAGTCATCAACCTCACTCTCTCTTCCAGAGGCATTGAAGTCCAGTGGCAAGACAAAAGTCAGGATGACTGGCAATGGCCCAGGATGCAGTGGGTGACCTTAGCATCTTTTAAATCTAACCAAGCTCTAAATGCTCCACAATGCTTTCTTCAGCTGCCTTCATGGCTGCTGGAGCAAATTGTTCTCATCCTTCCCTTCCACTGGGGAAAGTCTTCACATGCTTGGGGTAGACACCCCCCAACTCACCAACAGGTTTAAGGACTATTGTATACCCTCAACCCAGGTTAGCCTGTCTGCCAAGACAGTTTACCAGGTGTAGTAGGAAGGCTGAATTTATGATCTCAAAAAGGTTCATAGAAATATCTGAATGGTTTGAAATCATTGGGTATACAGAATTCTCCAAGCAGAAGGCATCAAAAAATTTATTCAGGGCCCAGAGCAACAAATTAGCGAACCAACCTCCCCATTCCAGTATTGTGAACACAAGCCTCCAGGC
>CM053622.1:318364402-318393363 GCA_028646595.1 Phalanger gymnotis | reverse complement strand
CAACTAGAGACCAGAGTCCAGAGACCCATTGGTTCCCGAATTGGCCCCTTTTAAGTCCTTAATCTACGCCCACACAGGTTTCACACCTGATAGGGCTTTGGGCCTGAGGCTTAGCATTCAACAGGTGAAAGTACTTTCACCGTAAACAAAAGCCAAACTCCTCAAGGGCACCCGTTAAACTAAGCCCATTTTGCCTTACTGGCACACCAGGTTGTGGCTATTGCACCAGCTATGGCTTCTTGGCGCCAAAGGTGAGGGTTGAGTGCCAGGTAGACATCAAAGGTGAATGAGCAGCCCTGAAACAGGCTTGGAAAGCCCTCATACCAGAGGTGCTAGACCTTCTTGAATACTCATACACCACCCCCCAAAAAGGAATCTACCAATACGAAGCAATATATAAGTACCAAATTAATTGTACAACTAATAAATGGTATAAGATGAAAGTCATATTGCATAAGGTTGGTTTGAGTCTTGAAATCGGCCTTGAAGGATGAGTAAAGCTGAAAAGAGAGGTAGGATATTCCAGTGAAGTGACCAACAACAGATCCATTAAATCCTTCATAAATAAGGAATATATGAGGACAGGGGAGCCAGGAAGCCACCGAGTAGAGAGTTAACGTGGGTTGGGAGGGAGAGGACATGGAAAAATTACAGAAGACGGGATCCGTAATTAATCAATATAGCACAACTGTGGACTATTTAGCAGCTTGAGCAGATAACAGATAAATACCTCTTCCTTCCCCTCCTTTTTTGCTTCCCACTAGCAAAGATGACTCCTACCGAGCAAAGGACTTGGGCATCCTGCTATTCATAGTCATAGACACATAAAATCTCTGACCTAGAGGGAACTTTAGAAATCACCTAATCTGTTAGTCTCCTCATTTCACAAAGCCAAAGAGGTAAGTGACTTGCCTGATATACCATCCAGTTAATTAGCTTGTTGACCTGTCAAATTCACCATTAGTTATTCATTCTTTTGTTTGAAACACTGCCTCTCTCCGTCTTCTTTTCTTTAAAAAAAAAAAAAAAGGCAAACACTCTTGGGTGAGGTAATGAATTCATTACCAAACTTCAGTAGGAATGGCTGTATTAGATTGCTGTCTTGGGAAAGAAGGGAACTCTCTGCTGGAAGTAGGTAGAAAGTATCGGGTGGAGGGGTAGCCAGGGGCAAAAAAAGGGAAGGAAATAGTTGTAGGTAGGCAACCAAACAGAGAGTCTACTCACTTCACAATTTCACTGAGCTACAGTCCTGGCTTTTTCTGGTAGATTTGCACACCCCAAAACAAAGGCCCTTCTTTATTCCTAAGCTATTGCAGGACCCATGTCTTCAATTCAATTTGACATTTTTGTCTTCATGCCCTCTCAGGGGAAGCTGCCCCCTCAGCAGGGTGGGTCAGCCTTGAATATGAAGGCCATTTGATTCACCTTGGAATGGTGCCCTTCCAGCTTCAAAGAACTCAGGCCAGCCTCCAAAGGCACCAGCTTCTGGATCTCAGAGCCATGCAGCCCTGGAAGAAACAAGTTTAATCAATGTTTCTCAGTGACATTTGGGGAGCTCTGACATCTCACTGCTCTTTCTGAGGTGTTCTTATGACAGACTCTACCTGGGGGAAGCCAGCCTGAGCAATCGCAGGGGAGAGGTGCTGACCTTCTAATTCTGGTGCAGTTAATGAACCCACCAGCCTGGGGAGCCCAGGAGAGTTGAGTCCACACTGGTGGCTCCTGCCAACTTCCTCCTGTTGTTTCTGATTCTCTTTCCTTTCTTTGCTCCCCTCTCCCTTCCCATTATGCCTGACATTTCTGAGGCTGGGCTTTGTTACAAGCAATTAGCCGGTGTCAGGGAGCTGGGGAGATGAGCCTCTCACCAAGACACAGACAATGAAATTGGAAGAGAGTGTAACCTTCCCTAGGCTGGAAGTGGGGCTGTGGAGAGATAGAGCCTGGCCACTGGAGTGCTCTGTTGAAGCAAAGGTTCCCCTGAGCTTGCCTTGCCTATTCCTGCTTCTATACCTTTTACTTAAAAAGCACTTTTTGGTTTACAAAGAAGTTTCCTCATTGCAATCCAGGGAAGTCAGTAAGGCCAGTAATGTTCCCTCTCTTGAGATAAGGAAACTGAGGCCCAAAGAAGTTTAAATAAAGCTTTTCTGAGGCCACATAGCTAGTAGTATTTGAGGTGGGATTAAATACAGGAGTAGCATACCCTAGAAACTGGGTTAAAGTACCCTGGGCCGAAACTGAAGAACTCCAGATTCTGTCTGCTCATCTACCTCTACTTTATTGTATTAGTCTATGCAAATCACTTTTTAGATTGATAGGAGAGTACAATCTGCATCACAATATTATATTGTTATATAACTTTCAGAGCAAATCACTTTCCCTTTCTGGTCCTCAGTTTCTTCCTCTGTCAAAAAAAAATGTGTATGTGTGTGTGCGTGTGTGAGAGAGAGAGAGAGAGAGAGAGAGAGAGAGAGAGAGAGAGAGAGAATATTAGATGATCTCTTCTAATTCTGAGTCTAGAAAACTCTAAGTTCAGTGGTCTTTCTACTTCCTGTTGATCTGTCTCCTTGGAATGTCCTCCACCATTCTCTCTGCTTATGTGGACACTGGAGAGTTGTCGTCCTTCATTCACAAAGAGGACCAAAATGACATCATTGTATTAGAATCAAGTTACAGTATGTCCAACTATGGCTGATCAGACCAATATGAGCATGAAATGCTCTACCATAGGTCAGGCACAAATAATCCATCTGAACATTTGGGGGTGGATTCTCTAAATTTGTGCATATCAAGTTTCTTTTGAACTACTGCAATTCTGCTTTGTTCATAGAGCACAATACCTTCTCTGATTAGAACATGCCAGGCTGGCTAGTCCTGTGCCAGTGTCTCCCATGTCACGCAATCAATTCCAAAGTTCTTCAGAGAGACCTTGAGAGTGTCCTTGTATCACTTCTTCTGACCACCATGTGAATGCTTGCCCAGTATGAGTTCTCCATGAAATAGTCTTTTGGGAAAGTGTATGTTTTGCATTTAAACAATGTGGCCAACCCATCAGATCTGCACTCTCTACAGTAGAGTTTGAATTCTTGGAGTTTAGTTTGAGAAAGAACCTCAATGTCTGGTACCCTGTCTTGCCAGGTGATTTCCAGAATCTTCCTAAGAAAATACAAAAGGAAGCGATTCAGTTTCCTGGCGTGGCACCGGTATACTGTCCAAGTTTCACAGGCATACAACAATGAGGTCAACACCACAACGCTGTGGACTTTCAAGATGGTAGTCAATCTAATACTTCTTCTTTCTCCCACACTTTCCTTCAGGGCCTCCTAAACACTGAGCTAACTCTGACAATGAGAGCATCAACCTCATTGTCAATGTGTACATCCCTGGAAAGTATGCTTTGAATGTAAGTAGATGCTATCTGAGCTGAAAGGCTCACCTTCCTTTTTCTCCAAGAAGCCCTCTGGATTACCCCAACCCAAAGATCTCTGCATCTCTGAATTCTCAGAACACTTCTTATCTAGAGCACTTAATACTTTTAGCAGTTACCTCCA
Source organism: Phalanger gymnotis (assembly GCA_028646595.1). Lineage (NCBI taxonomy): Eukaryota > Metazoa > Chordata > Mammalia > Diprotodontia > Phalangeridae > Phalanger > Phalanger gymnotis. The sequence goes on along the minus strand of CM053622.1, from coordinate 318,389,815 downwards.
GAGGACTCAAAATTACCTGCACTTTCACTTCAACTCAACAGTTACTGAGGTCCCTGCTATGGGTAGGGAGTGGTGCTGGCCAATATAACAAGAGATATGATAAAGATTGTACTCTCAAGGAATTTACAAACTAATGGGTGAATGGGAGGGGAAGGAAAAATTCTCTGTTGGAACAAAGGCTCCCGGTAAAGCAGGTGGCTCCAGAAGATAAGCAGAGGCCTAAAATTGAAGAGCCCTCAGTTCTGCAGAGCCCAAATGGAGCCACAATGGAGATGCTAGTCTGTCTTGTTGGGCCTTTTCCAACCTTCCAAACTTCCTAGGCCCTTAATTTAGTGCAGGCTTATTGCTTTTCAGCACTTGCCTCTTCAGTTGACTGAATTTAGTTGTTGATGCCAAGGAGGGCAGTGGGACACATGGAGACAGAAGAGGCAAGTGCTGAAAAGCAATAGGCCGACACTAAATTACCTCCAGAGAATTTGCAGTTCTGGGCACTGTCACTTCAACTTGACGGCTATTAGGCATCTGCTGTGTGCAGGGCACTGTACTGGCCAATAGCTATATAGCAAGAGATGCAGTGAAGACCATACTCATAAGGAATTTACAAACTAATGGGTAGATGGGAGGGGAAGGAAAAATTCATACCTAATGAGCTATGATACGAGAAATATTGTGATAAGTATAAGGTAGAGCACCAGAAAGGTTCTGTAAGAAATCTCAAGAAACAGAGAAATAACTATCAGCTGGGATAGCGGAGTAAAGGGAGGCTTCGTGAAGAAGTGACACCTGGATGGAGCCCTGAAGGAATAGGTGATTCAGATGAGTGTAAGAGGGAGGTAGGGGAACCCATTCCAGAGCTAAGGGACAGTATGAGCAAAGATATAGAGGCAAGAGAAGGCAGAGAATGATTGAGATATAGCAAGAACTAGAACAAGTACTCTTTGATTCGATGACACTGGCCTCCTGGTTGTTGCATGAATAAGATACTCCATCTCCTGATTCTGGACATTTTTTTTAGCTGTCCCCCACGCCAGGAATATTCTCCCTCCTCATCTCTGAATACTGGCTTGTCTGGCTTCCTTTAAATCCCACCCCCCAAAATAATCCCATCATCTACAGGAAATGTTTTTTAGCACCTCTTAATTCTAGTGCCTTCCATCTCTTAATTATTTTCTATGTATCCTGTATATAGCTGGTTTGTATATTTGTTTGTTGTTTCCTACATTAGATTGTGAGCTCCTAGAAGGCAAGGACTGTCTTTTGCCTCTTTTTGTATCCTTAGCACTTAGCACAGTACCTGGCACCAAGCAGGCACTTAATAAATGTTTATTGTATTGAATTGAGAAAAGAAAGGAAAAACACCAATTAAAACTGGAAACATACATTGGATTCATATTATAGAAGGCCCTGAATGCCAGGATCTCTTTATATTTTATTCAAGAAGTTATGGAGAATCACCAAAGGTTTGAGACCAGTGCAGTAAAGTTGAAAGGGCACCAGATTTGGAGTCAGAGGGCAAAGATTTGAATTCCAGTTTTTCTACCTTCTATCCCTGTGACTTTTAAGTCATTTTATCTCTAAGCTTCATATTCCTCGCCTGTAAAATGAAGGGGTTCATCTAGGTAGCTTCTAAGGTTCTTTCCAGCTCTAAACATCTCTATGTCAATGGCTCTATCTGTCCAGCAGGATCATCACTCAAACAGTAGCATGATGGCAGCATTAGACATGAGATACACTTGAGGAAGGAAGGTCCCTAACAAGGAGATTACACAACAGCATAGACAAGAAGAGAGAAGGATATGTAAACTTGGATGGCTGAAGCAAGAAAATAAAGAAAGGGATGGAGTTCAGAGGTAAAATTGACAGCACTTGAAAAGGTGAAGTACTGAGTCTGGAGTTAGAAGGCCTAGGTTCAGGTCCCAGCTCTGCTGCTTACCCAGAATCACACTTACCGTTGTTGTTGAGTCATTTTTCAGTCATCTCTGACTCTTCATGACCCCATTTGGGGTTTTCTAGGCAGAGATACTGGAGATGTTTACCATTTCCTTCTCCAACTCATCTTACAGATGAAGAAACTGAGGCAAAGAGGGTCAAGTGACTTTCCCAAGATCACATGCTAATAAGTATCTGAGGCCAGATTTGAACTCAGAAAGATGAGTCTTCCTGACTTCAAGCCTGGCACTCCATCTACTGTACCACAAGGAAATATGATTTGGGGACAGTCACATCTCACAGGATCACAATCTCCTCATCTATAAAATGATGGAGTTGAACTAGACGATCCCCAAGCTCCCTTCCAGCTCAAAATCTATGACAAGTCTCCCTGACTACATTATCGATTTACTGAGGGAAGGGACCATGTCCTAATTGTTCATATATCCTACAATAACTCGTATAGCTCTCAGCAAATAGTAAGTACTTAATAATAAATATTTGGCTTTTTGATGAATAAATAATTTCAGCACCAAAACCCTGTGTAATTTCTTGATATTAAATTCTGCTTGGGGAACAGAATAATAGTATTCTCCAGTAGCTTCCCCTCCCGGGAATCTGAGACATATATAATTCAAAAGGTAGGAGCCGTGGGGAAAAGGAAATAAACAATTTTCTATTTCAGCTTGGTCCAAGAATAGCCTGAGGACCAGGACCCTGTTGTTCTTGCTGGTTAGTCTCCTTTCCACTCCTTGCATAGATTGCATGCCTCTATGCCTACTGAATACAAAAGACTAAGGGGCCATCCCTGAATCTTTTCTGTCAGAGGCTATAGAAGTCTCGGTAGTGTTGGTATGAACCCCTTGTTGTTTGATGCTGATTGGAAACTCACAAATGATTCATTTCAACCCTAGGATCAGATAGCATCCCAATGTCCATGCGTGATACCAGCTCCCAGGCCAGGTAAAAAGAAGACCCTGGGAATCACTCTTGATCTGAGAGAGGTTAAAATGAGTATGCTTGTAAAGAAGGTCGAATTGAAAGTTGAGTGGGTAGAAAAAAATGTCTCCCATTGGCTTCTTTGACATTAGGCAGGCAGTGCCTGTTCATCCGTTAATAGTTCTCTATCTGCCCAACATTGGTAATCCCTACTGTTCACTTCTACGGCTCTCTCACCCTTCTCTGGGCCCCTCCTTCTGTGCTCAGTCAGCCCAGTGGAGTTTAGCAAAGAGCTGTTCTCCCATTGTTTCTCTTGTGCAGGAGCTATTTTATCAGCTACTGTGAAAGCTTCTTAAGGGCAGTTTTCTTTTTAATCTCCTCAGCACCTTGGACAGTGCTGGACACATAGTAGGCTCTTAGCCACCACTGATTGATGGCAAGTTTTAGGATTGCAGAAATTTGCTGCTCCATTTGAAATTTAGCAATTGTGGAATTATGCTTCCGGGACATAACTTGTTTTTTAAAGCATGATTTAGGATCTTTTTGCCTTACTGCAAAGGTAGGTGCCAAGAAAGCCTCCAGTTTGAATGATTATAAATTTCAGAAACAACTTAGCTGCTTTTTATAAAAAGGAAAATTGGCAAGGAATTAGGGTAGAATGTGGCCTAATTGCTCTTTCCTACTTTGAAAGAAACAATTAAAATTACCTTGAAATTAAATTCTAAAAGGGTTGGAAGTGGGGTTTGTGAACGTAGAAGCTCTTTATTATTAGAAAGGTAATCCCTGGAGAAATGGCTGGAATTCTTAGGATTCACTGAGAAAGATGCTTGTCTTCCCCAGAGAACTCCAAGCTTCAAGAACCCCAACTCAATGATAGACTCAACTAACTCCAAGTTAGACACTTGGTTGTGTTTATGAGAAACCTCTTCCTCCCACAAACTAGGAACTAGAGAGTCAGATGTAAAGATGATTAATTTATATTTTTTCAGGTCATAAACATCCAAGCAAAACTAAAAATGCAAGCAGATATATCAAACCCCTAAAGATCCAAGGGTAAACGTAAATTACTTATTTAATTCTTTTAAAAATCAATCAATAGGAGCAGCTAGGTGGTGCAGTGGATAGTGAACCAACCCTGAAGTCAGAAGGACCTGAATTCAAATCCAGCATCAGACATTTACTAGCTATGTGACCCTGGGCAAGTCATTTAACCCCAATTGTCTCCAAAATAATATATCAATAAATAAACATTATTGACTATCTATCAAATAGAAGGCACTGTGCTAGGTACTAGAGGCACCAACTTGCATTTTAAGACACAGTCCACCTTCGTGGAGTTTACAGTCTAGTTGGGAAGATAAACCAGTTCACAAGATTTACCAGTACAAGTCAATATATGATAATAGGGGAAAGAGTACTGGCTCTTTGTCTCAGGGGAATGGGGTTCAAATTCTCTTTCTGATGCTTATTGCCTGAATAGCCTTGGGCAAGTCACTTAATCTCACTAAACTGTTGTTGTTTATCCTTTATTGTCAAAGAAGTCCAGGACATCAGGGAGGCGATATCATGACATGGGAGTGAATTGGATTTAAGTGACCTGGGGTTATGCAAAGTCACCAGCCTCACTCTCTCCTCTGGAGCCATCTGGCAAGGGGGTGATTAAGGCTAGGTAAGAAATCAGGCAGAGAATGGCCTCTTTACCTGGTCAAAAAAATCAATCTGGGAGGGGAAGACTCTCAGGGTTTCTGGCCAAAACAGAAACAACTGCTATTTACATTCACTAAACTGTAACATGAGAGGTTGGAATAAAAGGCCCATAAGAAACTTTCAGTTCTAACTCTATGACCTCAGGATTAGTGGTTGATACAAACTAAAGTGGCATCATAGGAGTTCACAAAGGAAAGCTACCAAAGTGATCTGAAGTGGTGGGAGAGGAGGAATCAGGAAAAGTTGAATGGGAGTGGATCAGAGTGGATTCTTTTTTTTTTCCATTTGGTTAAGCACCTACTATGTGTCAGGTACTATGCTAGCCCCTGAGGATACAAAGACAAAAATTGTCCTTGTCCTCAATGATCTGACATTCTTCTGGTTTGTTCTTTGTTACTTCAGTTCCTAACAGATAAACCCGTGAACTTCTTGTCCACTGACACTGCCAGGTCCTCTGGTTCAGGGACAAAAATCTATTTCCATTTCCAGATATACAACATCATACCTTAGTTTAACTTTTGCCTGTGATAAGGATGATAATGACATAATTGAGTTTTTTTCAGTGTATGCTAAAAACAAAACAAAACAAAACAAAAAACAGAAAACATTCAGTGGTGCCTGGGGCTTCCACTTTCTCCTTCTTCTTGACTAGCTTTAAATGGTATTTTGGGATTGTTTCCCCCAAATGTTCAATTGTTTGTTAATTGTAATATTGGTAAGTAGTATTCCTGTCATTATTGTGTCACTTTCCATAAGCATTTAGGACTCAGGACAATTCCTAGTCTTGTCTCTGCCTAGCTGCTCACACCTCACCCTGAAAACAGGAAACCCATCTGAGTAAGAGAGCCGACCTCCTGCTGACCTATGGGAATCAATGAACAATTAATTACTATCATCAGTACTGGGGGTGAGGGAGGATGGAGACAGGGAGATAGCATGCTTCTATTTCTCAATTACCAATTAGGAGTGCCAGGCTTGCTGACAGCTGCCTGTCAAACCAACCCAAGCACAAGCCCGGAGCGGTTTTTTCCCGTGCTCAGGAAATCGTCTGACATAGTCTACTCTTGACTTCCTTGCTGTAATCAGTGGGAATGATTTTCCCAAGGCAAGGTGTGGACATTAAGGGGAGCCCCTAAGATTATCTCCAGTTTATCCTGTTTAAATCTTGTTTGTACCCAGGTGTCTGCCTGTTGTCTCCCCATTAGACTATGAGGTTCTTACGAGTAGAAAGCGTTTTTTCCTTTCTTTTTATCCTCAGTGCCTAGCACAGTGTCAAGCACATAGTAGGTGCTGGTTAAACCCTTACTGTTGACTTGATTTGAGTGAATACTAGAAAGAACTTGAAGTTTCTCGACTGAGTCTTTGAGAACAAGAATTTTGGTTAAGTAGCTGGGATGAAGGTAAATTTCATCATGTTGGCATCTGCCTAATCCATCTTTACATAAAACTGACTTGCTTCATGGAGCTCCTTATAAGAAAGAAAGCCCCTATACCTTATGAACCCCAAATAAAGAATGCCATCCCTTTTATCTCCTCTCCCCAATATACAGTAAAAATCCTACACACACACACACACACACACACACACACACACACACACACACACCACACACACACACATATCACTTTATGTCAGAGAGATAATCCAGCCCTGCCCCTGCTGGCCACAACAATATAGAAGGTTTATCCTAAGGCTTGACTCAGCAAAACTAGTAACGGATTAAGGGAGACTTTCAAAAGTGTAGCTTGCAAATGAAGTTAACAGCTTAGTGTGGCTTGGCTCCATGTTGGCACTATGCCAGGCCCTTGACAATTCCTCTTCTCAGACTCATCAGAAGCCTTCCATTTTCCTACACCAGGTTAGTCTAACACGTGGCCAGAGTACCCATTCACTCATTGATTTGGAGGAAGCCCAGAGGAAAAGGAAAAGATAAGGTCCTACAATGAAGGACTGTCCCATTTAGTTGGGTCCTTGGGAGTTAAGCCATCTCAGAGTGCTGCCAATGCACTCCAGGAAGGAAGGAAGCCATTTAAACCTAGATATAAAGGTGTTTTTAGATTTCTCCTCTTAAGTGACCATCAGTCATCCCCACTAAAAGGGAAAGGGGCATGGATAAAGCAAAGAACATACTTTGGAGGCAGAGGACTTGGATTCAAGTCTCAGTCTCTCCTTTTTGCTGTCTGACCTGAGGCAAATCATTTCACCAGTCTTGGCCTCCATATTCTCATTAGTAAAATGAAAGGCAAGGGGGAACTTGCAAATGGGTTTCCAGAGTGAGAATACCTTTACTACTTGAAGCACTTGGTCATCAGTTCCTCTCCTCTAACCCGGAAGGAGTGAGGGATAGAGGTGGCATTTCCTTTCATTTTCCCACTTGGGGCCAGTTAGACATTAGAGCGGACTAAGCCTGGATAGGGGCTCAAGATTTTCCTAGGAATTTTGGAGGAGACCCAGAAAAAGTAGAGAAAATGTTTTCTAAGTTTTTTAGCTCAAAATCCTGTGGTCCAAAAAAAGTAAAATATAGATCTGAAAACCTTGTCATTCTAAGGTTTTCTGGAGTCTTGCAACTTGTACTCCTTGCAAAATGAATGCTCTTCCTGGCATCTCCAGATGCCACATTCTTCCGTTCAGTTCACAGACATTTTCTAAAGATAGAAAAATCCTGCTTCACAAGTTTCTGTCAGACTATCTCTCTCCCATCCTCCACTACCTCCCCCCACCCCTGACTTGTTTTGTTTTATTTAGCGCATAGAGACTTTGTTTTAGTCCAAATATGCAGGCTCCTGTTCCCACTGAGCTATCTTTTGCTAAGTTTGAACATTAATGAGCTGAGTACCAAAGTCCTCAGCCATTTACCTCATGCCCTAATCTGACTTTGCAAAATTGGCCGGCTCCATGTCAAGTGGATTATTGATACAGGCCATCAGTCACTGTGCCTCCTGCTGGGGGCAGGTGAGTCAGAAGACACCCTGGGGCGCCAGACCAAATCAACACCTTATCTCTCCACCCAGTGTTATCAGTCCTAGGAACAATGGGTCAACACTAGTTTTCTGTCTATTCCTGTTCCCAGTCTCCAAGAAGGAACAGAAGTAGTTATTGTTTGCAATTAACTAGATCAAGCAAAACCCATATAAATCAATCACACTGGGGCTAATAAATAAATGAATGATTATCTTCTGGTAAATGTGTAGACAAGGGTTAGTGGCCTGGATTTGCTACTTTTCTGGATGAAATGAAAGCTCAGACATGGGTATGTCTGAGAGGAAATGTAATGTGGAAAACAAAATTTCCATGGGATGCAGCCCTCAGTCTTGAATTTTATTCACTATTTCTGCTGCTGTTTGATTAGGGGTTTTGTTAATGAATTCGTATCTCTGACTTCTCGGTTGCCTATCTTTTATGTTCTGAACACCTCTGTCCTGGGGACCTTTGTAAAACTTTCTGGCTCCCCAGATGCAGGCTGATTCCATCACAAAGGCATGTGGGGAAAGTTAGCCAGGCCCTGTCCAGCTCTGCTCTAATGACCTGCATCAGTTCAGTCTTTCCTCCTTCTCTGGTTTCCTTGCAACCCCCACCCCAGGGAGCCATTTAGGGATGTGCACCCCCCACCTTGGCAGATCATGCATCAGACTAACTCTTAGACTTCATTTCATCATCTAACTAGTAATTCCAGGAATTGAGCCATGTGCTCTAATGGGCCATTGTCATTAGAGACTTTCCAAACACTTACATTTCCAGCTCCCCAAAGCATAATAATTGCTAGTCCAGAAGCTGGAGGGCCCAAGGACCGGCTGCTAGGCACCAAGGCCATTTTCAAAGCTAAAGGGCCCCTCATTATCCTGGCCTGGCATTTCAAAACTCCAGTGACAATGTTTATGTAATAAATAAATAAATAAATAAATAATGCACAATAATAGAGTAGAGGCTGCATTATACGATAAATCTATAAACAATCTAGCCCTACCTTACCTAGTCAACCTTATCTCCTACTTCCCTGCATTCAATTCAATTCAACGTTTATTCAGCCCACTATCTTGCAAGGTGCTGTATGAACTCTTAGATCTAGTTGGATGGATTTCCTTAGTCTCCCAAACACAAGATGCTCATTGCTAACTCTTGCATTCAGTTCTTGGCAATTAGGTGGTGTAGCGGATTGAGGGCCAAGCCTGGAGTCAGGAAGACTCATCTTCCTGAGTTCAAATCTGGCTTCAGAATTTCTTACCTGTGTGACCCTGGGCAAGTCACTTAACCCTGTTTGCCTCAATTTCCTTATCTGCGAAAGGTGTTGGATAAGAACGTGGTAAAGTACTCCATCTTTACCAAGAAAACCCCAAATGGAGTCATGAAGAGTTGGGCAGGACTAAGCAACAAGCACTCAGTTTACCTCGTTCCTCCTGCCTGGAATGTTCTCCCCAATTCTTCTATTTGTTCTGATTCTATGTCTTTTATTTAAACACAATAGGTCAGATCACATTTGGAGAATTGTGTTCAATTCTAGGCAACATAGGTTAGAAAGGACATTAATGAAATGGAAAACAACCAGAGGAGAGGAACCAGGATAGCAAAGGGTCTGGAGTACAAACCATATGAGCACTGGTTGAAAAAACTGAGGAGGTTTAATCTAAAGAAGAGAAACCGTCAAGTTTCTGATGGCCTTTCACACACACACACACACACACACACAAAAGATTAGCCTCATTCCGTTTGGCTTCAAAGGTCCAGAAATTTGAGCGACCGGAGGAAGTTGCAAAGGAGGAAATTTAGATCTGAAGTCAAGAAAAGCCTCCTAACAAATACAGCCATCTAGAAGTGGGGTGGGATGTTTTGGAAGCTGGTGGGTTACCCCTTTTGGGGGAACTGCTGAGTTTTCTTTTAAATCTAAATGTTTATGCAATATATGAATAAATAATATATAATAATAGAGTATAGATTTTAAATCTTAGATTTAAAACAGAAGATATACAAATTTTATTTTAAAAAAAGGATCGTATCAGCTATTAGTATGTCACTTTCCTTCCAACTTTCAGGTTCTCTCTCTCTGTCCCTGTCTGTCTGTCTCTCTGTTTCTCTCTCTGTCTCTGTCTCCTGTCCCTCTCCCTCTCCCTCTCTGTTTCTGTCTCTCTTTCCCTCTCTCTCTCTGTCTGTCTCTCTATGCCTGTCTGTCTGTCTCGATCCCTCTCCCTCTCTCTGTTTCTCTCTGTCTCTCTCTGTTTCTCTCTCTCTTTCTCCCTGTCTCTCTGTCTTTCTCTCTGTCTCTGTCTGTCTCTCTTTCTCTTGTTGACACATCATCTCCTAATTATAAATTATTTGACAAGAACTAGTGAACTACAAACTTCCTCTACTAGAAACTATAAGCATTTTATAGGCATAAGCTAATTCATCATCTTAACATTTCAAAAAGATTGGAGATTAAGCATGTCCTATACTTTCTTTAGTCTGGAAATGATGACATACCACTCCCAAGTTTCACTGTAGGAAGAACAACTCCTAGATCTTAGTCCATTTCTCAATACCAGGGGGCCCATCCCTGATGTGAACCATGGTACATAGCTACAAAAAGCGAAGGATAGTCTTGGCAGATCAACCAAATAAGGCTTCAGAATTTACTGATAAGTTTCAATCAACCCGAGGGAGACTTCAGTAGAAGGGAGACCATTGTTAATGGCTCAAATTGACTAGGTAGAAGCTTTCTGATGGGATTCTAGTTTTCCCTGTAGGCTCCCCAGTTCAGAACCCAGATCTAGAGAATCTTACAATGCCTTTTCTTCCCTAACTTTGTCCTTCCTGTGAGTTGAACAGTTTCATAAATCTCACTTTATCCATGGTCTTCCCCAATAAATTGGAAGGATGGCAATAATTCTTCTGGATGCATGATTTCCACAGCTTCCCCTTCACTCACCATTTTGCTTTCCTTTCTCTTCCTACAAATGTTGAATGTGAATTGGATTTATGTATTTGCGGGATGTATTATTAGAGTTTACTGAAGTCCTACTCTAATGGTTCATTGTGGTTAGAAGCAACATTAGGTTCTCAAAAGGTTTGCCCTTAGAATGCAACCTGTAGTGGGTCTGACAAAGCTAGAAAGGTTTTGAATTCTGACACAGGAATGGATTATGTGTCTGTAGTCCAAGGTTCACCCTAGCTAAGTGTAGAGAGACTGTTAATAAGAATATTGACAAAGTAAATGATTTTCACATTTTTGGGGGCCACAAAAGCCTCTGAAAACCAACTACTAAGTTATAAGGAGTACCTGTTCTGAACATTGCAGATCCCAGAAGTACTGAAGATAATGATTGATGATGATGATGATGATGATGAAGATGAAGAAAAAGATTGATGATGATGATGATGATATCAGCAACAAAATGATATAGAGAAGAAGCTATGGTTTAATAGATCAAAAGCCAACCTCAAATCCAGGAAAATCTGGGTTCAAGTTCTGCCTCTAGCATATACTTCCTATTTGATGGTGGCCAAGTCATGACCTCTCAGTGCTCTGAAAACCTGAAATCCTAAGTCCAGTCTTTGTCCTATAATTTAGTCACACTGTTATAGATCTAAAGCTGTCCTCTAGCAAAACAACCTCTTCCCTCATTTGACAAATGTGGAAACTGAGGTCCAGGAAAGTAAAGTAATTTGCCCAAGTTCATACAGTTCTAAATGGTGGAGCCAGAATTTGAACTCTAAGGTCAGTGGGAAAATTCAGCTCTCTTTCTTACTGCACCACATTATTTTCCCAAGGTTATCTACTTCTTAGTTTCTATTCCATCCTATATGTGAATAATTCCAGATCAATATGGATTGTTGACATGGGGGATTACAGTCTCAGCAACATTCCATTATCAAAATAATATTCACCTTTTTATTGTCATGCAAAGCACCTCATTTTATATCATTTCATATCATGTACATCATATATATATATACTCTATAATATAGACATTATATATTGCCATGCAAGGCCCTCCATTTTATATGATGTATATTATACATAGGATTGGGGGTGGGGAAGAAAAGTTCAGCAACTACATACAATAGAGGATATCTATTTTATGAATCAGGTTTCTTCTTAGAAATATTTTCTTTTCTTTTCCTAAGATATGATCCATTTTTAAGAAACATTCCTTATAAGGCACGCATATGATACAAAAAAGAGATGAATCATAGGATGATTTGTTAGTGACCCAGAATTAAGCACCTGTAGGAGAAACTTTCATTTTTTAAAAACAAGCACAGTCATTTCAAGGAATGCTAATATTGCCAATAGCAACCATGGACTGAATCTCTTTAAAAATAGTTAAGTCATTGTTAAGTAAATAAGTCCATCAAAAAATATTTAGCATATGCTCACTAAGTTCCAGTTTAGCAAAAGAGAAACCCGACAATGAAACAAAAACTTATCTGCCCCCAAGGGGCTTATCCTCTAATGAAGGAGCCAACATATACATAAATATGGCCACTTAATGCCATCACCAACAGGGAAGTTACTCCATTGACTATTTTCCTGAGCTTTGATGCAAGGATAATAATTTTTTTAATTCCTAGAGCACCTTTCTTCTAGGAGAATTCATATAATATTATTGAATACCTTGTCCTGAACAGGTTTTTTTTCAATGTTTAAACTTTTGATTAAAGAGGAATGTCATGATTCCACCAATTTTAATGGAAGTCTTTAGGCAGTAGTTAAAAGGGTACCATACCTTTGCATAAAAAATGATAGTTATTAAAGGTTTTCTGGCTTATCGTCTTCCTCCCCACGGCCAGCTGTTATATTTATGCATCCTCAAAATATCCCAACTTCCCAGCTGAACACGTATTTTTTTTTTTTTTTGCATAGCCATTTGCTTTAGTCTCTTGTCCATTTTTGAAGGTCTGTTTGCAATCATTTGTCAGGGACAGCAAGTTGACGGTGTTTACAAAGAACTTTAAATCATCTGAAAATGCTAGATTTGCTGACAGAATTCAAGCAAAGAGTTCTTCACTTTATCAAATGATGTTCTTAGAGTTTAATAAAATTGTAAACAGTGTTCTTGTTAGTAAATGAGTTCCTTGATTAACCTTATCAGATGTGTACTCATTCATTCTCTTAGTTCTTTAAGCTCCTGTGGGAGAGTAAACATCTCCTTAGCCATTACCTTTTCACCCTCCCATAACCTCCCCCTAGCTTAGCCTGTGCTCTAAGGAGAGGACAGTTAAGCAGTGAGAAAGTAGAAGCAGTGATTAGTCTTGTGATCAGAGTCATTATCAGAAGGGAGAGGATAAGGGTCAGAGAGAAAGGGAGTTTCCCTCAATTCTAGGATGTGCCTCCAGGAAGCTTTCAAATCAGACTGGCTTTGAAACTTATTAAACATAAATACCAAGGGCTGGCAAACTTTCCACAATGGCAGGCCAAGTTTCCAGTGCCTTGTTCTTCTGGCATGCTGAGAACATGGGGACCATGTCCCAACTCTTACAATTAGTGGAGGGAAGCATCAAAAGTGATTCAGCAAGAGCAGGCAGTGACTCTTGCCAAGTGGGGGGGGGGGGGAGCATTCATATCACTAAAATTGGAAGGGCCCTCTGAAATCATCAAGTCTATACCTGCCTCGACTTTGTAGATACAGAACTGAGACCTGGAGAGGTTAACTGATTTGGGCAAACAGATAGTGTCAGAGACAGGATTTGAACTCAGGTTACCTGACCCTAGAGCCAGTGCTCCATTGCACCATGGATGTGGTAGTGAGGCCACTGAAAATTGATCCACATGCCGTCTTTGGAAAAGATTCCAAAGTTTCACCCCTGATATTTACTATAGTATCACCTGCCTCAAAAAGAAGTGTCTTCACTTTTACTGCAATTTAACTTGCATATTTCAGTGAAAGCTATAACATCTACAAAGACCTAAGCTGCACACACCAGTCTTCCAGCCCAAAGAGAACTCTTCACAGCTAGCTAATCCTCAGACTCCTGCCTTTCTCCTTCCTTGCCCAGGAAAAACTGCTAACAGGGCAGTCATGCTATTGAATCTGATTTCAATTTCACACCCTCTCCCTTCCCTCCTCTTCCCTTGACAGAGCTTCAAATAATAACTTTTTACCTTTACATGGCACTTATTTACTTTCTCCCACCCTACCCCCAATCTATCTGATCTTCGAACAAACCTGTGAAAAAAGATAGGACAGATGAGAAAATGAAGTCAGAGAGTAGCTAAGGGCCAAAGGTCACATAGCAAATTAGTCTCTTGATTCCTTTCCAACTCATCAGGAAGGATGACAAAAAAGGGGGAGAGGGAGCAAGAACTAGATATTTCACAAATCACATATATAAATTCATTTTTTAAAAAATCAAGAGTAAACTATACCCAACCTCCTCACCTATACCGAAAATGTCTGTTGAAATAGGGCATCTATATCGTCTTAACTTCAGGGAGAGAAGAAACCTCATTCCTTCCCTGCCGTGGTGTTGGGTTTTTCCAAGTGATTTAAAGTATGGATCAGCAATAGCAATACCAGTCTGCTGATTTCCTTATAAGTGGATTCTGGTGGTCTTTCCTGAAGAAATAGAAAGAAATTCCGGACTTAGAGCCAGAGAACATTGGTTTAAGTTCTGTGTTTACAAGCATGACCTTAGACAAGTCACTTCACTTTGGCAGGCCTCAGTTTCTTCATCTCTAAAATGAGGAGGTTGGACTAGGTGACCTCTAACACCCTTTCCAGCTCTAAATCTGTGATTCTGTAGTAGTCAAAAAGAAAATGATAAAGAAAAAAAAAACAATGATTGACCACATCACCTAAAAGACAAGAAATGTGATCACTGCAGCTGGGCCCCAAGAATGACAATGAGATCCTGCCAGTTCTTTCACCCTCGGGGCAGAGCTGTTTGCTAAGCAGCCCAAGGCAAGTGGAAATTGGTCCTTCCCCCCACCCCCTCCTTTTGTCAGAGCTCATAAAAACAACTTTAAAAGCAAAATCTTGGTATTTTCCTGTCTTTGAGAGGAAGGAAGCTGCCGAAGACTGGGACCCAGAATGGGTTTAGAGGCTTTCTAATACCAATTGATTTGTCTCAGGCCATTGGCAGAAGAGCAGAAGGACCATGACAGTCCCTTGGTGCAGCTGTTCTTTCAACCTGTGCTGTCCAGCTTCATCTTTCTCATCCCAGATGAAGGTTACGGTGTCAGCTGATGACCTTTGTCACACCCTGGTGCTTTCTGGGATGTAAATGAAGGGCTTTGGCATCCAAGCTGGACAGATAAGATATACTGTACTTAAATGTCTGAAAGCAGATATTTATTTTAAATCTGGGAGAGAAAGGTGATGTTCTGAAAAAAATTTTTTTTTAATGTATCAACTATGCAGAGACCCATCTGATATTATCAGCCTTTACAGGATAGGGCGGCTGTAAAGAGAGTCTGTAAAGCAGTCCTCACTGATTCTCAAAAGAGGTATTGATTTTTAGGAGCAGACGGGGTCAGCATCACATCAGTGGCACAAGTAAAGCCACTGTACCTCCTCTCTCAGCCTTTTAACAAAAGAACAAAGTCAAGAAAAGGCAAGGAAGACAGAATGATGGAAGGAAGGATGAAGAGAAAGAAGGCGACTGTCTCAGCCCTGAAGATCTTCCCTTGACACTGAGGGGAGCCAGTTGAACCTCTATACAGTTGCAGGGCATTCCCCTTTCTTTGTTTTGTTGCTGACAGAAGCCCCAAGGGACCTCTGCTTGGTGACCAGCAGCTTAGCAGGGAGGAAAGGTAAAGAGAGCAAGGACAACGATCCAATGGAACTGGAGGCCAAATATCTCAGATGTTTATCAACCAAATGCTCTAAGTGTGAGACAACCTTAGGAGGAGCTGGATATTTTCATACCCCAGCCATAACAATGAAATTGGTGTTATAGAATCCTGATGGCTGAAGCCTTGTGACTAGTGATATCAATGCTTGTTGATGTTTGTCCAGGTGAACCATAGGTTCATAGAGCTAGAACTAGAAGGGACCCTCTATCCCCCTCATTTTACAGATGAAGAAACTGAAGCTGAAGTAGGTAAAGTGGCTTGTCCAAGATGTCATAGGTGATGTTCAGGTGTATCTGACTCTTCATGACCCCATGTGGGGTTTTATTGGCAAGGATACTGAAGTGGTTTGCCATTTCCTTCTCCAGCTTGTTTTACAGATGAGGAAACTGAGGCAAATGATTAGTCCAGGGTCACACAACTAGTGTCTGAGTCTGGATTTGAACTTGGGAAAATGAGTCTTCCCGACTCCAGGCCTGGTGCTCTATCCATAGTGCCACCTAGCTACCCCCTATAGAGATACAATTTATTTTTTTTGCTTTTTAACCAAGGTCCTCTGCCTAGAGAAGCTAGTGATCTTTCTGTTGTGTCAGGTTACCTCTCCAGGATATGAGCTCAGAAAAGACAGGTAAATTTCAAAGAGTTCTCCCACAGCTGAAATAATTACAGCACAGCAGTGTGGAGCACTGGTCTCTCAGTTCAAAATCCTAATTGATATTTTGTAACTTAGACAAGTACCCTATCTATAAAATGCAAATGCTCACACTACTGTACCTCGCAGGGTTGTTGTGAAGAAAATGCTTTGTGAACATTAAAGTAATAAGAATATGTGACTTATTATTATTGCTCCTGTAAGTTTAAATTTGTAGCTTTGTGAAAAGCTTATGAAAATGGCTTGGGGTGGGGGTGGGGGGGTGGCTATCTAAAGGGAGGGAGGAAAAGGAGGATATTTTCCAGAATGTGTCAATACGGCATGTAGGTGGCTAAGGGTCACTGGTCAGGGTGAGGAAGTGGAACTAAGAGAGTGCAGTTCCTGCCAAGGGTCAGCAGCAGAGGGAATGAGCAGGCAGCAGGGCAAGCACCAATGTCAAGAGTCTCAGCAGTCCCAGAGTCAGGAACAGAATAGATAAACAGGCTGCAGAGATTGTTGGGAAAACCAGAAGCACACTGCAACAGGACTCAGGATCTGAAGAAGTTGTTCAGAGCTTGGGTGGTTAGCAAGAGTTGATATCATGGGGTGACAATAGTATGTCAGACCTCCAGGATTCATGCCAACATCAAGGTTCGCTAGTGCCCTGCTCCTAGACGTCCCTATGGTGCCAGTGGTGCAGATGCCAATCCCCATGGAACTGGTCTAGGTCTTACTTGGGCTGAAAAAGGGAGGCACAGGGGGTGAGGGATTAGTAGCAGTTCTTTGTGAAAAAATCCTGACAGCAGTTAATAGAATCATTTAAATGGATGACTCCTGTTCATTGAGGGAAGGGGGATGGTGAGTCACTAGCTGTGTGGTGATATAGAAAGGCTATAGGTAGGAATCTCAGCTCTGCTTTCTACTTTTCCTGAACAAACTCTGGCAAAGCGACCATAAAGGAAAGGGGAAAAAATACTATAACTATTTACTTATTATAATTTGTCACATTTTCAGTTGAACTTTGTACAATATTGCTGTTATTACATACAACATTTTCCTGGTTCTGCTCACTTTACTTTGCATCAGTTCATGTAAATCTTTTAGGGTTTTTCAGAGAGCATACTGTTCATCTTTTCTTATACACAATGGTGTTTCTTATACATAATTTATTCCAACACAACCATATACCATAACTTATTCAGCCATTTCCCCAGTTAATTTCCAATTCTTTGACACCACATTTCTTGATTTACAAAGCACTTTCCTCAGAATAATCCTGTGAGTAGGTCATGGAAGTATTATGTGTCCATTTTACATATGTAGAAAAGGAATATAATATAAATATATTTATATTTACATATATGTGTGTATATATGTTAATAACTGACATTCATGTCATATTTTTAAGGTCTGCAAAGTGTGTGCATTACCTCCTTTGCGCCCCACAATGACCCCATGAGGCAAATACTCTTGATAACATTATCTCCATTCTACCAATAAGCAAACCCAGAAGTTAAACATCTTGCCCATGCTAGCACAGCTAAATGTGAGAGATGGAATTAAACACAAGTCTCTGCAGTAGTTAGTTAAGTGGTGCGGTGGATAGAGTAACAGCCCTAGAATGAGGAAGAACTGAGTTCAAATGTGACCTCAGTAGCTGTGTGAACCTGGTCAAGTCACTTAACCCTGTTTTCTTCAATTTCCTCATCTGTAAAATGAGCTAGAGAAGGAAATGGCAAGCCACTCCAGTATCTCTGCCAAGAAAACCCCAAATAGGGTCATGAAGAATCAAACATGATCAAAACAACTGAATAACAACTCTGAATTCCAAGTTGGGTACTGTTTTGGTCATATCACATTTTTTTTTTTGAGGAGGGAAGGCAGGGAAATTGGGGTTAAGTGACTTGCCCAGGGTCACACGACTAGGAAGTGTGTCAAATGTCTGAGGCAGGATTTGAACTCAGCTCCTCCTGACTCCAGAGCTGGTGCTCTACTCATTGTGCCACCTAGCTGCTCCTTCCATCAAATCACATTGGCCAAAGTTTTCATTAGCTTTACTTCTCCCCATTTTCAGAAGGGAAAACTGAGGCCCAGAGAAGTGAAATGATTTGCCCAAGCTGTATGACCTTTGGCAAGTCAATTCATTCATCTGGGCTTCAGTTCTCCCCTCTGTAAAATGAGGGAGTTGGACAAGCTTTCTAAGGTCCTGTGTAGTCTAACATCAAGGCCTTGCATCATTTGTGCTTCATATAGCCATAGTAAAAGGGGCCCAGCAGGACATGCTCCATCTCAGCTGCGTTCTCAAAATGTTGTCTGTCAAATTCCAAGTACTGCAAGTGACCCAGAAATCGCCCGGCATATCTCCTCCACACTTAGTTCTAACAAGGCATATGCAGATGGTGCTTGTTACTCAGACACCATCATCTTTCTACCCTTAGCGCCTAGAGCCATGGCTAGAATGCAGCAGCCACTCTGTGTTTGCTGACTGATTAATTTTTAAATTAAGATGCTGCCATTCGATTAATCAAGAAGCGTTTATTGATGACTTGCTATGTGCCAGCCACTACACCAAGTAGATTCAAATACCAGAAAGGTAACAATCCCTACCAAAAAAAATAGCTTAGAATTCTCTTAGGGGAGACGTACACATAAGAGCTTTTTTGTTGTTTAATCACTTCAGTCATTTCTGACTCTTCATGACCCCATTTGGGGTTTTCTTGCCAAAGACACTGGAGTGGTTTGCCATTTCCTTCTCCAGTTCATTTTGCAGATGAGGAAACTGAGGCAAACAGGGTTAAGTGACTTGCCTAGGGTCATACAGCTGGAAAGTGTCTGAGGCTGGATTTGAACTCCTAAGGCAACCTGTGGCCAAGCCTGAAGAGAGCCATAAATTAGTGGTTCCTAATTTTCCATTGTTTTTGTTGTTGTCCTTCTGGGAACTCCTTTCAACAGCAACAAAAAACTGTTGTAAACCCTCAGGGTTATTTACCTTGCCTTTAAGGGAAAATTGTAGCAACATTACTGCTTAGAAGAGTAATTAATGCATGAAGTTATCAGGCACATTGTGAGACCTTCAATTTATTAGGTTACTCATAATCTTCTTTTAGATTTATTCATTAAATTTTATTACAATAACTATGTTAACAACATAACTAACTAAAATATACTATATTTTATATAGTAATGTACTATATATACACAATACACTATATAGTATATATACTAGTATATATAGTGTACTATATATACTATATATTTATAACTAAAATAACAACAAAACTAAATTTTTTTTACAATAACATTTATTACAATAGCTATGATTAGAACTTTTGCAAGAAAAGAGCTTTAAATTAAAATTTACATTATATAACAAAATGAAAATGCTTTGAGCATGTACATGCTTATTGTCCAAAAGAAAAAGATACAACCCAATTGGGCAATTATTTACTACTTAGGGCATCATAAAAGAATTTTTAGCACAAACCTCTTGGACAATCCTTGTAATTCCCACCAAAGGAGACAGCTAATACAGAGGATCAGTGCTTCAGGGGTTCTTTCAGAACAAGAGGGGGTCAAGTAAGGTGTCAGGGAGGGAAGGGACTTGATCTGAGCCTTGTAAGTTAGGTAGGAGTTGAAGAGTTTCTATTTTCTTTGTCTTTCTTCTAGAAGACAATACCATGGATAGTATCTGAACTTGAGACACACTCAAGAAGCATTCAGACAGTCATTAGCCCAGGGTGACTTTTCGAACAAATGGACCTAAAGGCAGGGGGAGGGGACCAAGACAGAGGGGCTTAGTGAGGTCCTTTCCAGTACTAGGGTCCCATTAGCCTATGATTCTGTGTGCTCCAAGCCTCAAGGAAAACGAAGGCATTTCCCTGTTTGAACACCTGGGTTGGAACAGTTTTAGATTCAGGGACATCAAAATACCTAGAGATTGTGTTGAGATATTGGCCATGACCATCATAGCAGGAACTCCATGTTACCATTTCCCATCAATTTTTCAATCAATGAGACCCCTGCCAACTTGAAAAAAATAATATAGGAGAAAGATCACTGGACATGTAAAGTCCTGGCTTATCACTTAAATAGCTGTGTGACTTTGGACAAATTATTAGTCTCTCTGAGCTTCAATTTGCTCACCTATAAAATAAGGTTAATAACACATGTCCTATCTATTTTGGACAGTTATTAAAAGAATCAAACGAGATAGTGTTTGAAAGTGGGTTTTTTTAAAATCATAAAGTGCTATACATAAATGTAAGCTACTGTTTTATTGTTATTACCAGGGTACACTTGATAGTTATAACTTCCTGTGTCTTTTACCTGGGAAGCTACCACCTCTGCTTTCCACTTTTCAGAACAAACAGTGACAAAGGAGAGTGAGGAATGACAATAGCTCACATTTAGATCACATTTTATGGTTTACAAAGCACCTTTCTCAGAATAACCCAATGAGTTGACAAGGACATTATTGTTATGCTCATCTTGTGTGAGGAAACAGGTTCAGGAGTACAATGACATATTAATAGCCAGCAATGGTTTGCAAACCTTCATTATTTCATTTGACCCACAGTGACCCCATGGGATTAATACTGTTGATATAATTCTGTCCATTTTACAGATAAGCAAACCCAGACTTGCCTTAACTATAGCATCTTGCCCAAGGTAGTACAGCTAAAAAGAAATGAGACTTGGGATTGAAACTTGGGTCTCTAGGTTCCAAATCTGGTACTTTCTACCATATCATATTATCCAAAAGTATCTTCATTATCTTCACTTCTCCCCATTGTCAATTGACCCTACAATATTTACCAATCTATTCAACTTTCCACAAAAATATCTTTAAAAAAATTTTTTTGAGGCAAATCAGGGTTAAGTGACTTGCCCAGGGTCACATAGCTGCTAAGCAAGATCAAATTTGAACTCAGATCCTCCTGACTCCAGGCCCAGAGCTCTATCCACTCAACCACCCAGTTGCCCCAAATACCTTTTTTTTTTAATTCAGTTTTATTTATTTTCAGGTCTGCATTCTCTTCTTCCTACTCTACCCTTCATCAAGAAAGCAAGAAAAACAAAACTCCTGTTACAAACCACATAACATCTTTATAACCAAAGACTAAATTTGAATTGTCATCTACTACTACTACTAATACTTATATAGCACTTTAAGGTTTGTAAGGCATTTTGTGTAATTATCTGATTTAATGCTCACAACAACTCCTTGGGAAAGGTGCCAGTATTACCCACATTTTACAGATGAGGCAATTGAAGCAGACAGAAGTTAAGTGACTTACCCAGGTTCATATGAATGTTTGATGCAAGATTAAAACTCAGATCTTCTTCATTCCAAGTCATGCACTGTATCCACTAGGGCACCTAGCTGCTAATAGGGAGCTAGGAATAACTCTTTAATAAAATGCACTAGTTAGAGTTTTTACACTTCACTTAACTCAAAATATCCTTTGGTTTGAACAGTCCTGGGTTTATTACCCAGTGTCAGTAAGAGATCATGGGGCTCGAGATTTCCAAAGTCAAGTGAAACACCAGGGTTTACCTGTCAGTCACTGTTTTCAGAGCAGGACAATTCTCAGGGAGGCCCAGGGTCTTACTTAAGCTAATAAATGATTATGCTTCACAAAAGAACTACAAACAGAACCCTAGGTAATGATTTTGCTAATGGCTGGTTCCGGATTAGAAGGATTAGCTCCAGTTCTCTCTCCCACCTTGTTATCTTCTCTATCTGTCTGGGGAACCAGCCTCTCCCTCTTCTTACCCTCCAGAGT
Source organism: Phalanger gymnotis (assembly GCA_028646595.1). Lineage (NCBI taxonomy): Eukaryota > Metazoa > Chordata > Mammalia > Diprotodontia > Phalangeridae > Phalanger > Phalanger gymnotis. Next base: position 318,368,057 of record CM053622.1, on the reverse strand, counting down.
AAATAGCAGCAAAGGAAATGAGCAAGCCTAAACTTCTCGAGACCCCATTACCAAGCCCCACTATGTCCAGTTATCATGTGCTGCCTGTGAAAGAGCAATTCATTCTTATTTGATGGCTCCCCTCTTCCCTCTTAATTTATTCGTTCATCCAACAAATATTTGTTGAGTTTCTACTGTTTGACTTTGTGCACGATACTGAGCTAGACATTACCAGTGCTGCAAAGAGGAATAAGATACCGTCACGCGGTGCTTGGAACAGAGAATTATCTTCCATTCTGTTATTCAGTTGTTTCATTTCCGTCTGACTCTTTATGGCCCCATTTGGGGCTTTCCTGGCAGAGATACTGGAGTAGTTTGCCATTTCTTTCTCTAGCTCATTTTACAGATGAGGCAACTGAGGCAAACAGGGTTAAGTGACTTGCCCAGGGTTACACAGCTGGTAAGTGTCTGAGGCTGGATTTCAGCTCTGGAAGAGGAGTCTTCCTGACTCCAGGCCTGGCGCTCTGTCTACTTGGCCACCTAGCTGTCCTCATTACACGCACACATCTCATCTATTCTTGCATGTGCCTTTCTCTGGACAGCCTCAACAACTTAATAAATAGCAATACTCCTAACAACTGACCTTGCAAGAACACTTTAAAGTTGAAAAAGCACTCCACCTGTATGACTTCTCTTGAACCTCTCAATGATCCTGAGGTAGGTGCTACTTTATTAGTATCCATATCTTACAGATGATGCCCAGAGAGGTAAAGCGACTTGTCTATCCTCACACAGCTGGTAGGTATCACAGGGAGGATTTTGTTCTCAGTGAAAAGTACCTGTGGGATGTGAAGTCAAAAATGAAGCAGTCTCTGCCCTCAAGGAGCTTCCACCATCAGTAGGAGTTATGATTAAAGAGTCTCTCCTCAGCTTTGGTCTTCGTAGATTTAGGTTTATAGTGTCTAAAAAGGAAAAGAAACTCAGTGTAAGGGCAAGCAAAGTGGGACTTTTTACTGTTTTTTCTTTTGGAGTGCTTCTCAGCACTAAGGCAATGAAGTGCCTTTGATTGAGTCTTGGCTTTGTTTGTAGGAAGGCCCACACCCTTTTGCTAATTAGGTCACAAGAGGCTTCCCTAGGGCCCTGAAAAAGGGTATATAAATATATATACCTAACCTATGCCTAACCTCAGAGTATATACATATATACATATGTATATACTCTGAGGTTAGCATTTTGCTTGGGGCTCACTCACTGGAAGAGTGTCACCTGATTTGACCAGAGGAGACTCTGGGTAGTTGTTGGAGCCCCCGGCTTTGAAAAGCCCAGATGTTGGTGCTTCTCTCTCTGGTAACTATGTATGTAATGTCTTAGACAGACAGCTAGAAGCAGGTCTGCTGGTTTGTGTTCTTTTGCTCCATTTATATAACTTCTGCTTGAAATTTCTGTTTGTGTTTTCTCTGAAGTTCGGGGTGCTAACTTTCCCTGCTGAACTAAGTGAATGATATATGTATGTTTAATTAAAGTGAGATTGTTAACCCCTTAAAGTTGCTTTCCTTAGAAAAGCAGATCAAAGAACCTGTGTGCTGGTGTTATTGGACTTACATAGCCACAGTAGTGGCAACTAGCATCTCAGCAAAAGATCTTCTTGAAAGAAATGCTTGATTTTATTTGAATTACAGGAAGAACAAGGCCCAATGCATCTTCTATCAACCATAGGAAGTTGCCCTGTTCATTCATCTCAATGAGGGGCCTCCTTCTCAGTACTGTTGTGATCTTTCTAGTCTGTTTGAGATAGAAGCAGAGAGAATCCATAATGCTTTAAAATATTTGGATAAGTTTAGTGTGGGTAATTTATGACAGCAAAAAACGATCATACGGAACAGAAGGCGGGGTGTAAAAGGTTCCATCCTCTGTGCAACCGAGTGCTTTTGGATCAGTGACCCTTGTTCGTTTAGTAATAGAATGTTGTGCTGGATGGCTCAAGCCATAATTTGTAACATTGATTTCCCAAAACCATCACAATTAATGTGAGAAAAGTAGCAAGGGATTCAAGAGTCAGAGTTCTCAAAGTCTTTGGGGCTACAATTATTATCAGTTACCCAGGTCCTCCTAGCTGAATGGTAAGTCCTCTCAGGAAGAAGTTCATCAGCTGCTCTGGAGCATCCAGAACTGTTTTCTCCAAGTACCTGGCCAGGGAATACTATTTCTCTATATCCTCTGTTATTCTCACCTCATTATATTAGCCATCTTTTCCTTCTTTCCTTCAGAATGATAGGTTCACAGATTGATAGCCAGAAGTTTTAGAGATCACTAATCCAACTCCTGAATTTTGCAGATGAAGAAATTGAGACTCCTGGACACGAAAGGTCATACATAAGAGCATAGGCTTGAGGAAACTCATATCATTTTCTAGATCAATGGAAAAAAAGCATTAACTCTGGAATCCATTCAAATCTCACCTAGGTCCTCCTCCCAGTTTTGACTCTACCTGTATAACCTCGAGCAAATCTTCTAACCTCCCTGGGCCTCAGTTTCCTCATAGGTAACAAAAGGGGTTGGAATGGATGGTCTTTCTAAATTTATTCTAGATTCTATGATCTTGTAAATCTTCAGATTCTTCCAAATCAGAAATTCTGTGATTCTTTCTATTCTACTGACTACTCATCTGATTTGTACTTTTCTGTTTAAGCAATACACATTTTCTTTTTTTTTCTAATTTATTCTTTTAATGTGATAATCAAATTAACAAAAGAACACTTTACAAAACTTGATAAAATATAAAATTTGGAAAAATAAAACATCTACAATATGAAGAGAAATCATGAAAAGAAGTAAAGATAAAGGGATAATATCATTTCCAGACCTTAAACTATGTTTTAAAGCAGCAATCAACAAAACCATCTTGTATTGGGAGAGACAAAGAGAAAGAGAGAGAGAGGCGGCGGGGTTGAGGTTCAGAAAGAACAGAACTATAGATAAAGTGGAAAATACACATTACCCAGGTAAAATCTCCCTACTTGATTAAAACTTCAGGGAACACTGGAAAGCAGTCTGTCAGGAATTAGGCTTAAACTAACACCATGTACCACACTCCACAAAATATTGTAAATTAAAACATGAGCTTAATATTAAAGATAATACTATTCAAAAATTTAGGGAAGAAATAAATCATACTTCTCATAGATGTGGGTAAGAGATGTATTCTTTTTTTCCTCCTTTTTCTTTCTTTTTTTTTAAAATTGTATTATTTATTTAATATTTTTAGTTTTCAGCATTGATTTCCACAAGATTTTGAATTACAAATTTTCTCCCCATTTTTACCCTCAGCACATTCCAAGATGGCATATATTCTATTTGCCCCATTCCCCAGTCAGCCCTCCCTTCTGTCACCCCACTCCTCCCATCCCCTTTTCCCTTACTTTCTTGTAGGGCAAGACAGATTTCTATGCCCTATTGACTATATATCTTATTTCCCAGTTGCATGCAAAACCAACTTTTTTTTTGAACATCTGCTTTTAAAACTTTGGGTTACAAATTCTCTCCCTTCTTCCCTCCCCACCCACCCTCCCTGAGAAGGCAAGCAATTCAAGATAGGCCACACACGTATCATCCACAATACTCATGTTGGGAAGGACTAACTATATTTTTCTCCCTCCTATCCTGTCCCCCGTTATTC
>CM053622.1:318309006-318363902 GCA_028646595.1 Phalanger gymnotis | reverse complement strand
TGGACTTCCTTTTCCATTTGGCTAATTTTGCCTTTCAAAGCACTCTTATCTTCATTGGCTTTTTGGAACTCTTTTGCCATTTGAGTTAGTCTATTTTTTAAGGTATTGTTTTCTTCAGTATTTTTTGGGTCTCCTTTAGCAAGTCATTGACTTCTTTTTCATGGTTTTCTTGTATCACTCTCATTTCTCTTCCCAATTTTTCCTCTACTTCTCTAACTTGTTTTTCCAAATCCTTTTGAGCTCTTCCATGGCCTGATACCAGTTCATGTTTTTCCTGGAGGCTTTTGATGTGGGTTCTTTGACTTTGTTGACTTCTTTTGGCTCTATGTTTTGGTCCTCTTTGTCACCAAAGAAAGATTCCAAAGTCTGAGTCTGAATCTGAGTCCATTTTCTCTGCCTGTTCATGTACCCAGCCAACTACCTGACCCTTGAGCTTTTTGTAAAGGTATGACTGCTTGTAGAGTAGAGAGTACTTTGTCCCAAGCTTGAGGGGCTGTGCTGCTGTTTTCAGAGCTACTTCTACAAAGCAAGCTCTGCCACACCAATGCTCCTTCTCCCCCAAGAACCACCAACCAGGATTGCAGCCCAGATCCAGGCAGGGCAAAGCAGGCTTTGCACTCCGGCTCTAATCCACTGCTTAATTCCTCCCACCAGGTGGGCCTGGGGCTGGAAACAACTGTAGCTGTAGCACTGGAAGCAGCTTCAGAGCTGCACCACCTCTGCCGCCCCCAGGAGCGGTGGCAGACTGTGAACTCTTTTCACTCTGTCCTAGTGGTTTTTCCCACTAACCTGCTCTGTTGTCTTTGGTGTTTGTGGGTTGAGACGTCTGGTAACTGCCACAGCTCAATAATTCAGGGCCCTGTGGCCTGTTCCACCCAGCTCTTGGTCTGGTTGATCCTGGCTTGGCCCACACTGGGCTCTGCTCCACTCCGCTCCCAGCTCTGTGCAATAGACCCTTCCCAGTGACCATCCCGGCTATCCTGGGCTGGAGCCCTTCTTCCCTCTGTTATTTTGTGGGTTTTGCAGCTCTAGAATTTGTTCAGAGACATTTTTCATAGGTGTTTGGAGGGACCTGGGGGAGAGCTTAAGCAAGTCCCTGCTTTCCAGCCACCATCTTCAGTAATACACATTTTCATCCAGTTAGGATAGGTGAACTGCTTTTTCATTGCTATGGATCACATTGAGGAAATTTTATAGTATTCAAGGCTCAGTACAGTTAATACAATGTCTTCTGTGAATAGAAGTGTTTGGAGAAGTTCATCATTGATGGACTATGTAGAACATATTTTGTGATGCCAAAAAACAGGATAAATAAACACATGTCTAACACCTCATTTGAAAGTCAATATTCTGCAAATTATTGAACTTTGTCTCTATAGTCATATGTCAGAGGTTTGCTTTGTTTCTTAAGCATAATTTTGCAAAATTACAGATCCATGGACTTGGAAAAGTCCTTAAAGGTCATCTAACCCAGTGCATCCCTGAAGAGGAATCCTTTCTATAATATCAGCAAGTGTTTATCAAACCCATACTTGAAGACTTCTAGCAAAAGAGATGCCTTATCTGAGGAAAACTATAAAGGCTATCTTTTTTTTCTGCCAAGATAAGTACTTTTTTTTCCCATAGGGAACAAACATAATGGGATCTTCTTTCTCTTCACCTCTCAGTCAATTGTGTGACTGCAAAGGTGTGGCCTTCTATAAATGATTGCCTATGCAAATTTCCTTGTTCTCTTCTCCTGTTTCTTTCATGGATAACTTTGATGAATATGTACAGTGTTCTTCTAAGAATGTTGTATTGATAATAAAGGAGACACATGGTTCCTAGCTGCTAATGAATTCATCATCTATTTTTTGGCAAAACATTGTATGATATCTTTTCTGTTCTTTTGGTATCTTCCCTTCTTTGAGATATTTTGGGAATTGATCACTGTTTTCTTTAAAGTGTGACTCTATACAAATTTCTTCTCTATGTATTTAATCAGGTCCATCTGCTCTTTCTGACTTTATCTTAAATGCTATGGCCATTTTCTCACTCAGTATATTGAGTCTGGAGGTGGTAAAGCCCAAATGTGGTGGTTCATTTATTGCCATCAATGAGAATAAATCACTACAAGAATGGCAGCAAATCAGCTCCAGTTTGTATATGTTGGCTTTCTCTAAGAATATCACAGTTTAGCTAGATCTCAGTCCAAGTATACTTTAGATAACATAAGATGACTTAATTTTAAACTGTTCTTGCTGCTTTGTGGGACAAAATAGTTGAAGAACACCAGTTGCTCGTATTTCAACATGCCTTTAGATGGACAAGCTATAGAGCTTGTCTGTCAGTAGAGATACTAAGGATAAACAGCACCAAAGGGGCAAAGAACTAATCTTATCGTTAAATGGGGGGAAGAGAACTGGTTGGGTTGCCTCTAAGAAATTACAGCACTCCTTTTCTGACCTCAAGCTTCCAATGAAGGCAAAAGCCCATCTTTCTAATACCAACATCTACTGGTATAGCTGAGAGGTAATGAGAAATGGAATAGCCCAATTGCAGAAGAATTAAAAATGTATGTCACATAGAGAGCAATAGAGTGGTTCACATGGTGGATGCAAGCAGTCTGTAACATATAACCAATGAGAAACACTGAAGAATAGGAATAAATGATATCAATTGAGGAATTGTATGATGGGAAGAAAAATGGGCTGGTAATGTAGCAAGATTGAGGAATTACAAACTGACACCCAGAGTGCTCTACTGGTATCCTCAAAATGTCAGGAAAAAGCAAAGAAGGCCTTTAAAATGTTGGGCGGATCCCTTGCAGAGAATTTATTCTTATAAAGATATTGATAAGAGTTGTATAGGATATGGAGTTATGGGAAGAAACTCCCTATTCAAGTAGATCACATGACCCTTTGAATATTTAAGAACAACATTGTTTATAATCTACTGTTGCCATCAAAACTAGTGTTGCCCATGGTTTCTACGCCTCTCCATAGCACAGAAATCATGTCTCCTAGGGAAGACGTTTTCTCGGCTTTTTCAGTCTTCTCATTGTGATGACTATTGTGCATCATCTAAATTTCCCTTAGCAATTATTATAGAGGCAATGTCTATACTTTTGCCTATTTCCCCATTTTCCAGATTCGACAAGTTGGGTAAGTAAGGTCAATATAGATTTGTTAAAATGGAACACGGTGTGTTCTTTTCAAATTTATCCTTTCTTTTAGTTTGTTTTGTCTCTTTGTTCTAACTAGACAGTGATCCAACTGTATGAGGATGACTGATTTTGAGATGACCAAAGCATCTATAGCCAGTAATTTCTTGTGTGTTAGGGTAGAGTTTATTTTATTTATGTGTCATTAAGTGCTAACCATGTCCAACATCTTAAGATCCCATTCTTGAAGAAAAAGTCTTAAACTTTCTGAATCCACAAGCCTTGATCTCTTTCATTTCTTAATTACAAAGTCTCTTATTCAATATAGACTGTGCTTTTCCACTTGTATACCAACATCTCTAACGATCATATTTTTTTTTACCTAGCTTGAAGGATTTTGGCAAATGTATCTATTTCTTCATCTTCAAGAAATAGATTCATTAAGCGCAATTAGCTTTACAGTGGTCTCTTTGCTTAGGTTTATTGTGAGCACTAGAAGACAAAATTACACATTATCTTACAAAATGCTATTTCTTGTTTTGGGCTATAGATTGAAACTATCTCCACTAACTTGTTGACTATGTGACCATAGGCAATTTGCTTGATTGGTGGAAGACTTATTTTCTGTATCTGAAAGATAAGAATAGTAGTGGTATTTATTTTGAAGGTGTTATGAACATGAGGTATATTGTAGGATGTTTTACAAACTTCAAAAGGACATATTTGACAACTATTATTATTATAAAGAGACAGCATGGGTTTATTGATAAATAAATAGTTAATAAATATGTATTAAACACCTAATATATAAACCACATTTCTTTTGTAGATAGGATTTCTGCACTAATAGATGAGGGGACAGTCTTAGTAGTATAAATGGTATTTTAGCAAAATATTTGACAAAGTCTCTAATGGTATCCATTTGGGGAAAATGGAAGGATGTATAGTATGGGACACAGTAAGATAATTAAATGTAATGATATATAATAACCTTCACAATTTTCATATTTTTAAAAACCGTTCATCTGCAATATATCCTAACTTTCTTGTGACCATTCATTTTGCACTTTTGACATTGAGTTCACAAAATTTTTGACATATTCATTAATTCTTCATCATGAAATCACATATCGCATTGGATATCAGGCTTACTTTTGATGAAGAGTCCATTTTTTCCAAAATCTTGACTTGATTATATAATCCACAGATTTTTGATGAATCGAATTGGTTCCCAGCCCATGGGTGCATGTTTATCTCCATCTCTTAGATAAATTTGTTCACTTTTTGTGACATTTGGCATGTTGCAAAGGCACGATGCAACAATCTATTTCCACTTAGAAAGTTATGTAATTCTATAATAATTCTTCTCAATTTGAGAATATATTTTTCAGAGCTCATTATTTCCTTACTAGCCTAGTAGAAATAAAAATTCCTCAAAACTTTACTGTCTGATGAAGGACTCCAGAAGGTACTCATCTATAAGGTACTCTAGACATCTCCTTTAATAATTTTCATATAGCTTTCATTTTAAAAGTGAAATTCTTCAGTAAGAATTACCTTTTCCCAATCTTCTGTGCTCTAGTCTTTACATTGTCTTTCCTATGACAGAGCATTCTTTTCAAGTGAGCAATGTTTAATAGTTTTTTTTTTAAAACTGGTTTCATTATTCTTCTGATTTCAAGAAGCCTATGTTACATCGTAGAACGATCATTAATAAGGTCTCTAGCTTCTAGGTACTCTGAAGTTCTGTGTTTTCTGAGGATTAATCAGGCTGTTTTGAAGTAAAAATTAGACAGTTTTTGATGGGTTTTTGTTGTTTTTTCATTGTCAACTGTGAGGGCTTGAATGATCTTTAACATTTTCAACATTGTAGGCTTGACTTCTCCACAGCAACAGCTACTACAATATCTCTAAAAGTAATTGAAGTGTGCTTTTTCAGAAGTGCAACTTTTGCATGTTTCTTTGAAGTAATATGTATTCTAAGAAATCATGGAATTCAAAACACAACTAAAGAGAACAGTGAAATACATGGGCATGGCATGAAATGCAGCCCTCAACTGATAAAGAACTAGTGAATGGTAGGGAAACTTCAATCTTATTTCATCAGGTCACAGATTAATATTAGTAGAAAAACATGTTCATGATTATTTTCACCAAATGAAACAATATTAAAATTATTTGTTTAACCAAGTAATTCTCATACCAATGTAAACTGGATCATAGTGGAGACAAGTGGATTTGGACCTCATTGAATGGCCCAACCTAAAATATAGTCATTAGTGGTTTGATGTAGATACGGAAGAACACCTCTAGATCTGTCCTTAGTGCTCTATTATTCATCATTCTTATTTGGATAAAAGTACAGGTGGCATTCTGATCAAATTTGCAGATTACACGAAGCTTGTAGGGATAGCTCCTTGCTTTTTGGCCCTAATATCATGAGAACACCATCCACCTGTCATCCACCACCCTTGCCATGTGACTAATTCATTTTCTCTTTCCACTATATATTTCTCTAATGACATCTTTTTACTCCTATCCTTTGAAGTTCCTCACTGATCCTGTCATAACCTGCCCTTACCCACTCTATGTCTCTCTATTACTCTCCATGAAATATTTTATTTTCAATTCTTTGTAAACCATGGTGTACTTGAAATAAAAATATTGGTATAACAAAGATGGTCCTTTGTTTGTGGGGTCATCGGAAGAACTTTACAATTTCCCAAAGGCAATCCAGCTCACTCTCTTCCTCCTATTTAATCCTGGACACAACTCATTGTCCATTTGTTCCCTTTGTTCCCAATAAATCTACCAATCAATAAGTGCTATAGTTTGTCCATGCAAATGCATGTCATAACCTGGGCAATAGACATTCTGCATCCACTTAGGTTTTACTGTATGGATGATAAGGCCATACCTTTTTGAGATATCACACATTCTTCCAGGAGGTTCTGGAAAAGTTCTGTGACTTTATGGAACCAAAGCAATACCATCTACAAAGGGGTCATCTAGAAATCTCACCATCTGTAGGGAATTTTTCTTTAATTTCATCCCACATCAGAGTTGTGAATGGCTTTGGTGAACATATCTCTCTCTGCTTAATACCTAATCAGATATCCATGATTAGACGTCTTTGAGCAAAATTAGTTCTATTACTATCTTTCAAGGAATCTTGAATGGTTTTGATATATGAATGGGCGCAACTTGCTGGAAGAGAACCTTTAATACTGCCGAATCTTTTTTATTTGTTTGTTTTCATAACCAACAAGCAGCTAATAGAGTTGAATCTTGTATTCTCTAAATCTCTCATTTTTGTAATTGGCAAAATAGGGTCCTTTATGTGATATCGCTTGTAAAAGTTTGCCTTTTCCAACTAATAATCTCATTCAAAATATCCTTGATGTATGAGTAAAGGAGTCTCATAATGACTTTGTAAATATAGGAAAGCAGGGATAAAGGTTGGTGGTTGTGATATTCTTTTAGGCCCTCCACCCCAAATATTAATATGATGAAGGTTTTTCCCCCATGACTTTAGTATTTTCTTCTTTTTTAGCTACCTTGTAAGTTGATCTCTCAGTACATTAATAATGGTTTTATCTCCACCACAGATTTTCTTTATACATAATTGGTCCAAATCCAACTGCTTTTATCACCTTTATTCTCTCTAGTATCATTGCTACCACCTCTATAAGTATATTTGAGACTAATAATAGAATCCAAATGTGGCATCTCTACTATCCTGTATGGTAAAAATGGTTTATTATGGATTTTTCTATTTTTCTTCTTTTTGTTGTTCTTCCATTTTCAGCCTTAATTGTCCTTGGGATGATTTTGCTAAGTTGCATCCCTCGCCAAGATTTCTTTAAGAAAGTTTTGCTCTTCATTGCTCCTGACTTGTCATATTGTTCATGATCATCCATCATCCTTCTTTGTAAGATTTTATAAATGAATTTATATTCTAAACCAATGTTGCCTTTGGCTGCCGTTTCCTTTCTATTGGCAAGTAAATCAAATCTATGCTGAGCAAAATGCTATTTAAGCTCTTTTGGTCTTCTTGTTACTGCAATTGATTTGCATTGGTTAAATTTCTCTATAAAATTGGTGTAATTCACATTCGTATAATTTTTTGCTGTACATCACCCAGTTTCATCATCGGTTACTTCTTGGAATAATTCAGCATTGAGTTGTTTCAATTGCAATGCCACATCTACCTCATTATTGTTCTTTGCTCTACCTTTTTAAAAGTTCTGATCTTTGCTCTGTCAAGTTGGTATTCTGACTGAATACAGACAATCGATTCAGAGATGACTCCCATGTCAGTAATAAATCTTTTTCTGTCCATTAAAATATAATCAGTTTCATTTTCATCATGTTATTTGGTGCTTGCCATGTCCAGCAATTACCTATTCTTTTTTTTTTTGAAAGAAAATGGTAATGAAGTAAAAGTATAAGGCTTCTGTGTGGTCCATAAGTTTCTGGCCTCTCATTCTTTCTTCCTGATCCATCAACTCTGTAAAGACCTGGGGCCATTGAGGATGTGGGCAAACAGTTTCCTCCATATTCCTCATTCCTCTGAAAGCTCTCCTGTGCATTTGAACACCTGCCACAACTTCAGGCCATTCCCAGAAGTATGTGTTTGGGGAAGAGGTCCCATAGACAGCCTACAAATGTAGAACAGTTCCAATGAACAAAATATTTCTTCATTCTAGTCATAGACCAAGAGTTAGAAAGGATATCAATGGTTATTTATAACCCAAGCCCCTCATTTTACAGATGAGAATTCTGAGTTTCAGGGTGGTTATGAGATTTACTCAAGGTCACATAGGTAGTTAGTGTCAGATGCAGGATTTGAACCCCAGTCCGCTGACTTCAGAGCCACTATCCTTTCCACTGGACCCAGGTGGCTCTGGAGGAGAAAGTGACATATGACACCTTGTACAGCCCTTCCTCACTCAAACAAAGTCAACTGCAAGTCATGTCATCATCTCCCTGATGGCATGGTCCTCTTCAAGAACAAAAGACAAACACAACCTATGAGTTGTCCAAGCTGCCTGAAGGGAACCCAGCCAGTTGGGTAACTCAGCCCATTCTCTTTCTATCCCTCTCCCTGTTCTCTCTCCCTCTCCTTCTCTCCCTCCATCTCCTCTCCAAAGGAAGGTAAGTTTTGATGCACAAAAGCTGCCTAGTTCACTTGGGTTTCACTGGCTAGATTTCTTCCTCAAAGACCAAACCTTAAAACCAAGACTGGAACCCTGGATGCCTAATCCAATGCTCTTTTGTATGATCTGGTTTTGAAGTCAGGAAGATCTAAGTTCAAGTCCCATCTCTGAAACAAACTGGCTGTGGGACCCTGGGCAAGTTGCTTAACCTCTCAGTTCCTCAGACAACTCTCTAAAATTACATTTCAGAGAAGATACCTATCTCATTGGTAGAAGTTCCTCACTGGCAGCTCCCTATGCAGATGAAACCACAGATCCATTCAAAAGAATAAAAATAACGTCTAAAAAATGTTGCCATCCTGAATATTCCTAATCTCTAAACTCCCACCATCTGTACTCTCAGGTTGAATTCCATTACGATAATGCCCCCAGGAAAAAACATCACCAGGAAACTCATCATCCTCTCAGGCTGCATCAGCTTTTGTACTTGCATCTGGTTGGCACCCTCGGTACCCTCTGCCCATCTCTGATTGGAAGGCTGGAGGTCAGAGCAAGAATTCCTCCCAAAGTTTCCATTAAAGAGGGGTCCCAGACCAGGCAAATATTCATTTCATTCATTTACTCATTGATCTGGCCTCCACCATGCCCCTACACCAGGTACCTTCTTCCTTATCCCCAGCCTCCCACCTCGCCAACCTCTGCTTTTTAGTTTCTTTTTGTGTATTGCCTTTCTCCATTTGACCAAAAGTTCCTTGAGGGCAGGGACTGTCTGTTTTTTTGTTTTTATATCCCCAGCACTTAGCACAATGCCTGGAACATCTTAGGTGCCTAACACATGTTTATTGACTGACTGACATGGTTTCAGAAGAAATTAAACTAAGCAGGAACAGGATGAGGTAGATGTTCTCCTGTCTGCAGCAAAGGTTGTCTTACAGATGCTGCCAAAGACTCTATAGAAGATGTGCTCACATCCTGACACTTATCCAATCACAAAAAGCAGTCATTTTAATGATCTGCACAGTCATTAATAGCACGATAAATACAAAAGAACAATAGCAGAATAGTGGCTTGTCCTTGGACCATTTTTAACTGAATGCCATGAAAAAAGAGGACTGAGATACTAAATGGGGAAAGGAAAAGACACATTCATTTATTAAGTGCTTACCATGTGCCAGGTACTGTGCTAAGTGTTTTACAATTGTTATCTCATTTGATCTTCACAACAATCCTAGGAATTACTATGATCCCAATTTACAGTCAAGGAAACTGAGGCAGACAGACCCTTGCCCAGGGTCACATATCTGGTAAGTATCTAAGGCTGAATTAGAACTCAGGTCTTCCTGACTTCAGGGGCAGCATTCTCTCCATTGTCCTACTTAGCTGCCTCAACAATATCTGAATTATTTCAGAATTATTTCCCATTTTCTTGTTCAATATCATAAGCAAGGGCAATTTATTAAATGCTTCCTTTTTCTATCTCTAAACTACAGGTGACTTGTTTTTAAAGTGCTTTGAGAGCCTTAGATATATAACCCTCTATAGAATGAGAAGGTTTTTCGTGGTGCTTCTTTATATTGGTTCCCTTTCTATCTATCTGGTGGCTCCTCTTCATACTCTTTTGCTGGATATTTATTAAGGTCATGCCCTCCAACTATGGGGGTCCCACAGAGCTCTGTCCTAGGCCTTCTTCTCTTCTCCCTCTATACTATTTCACTTGGTGATCTCATTAGCTCCAAAAGATTCAATTGTTCCTTCTATCCTGAAGATTTTCTTACTCCACTTATTCAGCCCTAACATCTTTGCTGCCTTCAAGTTTCACATTGCTAGCTACTTCTTGGACATCTCAAACTAGATGACCTATAGACATCTTAAACTCACCGTATCCACAACTGAACTCATTATCTTCCACCCAATACCCTTTCCTTTTCCTAACTTCCCTATTACTGTGAAGGGTAATTCCCAGCCTCTCAATTCCCACCCAAGCATGCAATATAATACCTTGACTCCTCATTATCTCCCAAACCTCATATCAATATGTTGCCAAAACTGTCGATTTTCTCTTTGCAACATCTCTAGCGTATACCTCCTTCTTTCCTCTGACACTCCCCTATCCTGGTGGAAGCCCCTACTACCTCATGCCTGAACTAGAGCAATATCCTGCTGGTTGGTCTCCTCACTCCAACTGATACTCCACTCTGTTGTCAAAGTGATCTTTCCAAAGTGAGTTCTGACCATGTTACTCCCCTAGTCATTAAACTGCAGTGGCTCCCTGTCACTCCTAGGATCAAATATAAAATCCTCTGGTGTTCAAGTCCCTCGATAACTTGTCCCCCAGACACAGACTGTTTCAGTCTTCTCACCCTTTGTTCACCCCAACACACTCTGCATTCCAGTGATACTGGCCTAATTGCTAGTCCTCACACAAGGCATTCACTCTCCCAACTCTAAGCACTCTTTTGACCTGTCCCCCATGCCTGGAATTCTCTCCCTCCTCATCTTTAGCTCCTAGCTTCCCTGGCATCCTTCAAGTGCCAGCTAAAACCCCACCTTCCTGATCCCCTTTAATTCTAGTACCCTCCCTCTGTTAAGAATCTCTGAAACATCTCATGTATTTGTTTGCCCGTGGTTGTTTGCACATTATTTCATCTATTAGACTGGCAGTTCTTTGAGAATAGGGACCATTGTTGACTTCCTTTGTACCCCCAGCATTTAGCACAGTGCCTGGCACATTGGAGGCATTTAGTAAACATTTATTGACTAACTGACTAACTTACATTTTGCAAGATATGAAATTAGCATCTTGTTGCCCAAAGTGAATGCACAAGAAAAATATGTTTACTCCCTGACGTTCACATAAGGGATGTTCCTATGACTCATTGGCAGAAAGTTTATGTCTTTCAGTAGCAAATGTCTTTGCAGCCTGTTGTCTCTGGTTATGTTACTGTAAAGCAGATGAAGACCGTGCTGCGAGGCCCAGAGCACTTATTTCATAATGTCAGGGGTAGAAATTCACTATCCAAATTATTTCCCCATAGGAATACTTAAAAATGTTTCCTAGACACAGCATAACGGGAAGTCATATTCATCTGCATGAGAAAATAAAATGCAAACGTGCCCCTGACTAAGGCTCCAGTTAACAGTCAGGATCCTCTTCTCTCAGACACCCAGGAGAGAGACAGGGAGAGGGAGGACAAGTTTGTCCTCTTTCCTTTCCATCTGAAATTCTCAGCATCCCTAGTGCATGTGTATATAGAGACAGAGGATAGATAAAGATCATAGCTATAGAGAGATATTCCATTGGTAAATATAGATAAATATAGATAATTGATATAGATAGAGGATAGATATAGATAGTTTGACATAGATGATAGATATGGACAGATGATAGCTAGATAGAGATAAATAGATACAGATAATAGATTTAGGTAGATGTATGTAGATTGTAGTTAGATGGATAGATGAAAGATAAATAGATGATAGAAAATAGATGACAGATAAATAAATAGATTAGATAGATGGTAGATAATAAATAACTTCTATATCCAGTGAATTCTCTGTTACTCAACACAATCTAGGAATTGGATTTTAGGATTACTTAAGATTGTGGATGCTAGAAAATTACCATATATGTCAAACATGGAAGACCAATTTGTATTCAAGAAAATATATTTGGTTCTACTAATAATATAACTTCATTTTCTTTGATAATTCTGTCACAATTCATTAATTCTTTTTATATTCCTGATATCTAGAATAACAAGCAGACTGACCTTCAAATGCCAAAAAACCACCAGGAATCTAGAAAGACATCTCTCTATGTTCAAAGCAGCATGAAATGAATAATAATCACTCATTTGTAACATGTTTTAAGGATTGCAAAGCATTTTACCTGTGTTATCTTGTGTGATTCTTACACTTACTTTCTGTGACAGCTAGATAGTGGATAGAGCACTGGCCTGAGTTCAAATCCAACCTCAGACACTTACTATTTGCGAGACTCTGAACAAGTCACTTAACCCCTGTTTGTTTTAGTTTCCCCGAACGTAAAACGGGGATCATAATAGCACCTAGCCTAGGGTTGTTGTGAGGATCAAATGATATAAGATTTGTAAAGCACTTAGCACAATGTGTTAAGTTCACTAGTACACATATTAAGTGCCACATAAATGCTAGTTATCATTATTATTATGGGCTATTTTTATTCTCACTTTACATATGAAGATACAGACAAAGAGAGGTCAAGTGGTTTCCCCAGGTCACATGGCTAACAAGAGTCTGAGACGGGAGTGAGCCTCAGGTCTTCCTGGCTCCAAATCTAGCATTATCCATTATACCACACCGAACCATCTACAAAATATGATAATTCCAGTCATGGGAGTGAATGAGATAATGACGAGAGAGCGAGAGAGAGAGAGAAAGAGAGAGAGAGAGAGACAGAGAGAGAAAGACAAAGAGACAGAGAGAAGAAACAGAAAAGATGACCAAGGAAAGGACTCTTGGCAATACCAGGCTTAAGAGGCAGGAAGAAGATGATAGAAATCCAGCAAAGGAAACAGAGAAGATGAGTGTGAAACAGAAGATGACTGAGGGAGCACAGTAAGAGATGCAACAAGAAGGATTGGAATCAAGGATATTAATGGGAGGGATTGCTTTGTCAAGAAGGAAGATCATGTCCTTCCTCTAAGAATGGAGGGAAAGAGGAGAAGCTGGGTAAGGACATAGGACTAGAGGAATGATGTGGAAGAGGGGAACTAAATAAGCTCATGGCCTCATTCTGCTCAAACATTTAGGGATTGCCTGTTGATTTCATTTATCCACCTGGACCTTATATCTGTAGGTCCCATAGACTCATTTTTATGGGCAAAGGTGGTATTAATTTAGAGAATAAAGGATTATATGCTCTTATTGAAGACCAAGTAAATGTTAAAACCTCTTCTTCCAAAGGAACCCTTCATTTATACCCCACAGGATCCATGCTTCTATTTCAAGGCTAAGTCTCCAAGCAGACTCAGTCAAGTCCAAGTGAATTGCCCTGAGTGCTTACATTGACTGGGAAAATCCATTCACCTTAGCCTCTTTTGCTACTTCAGATTGTAGGAAACGATGTTGCATTTTTGGTCAAAGGGATTACAAATGTGCTCTTTGCATGTGTTTTTCCATTGGAACAAAGATCTTGTTTATTCCTGCTTTGGATAGTTACAGCTGTTAATGTTTTCAGCTGTGACTTTCAGCTCCACCCACTGACTTGTTAAAAATACATACTGATCTACGTCTGATTCTGTCTTAGCCCCAATCTGAGAGCACTATGCCAACAGTATCTGGTTGAAAGTAAAAGTAGTAACAACAGAACAAATCATAGATAGCAAGCTGGCCTTAGAGTCATGACAATCTGGATTCAAGTTCTGACTTTCACTCATACTAGATGTGTGGCAAAGGGCAGATCACTTAGCTTCTCAGCATCCCAGACAACTCTATCTAAGACTTTAAGTTACGGATTAGATGCTGGTCTATATCAGTAGATGGATTTTTCCACTACAAATTCCCCAGATCAGCCAAATTATAGGTCTAGCCCAAGATAGGTAAATAGATACACACACACACACACACACACACACACACACACACACACACACACACACAAACACATGCATTTATGGGCTCACAGTAAAAACAAGTATACCACCAACATGGCATTGAGAAATTATTGCTACTACCAAGATGGGTTCACAGTAGAACAAAAAACTATACTGCTATGCAGCAAGTGTTGTAAGATGGAGGCAAGAATGGGATGTTGGAAAGTACTGGACCTAGAAAAGAGATACTGGGTTTGAATCCTGGCTCTGTTACCTATATGACTTTGGTCACATTCACTTCTCTGAACCATCTCTAAAATGAGTACAAAACTAAATAATCTCTAAGGTTCCTTTCCTCTCTAAATCTATGATCCTTTATATCTGTAGTTATGGTACCTCACGTAGGTAGACCTTCAGGGTCAGCTCTCCTTGGAGAGACAGAAAACTTCAAATCAATTGGGATTCATGACTGGGCATCTTACAGACCAGGGAGACTAACTGAACGATTTTCCTAGGCTACTAGGGAGTTGAGTATAATTATCCCAGAGGCCATGGTAAAAATATTTTTTTTCAAACATTATGCTTGAACCCATAGTTCATTCTGCCTTTGTAGACAGTCTTACTGAGGCATCTTTGATCAATGAATAAGCTAAATCAACTCTTCTAATCAAGTAGGAGCTGGACTGCCCACATGGCATTCCCCATTTACCAAACTGAATACAACCATACCACCTGGGTACCATAATGTGACCGCCCCTATTAACTCTTCCTAGGATCATGATACTCAAAGGGTAACTGTCTCTCTCAATCCACATCTAACAAGCCCTCATTTCTACTGAATCACCTTGGCCAAACCAAAATAAACCATGTAACATCATAAGAAGATATAACATATTTACTTAAAATGGAAAGCAAGTAAAAAAAAGAGTACTCTCATCATGCTTTTCCCCAAACTACCTCTGGCAAAGTCTCCAGGAACTAGAGCCTGCAAGTCCACTTGTCTATGCTTCCAATACTGCTTTTGAGCATGACACTGAAGGTTAATGGATGGGAAAGGGATGTTAACAACTTGTTTAAAGGACACTCAAATCTCAGTTTCCAGAAAACTCTTCTGTTCACCCCAAGAAGGTTGAAGCATTGCAGAGACCTTTTGCTTACTCTTAGGGCCAAGAGGGCCAAACACTTCCCAGTACCACTTTTACTAGGAACCTGGAGTGCCAGCCTGGGCTCTGTGCAGCGGAAGGGAAAGTCTCCTGATGCCATTTCTACTAAGATGACAGCACTGTCACAAGCCAGTGAGAGTCTCTACCTTCTTCTCCTCTCTTCTCTCTTCTTCTTCTTTCTCCCTCACTTTTGACTACAAGACTTAAACCCACAAGGATCTTGTCTGCATCACGAAATTCCAGTTATCCCTGATAATGGGAATACTGAAAGCATCTGAGATTCGCAGATCAAATGGGAGGATAATTACCAAAGGGAACATGAGACAGACACATACCATTTCCATCTTTCCAAAACTCTCAGTAATAAAAAACCAAAAACTTGCCGTACTTATAAATCACACTAGGTACATGCCATCTCTTGCCATACTTGTTTTTACCGTGAGCCCATAAATCTCTGTCTTCTCCATCATGACCTAGGAAGCTTATTACTAGGGAAAACTCATCATCCTGCAAGATTTCATCAGCCTTGATGGAAGTTCCATCCTTTTAATTTACCTCTTCACCACCCCCCATCTCTATGATTGGAGGGGGGAGCCATTGATTCTAAAATGTAATCTCTACCCCACCCCTCCCTGTTGCACTACTCTGGGACTTCTCTGACTTCTATTATGGCCCAGCTTCAGGTACCTCCCTCCTCTCCCTTTTTACTCTTTCATGTGTTGTCTTCCCCTATTAGATTGTAAACTCCTTGAGGTGAGAGAATATTTCCTCTTTTTTTGTATCTGAATCCCCAATGCTTGACGTGTAGAAAGCTTTTACTAAATGTTTATTGACTGACTACATATTATGTGTATAGATATATATATATATACATATATACATGCACATAGACATATGTGTGTATACATATGTTTTTCACATCAGTGGGGGCATCTGGCTGCAAAAATAACCTTCTTCCCTATTTCTCCTGAAGCATTATGTTATCCTAGTCACTATTTGAGTAACAATGGACCTTAATAGGATCATAGGTCAATAGATTTAAAGCTGGAAAGGACCTTAGAAGTCACTTACATTTTACAGATAAAGAAACTGAGGCCCAAGGGGTGACATGACTTGTCTGTGGTCACGTAGATATTAAGTGATAGAGCCAGAATTTGGACCTAAATTCTCTGACTCTAAATACAACACCTGTACTACATAGCCTCATAGATTAAGGATCTATTAAGGACCTCAGTCTCCCTGCCACCCAAAGATTTTTCTTTTCTTTTCTAGGTTCACGTTAAGTAGCAAATGGTTAGGGTTAGGATTATGGTCAGGTTAATCCTGAGCCAATAAATAACAGACTGACTCAGTACCACCAGGCCCACTGGCTCACAGTCCTAATCCTGACTTCATGACAAACCAAGATTGTTTATCACCCTCTCCAACCTCCAATGAATTAACTCTACTCCCTTGGGACCCTCAAATCTGAAGTATTAAGGGCAGCCTTTGGATTTTGCCCCCTAAGACCGAAACGATCTTCTTTGACTTATTTGATCTCCAGGGAAAGTAATTTCCTCCTTTAGGAATCATCCTCAAGCCCTTCTCCCAGAGCCATTGTCTAGCTACCTCCATTGGTGCACATGCAGTTGGTATATGAGCCCTGGTTCATCAGTCTCTCACCTGCCTGATGACCATAGCATCTGACCAATTGCCCTATGGGCCACAGGGGATTACAATATTCTCTCTTTCCATGGTCCCAACCATTCTCATGGGGTAGCTTAGTAGATGACTCAGGCTTTCAACTACTTAGTGTATGGTGGCTTTTCACCAGTGTGTTACCATTGTCTTCCAAGATTTCTTATCAGGACTAGATCCATTGGCTGGAGTTCTGGGCAGAGAAATTGAGCATCATGTTGTCACGTAGTATTCTCTGATCTTTTCTGATTATTGACCAAAGCTGGACAGTGGACTTCTTTCCACCAAACTCTGAGCCCAGAGGTATACTATTATGAATCTTAAATTGAAATTTACTACATGCTTTTTTTGTATACCTCGTTGTTGTTTATCTTTCATTCTCAAAGCGGACCATGATATTAGGAAGGTGATTCCATGACTTGAGAGTGAATTGAATTTAAGTGAGGACTGTGCAGTCACCAGCCTCACTTTCTCCTCTGGACCAATGGCAAACTATAGATCAGGATGAATGAAGATGGCCCCAGTTTTGTATATCTATACTTTCCCTTTAAGCCTTAGGATTCTGAGGCCTAGGACCAAAGAAGGAGACAGCACAATGTAACATCAATGGTTCTATGAAAGAAAGGGAAACAACATTTTCACAGGATTGGATACAACAGGGTTTCCAGGGCCCACTCTTCCATCACGGTAGAAAAATAATACAGCCTAATCATCGGGGTATTGTTTGTGAAGAGTTTTTGTTGTTGAGTTGTTTCAGTCATGTCTGACTCTTCGTGACCCTATTTGGGCTTTTCTTGGCAAAAATACTGGCATGGTCTGCCATTTCCTTCTCCAGTTCATCTTACAGATGAGGAAACTGAGGCAAACAGGGTTAAGCAACTTGCCCAGGGTCACACAGCCAGTAAGTTTCTGAGGCCAAATTTAAACTCAAGTACTCCTGACTTCGGGGTTGGTGCTGTATCCACTATGCCAAGTAGTTGCCCTCATGAAGAATAAGATCCAAATATATCAATAAATACAGATATTCGCTTCTGGGACTGAAAAATATTCAGAGGTTCACAGCTGTTTTAGAAAGAGTTTGAAGATGGAACTCAGAGGGGAAACTGTTGCAAAGCTTAGCAACTTCAGCACAAGGTCAGGTTCTGACAGCTTCTCAAAAATGTCATTTGGTGTGATGGTGGTGATTTCACTTAAAAAAGATCATAGAACGCTAGAGTTGGAAGAGATGTTAGGAATCAATGGTCTTCTTTCTCCTACACATAACATTTCACACATCAGGAAGCTGGAGAGCAGAGAGGTAGAGAAAGCTGTTCAACCTGAGCTAATTTATGACTGTAAGATTTCAAACCTAATTCTCCTGCTTCTCGGGTCTTCCTCCTGAATCACAAAGTGTAGACAAGTGCTTATAGTAAAATAACAAAAAAGAAAGTCATCCATAACTGACAACCCAAATCATTTGCTAAAACTTTTAAAGTGTAGTTCAAATACTCCTAAACCCCATAGTGGAAGTTTGAGTAAACAACCCAATAGTAAATAATGCAACCTCATTCTTCAGGGAGGGTGGAGGTCAAGGGTTTGGAAACCATCGTGGAGGCAGCATTAGCATTTCTGCCTAGATCACTAAGTATTCACGTTCGATAGTGTCTTCAGCCAATGATAATGCTCCCTCACAGTCCTAGTAACCTCTGTGGCTCTGGGCTTATGACTTCATTCCTGCTTCCCCATCTCAGAGGCTCCTTATTTGGTACTTATCTACTACATGCCTTCAGTTCACGGTGTTTCGGGAAATGTTGTCTTCTCTATTGTTGCCATGTTTTGGAGCTATGTATGTTCTTTTGCTCCCTTCTCCATTACTCCTGCACCTTGCCTCTTGCAAAGGTATGAGAGGGGTCAAACAAACAGGTAGCAAAGGATTCTGGGCCTTGCTGCTGCCCAGGAATTCAAAATTTTCATTCTAGTCAATGGTTTTCATTTTTTTCCCAACTCAAGCTTGAGCAGAAAGGAATCTGGATAAATCTGGGGTTTCTCCTTTTGTAATTTCCCTCCCTGTATAGTGATGGATTAACAGAATGTTAGGATACACAGTAGCAGCTGCACAGTGTGAGGACTAATTTTGATAGACTTAGCTCTTCTCAGCAATTCAAGGTCCTAAACTTTTCCAAAGGTCTCATGATGGAAAATGCCATCCACATCCAGAGAAAGAACAATAGAGTCGGAATGCAGAGTGAAACAGACTCTTTTCTCTTTTGTTATGTTTCGTTTTCTTTCTCATGGTCTCCCATTTGTTATAATTCTTCCATGCAACATGACTAATGTGAAAATGTGTTTAATAGGAATTTATATGTAGAGCATATATCAGATTGCATGCTATCTTGGGGAGTGGGGAGGGGAGGAAAGAGGAAAAACATAAAACTTATGGAAATGAATGTTGAAAACTGAAAATAAATAAATTAAACTTTTTAAAAAAAAACAGAATGTTAGGGTGAGAAACCACCATCGAGGCCATTTAGACCAGGCTCATTTTACAGATGAGGAGACTGAGACCCTCAGAGGTTACTTGCTCAAGGTCACATAGCTAGTATGAATCAGGGCCAGACCTAGAACTCTGATTTTTTCATTCTGGGTCCAATTCTCCATGTACTATATTATGAAGAGCTTAGGAATAGTGAAACCAGGATAGGAAAAGGAATAGGAAGACTTTGTAGGAAAAGCAAGAGGCCTAATGATTCTCAAACTGTGTAATACCATCAGCCTCTAATAAGTGAGAGAAGACAATACTACTGTACCCAGTTTAAAAAGTACACAAAGGCAGAACCTAGCCTCACCTAGTAGAGGAACAACCTACAGAATAGACCTGTCTCTTGTGACAAGGGCCGTCAGGGCAATCATCCTGGGATTTGAACTCTGGCTACTTGGTCACAAACAGAACAAATTCTGGACAAAACTGTGAAGTCCATACTTTTTGTCTTTTACTCCTCTCCCAGCCAGCTCCTCAGTCTACACCTTGTAGATTTGTCCTTCCACTAGACATTCTGTGCCCTCAGACTGACTTCTGGCTGGCCAGGGTACCCTCAATGGGTGTCAGCTACCCCCACCCCACACACACACACACACAAGTGACAGCCTCTAATCCCTCAAACCTGTCTCTTCTGAATTCCATCCCCTAAGGGCACTTCTCTCTCCTCTCCAAAGTCAAAGCTGGGGGTTGATAAAGGAAACATAGTGCTAAATTGATGGCATAAATTCAGCTAATGAGTTACTCTCTCCATAGGGGAAATTTTTCTAGACCTTATGACTTACCCCAAGTTAGAATTTAAGATTGCAACAGTCAATGGTGGAGACATTTGGGTCCATAAAGGCCTTTTGCACTCCCTCTAATCACTCAGTCAGCTTATAGGAAACTGGCGTACTCTCTCAGAGTCTGGCCACAGGATTTCTTTGCTACTGCAGTCATTGCCTCATCTGGTGGTATAAGACTCGAGTCTGAGAAGAGGACAGCATATGACCCATGGAGACATATCTCTACCCAGAAATGGGAAGATTAAAAAGCAGGTTGGTTGAGGGGAGGCATGCTGATAAATGTTTAACAATTGGATCTCCTAAAACAATGTACACAGGACACACTTTTAGTTTAGTCTGTATTACAAAGATTTTCTCCATCACTTTCTTAAGTCTAAACAATTAACGAAACAAATTTTTTAGATTTTTAGAATTTGCCAACTTCTGAGAGGTAAGTGCTCAAACTGAAAATTGAGCAATTTAACAATCGACTCTCATCAGCTGGGGACAGACAATGATTTCTGTTTTGAACATGTTAAGTTTTTGATGCCCAAGGGACCTCCACATGGAGATGTTCAGCAGGCAGTTGTTGATGAGGGAGAGTAAATAAAGCTCAGGGGAGAGATGAGGAATGGATGTGTAAATATGGGAGATATTCATACTAAGATGATCACCCATCACGATTGATTTAATCACCAAGAGAGAGAAGAGAAGATGTCCAGACTAGGATTTTGAAGAAAACTCCCCCATGTAAGATGACAGATTTCGACCTGTAGGGGACCTCGGTCATCTACTCCCATCTCTTCATTTTACAAATGAAGAAATCGAGACCTCGGGATGTTAAGTGATATGTGGGGTAACTCAAACTAGTAAATATCTGGGACAGGATTTGAACCGAGGCTTTTCTGACTCCAAGTCCGGGGGCCCATATACTCGGTTACGCTGCCTCTTACTGTGAGAAAGATAGAGGAGCCTAGGGCAGAGGACACCAGGGAATATTGAGACAAGTTGGAGCATAATCAAGATCTGCAGCATGAGCCAGGGGAGGTGAAAGCAGTCAACAGGGTCATAAGATTCAGAGAGGCCATGTAGGATGAGGACTCAGAGGAGGCCAGTGAATTTCACCAGAAGATGGAAATAATGTGAGAAGGGAAGATTTAGGAGGAAGGGGAGTTTGTTAACAAAATAACGATAACTTCCAGAGGGCACAGTGGAAATGGACAGCAGCGAAGGATGGGGACTGGGGAAAGCTAGAGCTGAGCTCAAAAGGGTTGAGGTTATGGGGAGAGGCAGTAATTGGAAGGAAAGAGGTAGGCAAGTACTAGGCATAGGGCATGAGGCGCCAAGTACAGAAAAGTGAAATCTATTCCAAAATTCTAAGTCTGAACTCCAAATTGGAGCCCCCTTACTTGATTGTACTAAGAGAGAGTGTAGATTATTTGTTCCATAGGAAATGTATCCCAGAAACTGGACCTATTTGTTCATGTTTGGAGTATTCTGGCTGGATATTTTATTTTGCACACCCTCATCAGATTATGAAGAAACTGCTTTTCAAACCTGAAGGGGCAACAGAAATGTGATTTCATCAAGGGGATGCCCATCAATTGGGCAATGGCTGAACAGGTTGTGGTACATGAATGTAATGGAATACTATCGTGCTATAAAAAATGGGGAAGATACGGACTTCGTAATAACCTGGAAAGACCTACACGATATGATGCTGAGTGAGGGGAGCAGAACCAGGAGAACATTGTACACAAGCACAGATATATGGATTCTGTGATGACCAACCTTGATAGACTTCGCTCTTCTCGGCAATCCAAGGTGCAAAGACAACTCCAAAGGACTCATGATGGAAAGAGCTATCTACATCCAGAGAAAGAACTATGGAGTCTGAATGCAGATTGAGGCCAAACTATTTACTCTCTTTTTCCCCCGCTTTTTTTTTGTTTTTGTTTCTTCTTTCTCATGATTCATTCCATTGTTCATAATTCTTTACAACTTGACTATTGTGTAAATAAGTTTAATGCAAAGGTATATATAGAACATATATCAGATTCCATGCTGTCTTGGGGAGGGGGGAAGAAAATCTGGAACTCAAAAACATGCGGAACTGAGTGCTGTAAACTAAAAATAAAAAATCTTAATTTAAAAAAATGTGATTTCATAGTTGAGGTCACTGGTACCATTGGAGAAAGGAGTTTCATTTCATTAGGAACCTAATCCCTTATATATAAAGGAAGGAAACAAGCTTTTATTGTTTACTATGTACCAGGCACTGTGTTAACTTCGGAAATTTCCCTCACAAAAACATTGTGGGATAGGTACTACTGTTATACTAATTTTACAGTTGAAGGAACTGAGGCAAGCAGAAGTTAAATGACTTGGCCAGGGTTATACTGCTATTAAGTGTCTGAAGCTGGATTCGAACTCAAGTCTATCCTGACTTCAGGCCCACTATTCAAAGGAAAGCTGTGCCATCTATAGCTTCCTCACAGACTAAAGTGCTAACTAAGAAGACAAGGAATCTGGAGATATGAGTTTATCTGTCCTTTCTCTTGCTATTAATTTGCTTTGTTTTCTTGAACAAGTAATTTGCGGCCTTGGAATTTCAACTTAATGTGAGGATTAGAGATCATGTGTAGGACAGAGGTTCCTCTTAGGCAGCCTGAGGAAGCCTACTGACCCTTTCTTAGAATAATGGTTGGTTGCCTACATTCCTAATCAAAATAACTGCTAATTTTCAATTAGAAATCAGTCAAAATAAAGATATAATTATTTTCCCATCCAAATTCACAGACCCCCTGGAATTTATAGAAACCTTAAAAAGCAATACCCTCACATGAAGTTGCCCAAAAGAATTTCACTTCCAGATAACTTTATTCGTACATTGTAACCAAAGCCCATCGCAGAATGAGGATACCTCCACTGGCATATAATTAAATCAATAAGCTTCTCTATTAAGTGGTTACTTTATGCCAAGCACTATGCTGATCATTTTGTAACCAATCAATAGAGACAAAAATTAGATGGTCTAATTCTCTCTAACATTGTTTTGCTTAACATGATATTTTCACAGAACCAATTAACAACATTAGATAAGAAATGACTGCGTATGAATGTGAAATGCTTTGGAAGATATATTAAGACAATGTATATATAAGGCATAATAATAGCTCATGGGACTATTTCACTTTAAAGTAGTGGCAGGCTAGGTCTAGAACCTGGGGTTCCTATTCCCAATGCATTGGGGGACACTGTGTCAGGCTACTGTTTGAGGTTCATGCAAAGCACAGCTTAGAAAGCAGCCACCTCTGTGGGGTTGGGGGAGGTGGAAGGGGAGCAGGAAAGGAGATAGTTTCCAACAAGTCAGCAACTGATGACACTCGGAGACTCTTAATGAGGCAGAAATGAGCCAGTCTGTTTTCAGCTGAAACTCTAGGAGAAATTCAGGAAGCCAAAATCTGTGACTCACCACATGATTGCAACACCATAACTAAACTTGAGCAATGGAGTTGAAGATGGACCAGCATCCTTAAGTGAATTTCCTTGCTTTTGTGGTTTTCCATTAGCCTCTTTACTGTCATCTTAACACAGCACTCTTATTTGTTAAGGTCCATAGATAGTCAATGATTAGGTTTCCTTGCGATCATTACATCATACCTGGATTATATTTGCAGGGTAATCTCCTGCAGCTGGATTAATGTCATCTTTTCTGCCTGGATCTCAGCATCCCCCACTTCCATCCCCAATAAGTGACTGCTGGAACTCTTCCACAGATTTCTAAGAATTTAAGTGGTAAGCTGTAATACCTCAGGTGACTGGTTCAAGACAATGGACTTCATAAACAGAAATAAAAGGTGATGATTGAAAAATCAAGCCTACAATTGCACCTACCTAATGAAGCAGAGTGGGAGGCCCATCTTTTGGATAAAGAATCAAAGAATAAAAAGAATGAAAGCCCAGGACACGGGTCCTGAAGCACAGGAACCCTTTGAAACCAAACCTAGCCCACTAGCAAAGTGTCTTGAAATCCCTCACCCCCTGGGAGCCTCCAGAGTAGCTGCTTTTTTATTATTAAAGTCTTTTCAAAAAGAAAAAAAATCTGCAGCCTCATTAGTATGCAGACCAATTTTTCATTCATCTGGAATCCACAGCAGCATTTTAATGTGCAAAGCCCTACTACTCCATTTCTCTCCCCTGAAGAAAAATAGCTTAATTTCTCCAGCTGATAGATTTTTCTGGTCCTTCAGACAGTAGAAAAGGACTCTGGAAAATCTGTGTCTGAACTATCCACAGGCATTTTATAATGGCTGTAAATAGGTCTATACAGAATGGCACTCTGAGCATCCCTAGGAATGATGTCCTTGACACCATTATGATTAGTTCCTGCTAAATAAATAGATACATAGAGAAATAAACACACAAACATATAAATAAATAAAGCAAGCCAGCTCTCCAGCTTCTCCTCCACCTCGTACTTTTCTGAGCTCCCAGACCCTCCTACCTAGCACATTTCCCAAACCCAATGTGTCTCCATGTCTGCCCCACAGATAGGTGGATCAGTCAAACTCATCCCAGGCTCTACCACATCCTCCCACCCTGCCCCCTAAATGGAGACAGATTTCACCAGCATGAATACAATCTAATTAGGTAGGAAATTAGAGCCAAAATTGGGGGTTAATCATTTTAGCTGCCTCTCCCCTTGTCAACCCAAGCAAGCAGCACTCTTTCAGATGAATACAATGAGCAGGCTCCTGTCTCCAGCCCTTCCGGTCCATGGGTGCTTCCTCCCTCCAGTGGAATGATGTCTACTGCTACCCAGGCCAGCCTTTGGGCCATAGGGAAAAGCTGTCCCACTAAGGAAGCAAAGGAGTTTAATGCTGTGATATCTCCACTATATTAATCATCCTCCCAATTTTTCAAATTTGCAGGAGGGAAGGAGAGAAGCAATGAGATTGGTGTTCCTCCCTTTCCTGGCCCCCAAATACAAACTTTCTAACATCAGAGTGTTTCCTTCATGTCTCTGCAGTTCTTTTAACATATTATGAGCTGAAATATTTATTGAATTCAACTGAACTGACTGCCTGAGGTACTCAGGCTAAGTTTATTGAACTTGGAATCAGGTGAAATGGATTTTGGTCCAACACTGACTCTGGAGCAAGATGACCTGGGTTCAAGTCCAACCACTGCAGTTTACTACTTATGCGACTTTGTATTAAGTCATTTA
The DNA here is from genome assembly GCA_028646595.1 of Phalanger gymnotis. Classification (NCBI taxonomy): domain Eukaryota; kingdom Metazoa; phylum Chordata; class Mammalia; order Diprotodontia; family Phalangeridae; genus Phalanger; species Phalanger gymnotis. The sequence goes on along the minus strand of CM053622.1, from coordinate 318,338,679 downwards.
ATCTCTCTGCCATCCAGTCAGTCAACAAGCATTTATTAAGCTTCTACTATCCTCCAGGAAGTATGCTAAATGCTGAAGAGTCCAGAGGAAGAGACAACACAAACTACCATGTACAAACAAGATAAATACAGGATAAAATGGAGTTACTCAACAGAGGAAAGGCCCTAGCATTAAAGGGGGTCAGAAATTGTGTCTCGTACAGAGTTGGATTTCACGTGGTCCTTGAAGGACACCAGAGAAGCCAGGAGGTCAAGATGAAGAGGGAGAGAATCTTAGGCAATGGGAGACAACCAGTGAAAATACCTGGATTCAGGAGGAGTGTCTTGGGCGGGGGGAAGGATGTCACTGTCACTGGCTCACTGTCTTTATGGAGGAAAGTGTAAGAAGACTGTTGGGGGTTGAGGCAGGGATGAATATCAAATAGAGAGTTTTGTATTTGATCCTGGGGATGGAGTTTATTGAATAGTGGGTGAAATGGAGTAGACCAGAGAGACAAGGCAGGGAGACCAGCCAGCAGGCAATAGTCCAGGTGTGCGGTGGATAAGGGCCTGCATCAAGGTGGTGGTAGTCTGTTGGTCAGTTAGTAAACATTTATGAAGCACCTACTAAGTGCCAGGTAGCAACATCAAAGGACAGAGGGAATGTAAAGTAGGTCTCAGTTGGTTCATCTGTAAGATGGAAAAATCATATTTCCATAATACCTCACAGTAGTGTTGTACTAGATGGTCTCTGGGATCTCTTTCCTCTTTAGATGTGTGCTTTATCCTAAGCATCTCAATTCTAACATTTGACTAGCTGTATATCCATGTGGTAAGTCACTTAAGCTTTCCAAGGTTCAGTATGCTCACCTGAAAAATGGGGAGAATAATATCTGTACTATCTCATAGGATTGTTGTAAAGTACAATTTATTGTTGCAAAACCAGGCCAGCCTAGGTCCAAATCTCCTTTCTTGTGCATTAGTTTTGATATGTTTTGTTTTGCTTTGCCATAAGCTCCTTCCACCCTGGATGTCTTATGGCAAACAGAGCTTAGCCATTTTTTCCCCTAAACTTTCCAGTCTTCAGAGATACATAACTTACCTCTTGCTTCTCAGCGTGAGAGCTCCTAGTGAACAGGGGAAATTTGGAAGAACAGAATAAGGTAAGAATTTCATCTGCCAATGAGCCAACTCTTTCCAGTCTTCCAGTTTACCAGGTCCCTTTATCTTATCTGCCCAGACTGACGTACAAAGAGCTAAGAACAACAAGGGGGAACACACAGGGACTATGGAGATTCACATAACTTGTGCTTCCCGTGCTGTACCCAGATATTTCACCTGAATCATTTTCCCTCAAAAGTAAGAACCAGGTTCTATATCAATACTAACATTTCTCCAAAGGACATCAGTTTTGCATCAGTAACCTACTTTTATCTTGATAATGAGCTGGAAGAATAGCCTACTGTTTCTGTGTCCATTTTGCAGATGGCATCAGGGGGCAGTTAGGGGACTGTATCCCATGGCCAGCTGGTAGCAGGGTTAGGCCTAGAATTCATTTCCAAAATCTTAGCCCAGGGCTCTCTCCATCAGGATACACCTCACTTATCCTTCAGTCCACGTAACATACACGCATCCATATTTCATCAGAATCACCAAAGAGAAACCATTTCACAGTGAAATACAGTGGGTCCCCTATAAAACAGACCAAATCTTTCCCCCCTCCTCTCATTTTCTACGTGTGCGATTTAGAAACTGAACGAGAAAGTCAACATAAATCAATTCAATTGTCTTTGAATATGACAGGTTGACTTGCGGCCTGTCTCATCTGCTACCTGACTGTGTTGTTTGCATCCTATTAAAACAGATGACTGGTGTGCTATTTACATAGTGCTGGAGCTCCCAGCTATGACAGCCTTTGAATCATGGGTCTTTCTTCACAGTACAAATCACTACAAAACCCTTCCACCAATTGACGTTGTAACAGGAATGTCACGATAAAAAGTAGTTTATCCTTCAGCATCAACAATGGCTTGGTATTTTTTTCCTCCACCCTGTTACTTGGGCTTCTCCGTAGAGCACTTTGTAAGAGCCACATTTCACTGTTGGAGTCAATTCATTACTTTCTGTCACATGTTTTATATTGTCAGCTCACTTTCTTAGCCATGGTAAGTGGATGATGAGCCTCTGCAAAGTTTTAATGGGCTCTTTTGATGACTTAGTGAAGCCTGTGAAGCCTCGATGAAGCATTGAGTGGAAGGCACAATGGCCATGTGAGAAATCTGTCTCTCTACCACCACTCTTGGTGCCTGGCATAGTTGTGCTATAGGGATAAGGATCACAGATTATAGATGGAGAGCAGGGAGGGACCTGAGAGACAATCTAGTCGAACCCCATCATCTTACAAATGAAGAAATTGAGGCTCAGAAAGGTTAGGTTGAGTGATTAACCCACAGTCTCAGAGGTCATAAGGGCAGAGCGTGAGATCTCTGATTCCAAACCCTGAACCATTTCCGTTAAACCACAGTGCTCCCTAGGAGTCAGAATCCCGGCTTGGAGACCCAGATCCATGAGGGGAGCTCATTTGGAACTTCTCCATGTGTGTCAAGGATACCACCATCTTTTCAGTCACCCAGGTTCACAACTTTGACATTATCTTTGACTCCCCATTCTCTCTCACCCCATGTGCCCCATCCAAGTTGCCAAATATTGTTTCCATGACATCTCTCACACTGGATTTATTCTCTCTACTCACATGACCATCACTCTAGCAATCACATTTATCACTTGTTGCCTAGACTGTTGCAATAGTCTCCCATCTGATCCTTCTCTTCCCAGCCTTCACCATGCCATGGCTTCTCCACCGGAACCATCACCTCTACTTTCTCCCCACCTGTAAATATGGGATTCATGAGTCGTTTGGTTTTTATAGGTGAGTTTTGACTTTATTTTACCAAGGCCTAGACCTATTTCTTTTTCTTCTCCACCCCTTGCCACGCCATATATGTGCCACTCCAAGGCAACTGGTGGCACAGTGGATAGAGCACTAGGCTCGGAGTCAGGGTATTCTAACTTCAAATCTGGCCCCAGATACCTACTAGTTGTGGTGTCTTTGGTAAAGTCACTTAACATGTTTGCCTCAGTTTCCTCAACTGTAAAATGAAGATGATGAGAACAGCACCTACCTCACAAAGTTGTTATGAATATTAAATGCGATGATATTTGTAAACAAGTGTCTGGCACATAGTAGGTGCTATATAAATATTCATTCTCTTCCCTTTACTGTTTCCCTTTTCCACTCTTTCCAAATAGAATGTAAGCTCCTTGGAGCAAGTACAATCTGCTTATTTAAATTTGTACCCCCAGCACCTAGAATATAGTAAATGCTTAATAGATGATCTGTCAGTCTCTCTCCTCTGGAATCTCTCCTTAGTTCTCTACCTATCTTCTAAAGTAATTTCCCTAAAAAAACAGGTCTTAATACATCACCCTCCTACTGAATAAATCCCAGGAAATAAATAAAATTTAAAAAATAAATCATAGTAGTTCCCAAGGTGTTTCTAGGATCAAATATCTCCGCTTTTTATCTTTTTTTTGGCCCTTCATAACCTGGCTTCAACCTTTCTAACTTTATATGTGCATTACTCTCCTTCCTATACTCTGTGGTTCAGCCAAGTCAGCCTTCATGCTATTTCTCACATATGACAGTCTCCAGGCCCTTTGCACTGGTTGTCCCTCATGCCTAGAACACACTCCCTGCTCCTCAACATCTCTTAGAATCCTGTTTCCTTGAAAACTCCATGAAGCATCCCTTTCTATGTGAAGCTTTTCTTGACTGCCTCTATTTGCTAGTGCCACCCCACAATTGCATTACCCCAAATTACTTTGTATATTTTTTACATATATTGATTTCTTCCCAAGTAGAATGTAAGATTCCTGAGGGCAATGAGTATTTGATTTCTTTTCCTTTGCCTGGTATAGTGCCTCATACAAACGAATAGTTAGTAAATGCTTGTTGATCGGATTGATGTGTCATTGGGCAAAGTCATTTTATCACAATGAGACTCAGTTTCTTACAGGGTTAATGTGAGGATCACCATATGCACCTTGTAAACTGTAATACTCTATAAAATCTAGCTGTAAGATTCAACAAAACCACATCCAGTCACGTATGTAATGAAAATTGTAAAAGGATCATGCACAGAAATGAAAAGCAACATCTTTATGAATTATTAGCCTGATGTCAGTATCTGAGAGAAGTGAGTGATCCTGACAATGACCAGACTTTTTATTAAGCACCAACTATATGCAGAGCTCTTTTTCCATTAATAACTTCAACAACATTTGTACTCCCGAATAATCATCCCTGGTGTGCTTCAGAAATTAAAAATAGCACTAGAGAAAAGAAAGATGCAAGAGAAGCCAGACAAAATCAAGTATTCCACAAGAAGAATGCGGCAAAATTTTTACATTATACAAAGGCGATATTACTACCAGAAGAAAAGTGATTCAGAAGGTAATAGCAACTACCAACCTGTGCACCTACTTTTTCATCTCTACAAATAGTCATAAGAAGAGTCTACACGTGCATTTAAAGAGTCCTTGATGAAGGGATGGAAAGGATATAAACAAGGTATCACAAGTGACCTTCTACAGCAGACCGCATCTTTATAGTCACCCGAAGGACTGAAATGAGTAGCAAATAAAAGACTCTACCCCGTGTAGTTATTGTTTATTGTATGAGAAAGCATTTGATTTGATTGAATGCCCACCCAGGTCCTTCTCCAGCAAAGTATTTCCTACATATGTAAGAGTATATAAGATTCCTTTAAAAGTATAACAAGAGAAATAACTGTTTGATGACCCTTTGAATATCAAGCAAACCATAAAACAAGGGGTCGCATTTTCTTCCACTGTCATGGAGAGGCCCAGACAAGAGTCCAAATGGAAGAGAGCTTCCTTGTAAAAGGGGAGATCTTTCAGATGCTTCTGTTTACAGAGGACAATGTGAAGGGTATATCATATCCTGGAAGACTGCAGAACCTCCTCCAAGAGATTCAGAAGAATTCAGGCTACCTAACTATTCTCACATGAAAAATCAAGTGGATGCAAAATGTCATCATCCACATCATCACATACAATTAGATGTTGTGCCCATAGAACAACCATTACTAAAGATAGTATTTTATATGGACACTGTGGATAAACAGTGAACTGTGACTTGGATTTAAAATGAAAAGAAATCAGGGCAGGATTGAATTTGAGACTTTGAACTACACTTTCAACAACCCAAGTCTTTCACTTAAGAAAACCCCAACTTTTTGATATCTGTGTTTTTCTGGTGATGTTATATGGCTACAAATCATGGACTACCACAATATCTACATCTGTATCAGGTCGACCAAAGGAAAATGGAATTGTGTACACAAATGGGCTATAACATATACAGGGTTTTCCTAAAGTCTGGGAACATAGGCAAAAATGCGTATTTTCAAGAAATGAAATGAATGAAATTTTCAACAACATTTTATTTAATTGGAATATTAACAAATAACATCTTCAATATGATTTCCATCATTTGTGATGCAAAGGTTGATGCGCTTTGCAAGATTCACATGAACTCGATGCAATAACTCCACATTTCCTATGTGTCCAGACTTTAGGAACACCCTGTATATATGTAGGTATACATATGTGCGTATGTGCATGTGTGTGCCCCTTCCCCACACACATACACCTACACCAGCAAAATCATAGATACAGTCCAAAGAAACACATATGCATGCACATGCACATGCACACCCATACACACACACACACACACACACACACACACACACACACACACACACACAAAGAGAGCCAGGCAGACAGACTGAATCCAGACCTGTGATGTAGGAAACTCTGGGTAAAGAAAGTCCACATACTCATCAAGGTCACCAGTTCCTTACTTTATAGAATTAAGGAGTTGCCTATGTTGATGAAAGGCTAAAATAAATTGCGCAGGGTCACAATGTCACACTGTCTCTTTCTACATCACATCACCAATCTCAAGCAAAGACTGGATGAGCATTTGTTTGGTATTTTGTAGGGCAGATTATTTTGGACACATGGTTTAGATGAGAAGGTCACTGAGGTTTCTTTCAACTTTGTGATGATGTGATTCTTTTCATCACCCCAAGAATGGAACCAGGGATACAAAAGGAGAAAAACCTGTTTAAGTTCCAGGCTCCTCCACCCATCACTGAGAGCAGTAGAAAGAGTTTCTAGCGTGATGAATCACAACTGCCTATCCTGCAAAATCTACAGTAAAGGGATCAGAATGTAAACGCAATAAACGCTTATTGACTTTGTACTCATGTCTCCCTCACCTAGCACAGTGCCTGGCACACAGTAGGCACATAATCACAATGATTGCCTTTGTATGACATTTTAAGGGATAGAAATCACTTTACACATGTTAATTCATTTAGTTCTTCCAACAACCTTGGGGGATGAGCACTGTCATTATCCTCATTTTATAGGCAAGGACACTAAGGCTGAGACAGGTCCAGTGACTTGGCCAGAATCACACAGCTAATAGGTGTCTGAGGTTAGAAGTCTTTCTAACTCCAAGCCCACCATGGTATCCACTATGCTATCTAGCAGCCTACTCAAAAATAGTTGTGTGATTGAACTAAAATTGAGGGACTCGTAAAACCAAACATATTGGGTAGATTAAGCAGGAAGGAGCAAAAAAGACTGGACTAATACCTTGTTGTTGTTGTTGTTGTTGAGTCTATCAGTCCTGTCTGATTCTTTGTGACCTCATTTGGGGTTTTCTTGGCAAAGACATTGGAGTAGTTTGCTATTTCCTTCTCCAGCTCATTTTACAGATGAGGAAACTGAGGCAAACAGGGTTAGGTGACTTGCCCAGGGTCACACAGCTAGTAAGTGTCTAAGACCAGATTGGAACTCAGGAAGATGAGTCTTCTAACTTCAGACCAGGCACCCTAGCCACTGCACCTCCTCACTGCCAAAATACCCTATAACTGATTGCAAAGACCAAGACTGAATTACAAATATCTTTAGTTTGTAGAAACCATTTCCCTTTTTTAATGTTACTACCCTTCCCTCTCTATCTAGCCCCACATGGTGTGTTTCCCATGAAGTGCTTCATAATAAATTCCCACTTTTAAAATTCCAAAGAAATTAGTGCTCCAATAGTAGAGAGCAAGAGATTGTGTTTGTCCTTCGTTTTGGAGGAGGACCATGACATCAGGGAAATGATGACATCACTTGCAGCTGACTTTGATTTGATTGAGGGAGGGCTGTGCAAGGTCACCAGCCTCACCTTCTCCTCCAGAGCCGTCTGGGTCCAGTGGCCAGATATTCATCAGGATGACTGGAGACAGCCCAGGATGCAATGGGAGATGCTGGCCCTTTTAGGCTAAGGCCTTTTCATCTACTCACTTAAGAGTGAGGTAATGCCCATTCAGTGAATAGGCCTCTTTAAGAAGTGAGTCAAGGGATGGCTCCTTTAATCAGAAAAAAGGGGAAAAAAACCAAGCTGGGAGGGGAAGACCTTCAGAGTTGCTGTTCCAAAGAGAAACAGTTACCATTGACATTCATTATAAGCCAGGAGGGCCCAAAACACAGCCATTAAGTGGAGCTTGGGCAGGGACCTATTGTGGTGCCATCTATGAGCTTCAGAGTGAACTGGGTTTAAGAGAACAAGAGAAGAGGAACTGAAAAGGGAGGATGCCTTAGGACATCAAGGAAAATTTAGGCAAGTGATGGCTGCAGGGACTTACGCCATCTGGATGGCATGAAAGAAGTTGTAAGTCTGGAGTGCCAGGGGTATGCTGCCAAGAAAGCTGCACTCCCTGACCTCTGAGAAGGTAGTGCCACAAAGAGCACTGAAATAACAGAATTGTACTTTGAATGTCTGCATGGCTATACTCTAGGACAGCCCATCCAAAGCCAGCCTCTTTGAGACTCATAAACAAGGGAGAGAAATGGAAAATTCAGGAGAAGAAGCTCTCATTTCTCTGGGCTTCTCCATCAAACAAGTCAACTAAGATGGTGCTCCCTAGGCATATGTATGCCCACTGTGTGGGCCATAGCAATTCCCCACATTAGGAACTAAAATGTTCTTCTTTCTGGAAGTATGGTGTAGAAGAAAGAACCCTGCCTGGGTCGAGTGTGAGGACGTGGATTTGAATACCTCAGTTATGCTGTTATCTACCTGTTTTATCTTGGGCAAGTTATTTACTTCCCTTGACCTTCATTTCCTCAACATGTCAGTGTCATGACATGCTGCATTTGGAGTGAAAGGCCCGAAGTACCCACCCCAGTTCTGAAACGTACTACCTGTATGACCCTGAGTAAGTTCACCTCTTCAGGTCTAAAGTCTCTTCTACAATATGAAGTGAGACCTCAAAGGTCTTTTCCAAACTTAGATCTATGCTTCTAGGACCCAAAAACGAAGGAGGTGAACTAGACCATTTCTAAGATCCCTTCCCATATTAAAAATCTTGTGAAGTTTAAGGGAATTTTTTTAAGCCAAGAATTTTTTAATTTTTTGCCCATAGGCCTCGAAGGCAATAGATCTGAACTTCAGCAATATTTTATGTGCTCTAAGATATCATACATCCCCCAGGCCCCAACCTGCCTTAGTGTTGAGCCATCACCCTGAAAGAATAATAAAAGCAAACTCAACTTAGCCCCATTTTCTCACCCAAATGTGTTTAGAATCATCCATTATCTCATCAGTGGTGAATTTTTTCTGAAGTCCAGTTTCATGTTCCATTAATTCCAGTCAATGAACGACCAGTTTCCTTGGACCTTGATACATTAATCTCTATTTTCAAGGCTGAGGATATTTCTCATTAGAGACAAATTGAATATAAAGTACACATCTTTCAACTGTTCCATTAGTTTACATAAACAGTACCTGTGTAAACATAGGTACACATGTGCCTATGTGCGTTATATGTTCCCACATTTATGCATAGACAGAGAGAACTTTTTAATGCCCTTTCTGCTCTAATTAGCAAGCAAAATTTTTGATGACACAATTGGCATGAAAATGAATGGCTGGTGTTCAACTCTAAATTAATTGAAAAAGAACTAATCATTTAAATGACTATGAGGCCACACTACAGGCCCAGTTAAAAACAACTATCGATTTAGAGCCTGACTGATTTGTTCATATCCTCTCTTTCTTTCTCTTCCAAAATTGCATCCTTAACTTAGTCATTCCAGTGTAGAGTGGGAGGGGAAGTGAATTTCATGGGGTTCAACCAGAATTTCCCCTGATTATCTTAATTCTTCTGAACCCATTAGGAATGGCTTTGATTCCTGCCTCCCCTCCAGCCAATCACGCAGATGGCCAAATGAATGGTGTTTACCCCAAAAGAAAGAGTACAATTCAATTCAATGCAACTAATATCTATTATGTACCCTTCTTTGGGCTATCATGATGCTTGGCATTAGAGGCTTCTTGGCTGAGAAAGAAGGCAGCTTGAAAGATTCATAGAACTTTAAAGCTAGAAAAGAACCTGGAAATCTCCTAATCCAAGGGTGAGGAACCTGTGGCCTTATGGCCACACGTGGCCTTCTAGATCCTTTAATTAAGGGGATTTGTTCTGTGAGATTTGTTCTGTGAAGTTTGGACTCAGTTAAAGGGCCACACTTGAGTACCTAGAGGGCCACATGTGGCCTTCAGGCCTCAGGTTCCCCTGCCCCTGACTAATCCAAACCTGTCACTTTAATAATGAAGAAACTGTCAGCTAGAAAGAGAAAGCAACCTATCTCATCTCACATAACTAGTAAGTGGCCTACAATTTGGGATTAGTTGAGTTTAGAACTTCCAGTCCAAGGCCTTCCACAGAAATATGCTTGCCCAGAAAGGTTCCTGGTATCTGTTTCTGGACCCTTCATCTCCTGTGGATGCCACAATTTCTCCCTGGCCTTTTGGTTCCTGTTCTTTGTTCTTCAGTACTTGAGTCCTCCTTATTCTGTTCTGGCTGGCTGGTTTCTGCCTAGATGCTGATTTGCCCTGAACTCACCTCTCACCCTGGCTTCTTGCCTGTTTGGTTTCTGATGTACAATTTCACCTTGATCTGTCCTTCACCACTTTTTCTGTACTCTGACCATCTCCTGGCTCCTGTTCTACTTATGTAGGCTAGATTTTAGTTGATTTATGCTTCTTCAGTCTCTACCTCCAACCCTGTCTGTCTCTATGCTCACCAACACATCCACGACGCACCTGTTTACTTTGGTGGATCAATTTGATGGACAAAATAATCACACTGAAGAACCATGATTCTTTGCAGATGAGTGCAGCTTTTAAATTTCTGTCCAGCCTCCCAACACCTCCTCCTGGTGTTGTCCTGTGGCTTGAAGTTCTCAGTTCTGAACTTTTGACATTTTATCCTGAAGTGTGGACATACTGTCCATAAAGATTCTGAGTTTCTGGGGGAGAGCTCCCTTTTGTGAGAAATGTGCTTCTCTTCCAAACATCAAAGGGCAAGGTGGCCCTTTCAGAAATGTTGACTGAGGCAGGCAGAGTCTGTCTCTCAGACACCTGCTAAGGCCTCACTTTGCTCTTAGGGGTGAAAAATCCCATTTTCAAGCACTAGTTTGAAGTGGGGCTCTGTTGAACTAAAATTATTTCCATGACTTGGTGAATAATGGGCCCAATGTGACAGTGCTCGGTTGATCTGACATCAATTAATCCTGTTGAATGAAGAATCCAACAGAACAGATGCTTTCACAAGTCCCAGGCATTGGTGTAGCCAATCTCTTTAACAAAAACTCTGCTGTTTGGGACCGGTACTCCGGGCTACAACTGAATTTGTACATGGGGGTCTTAGTGGGTGCCATAGAGGAAGGGATGGGAAGGGGGTGGGGGCAGTCAGCAAAATTGTGGGGAGCAAAGAAGAGTTTAAGACAAAAAAGAGAAAATGAGATTTCATATAGCAAGTGATGAGATCCAAGAACACCTTGCTTGGAAAGAAGGTGCTGGCAGGAAATCTAAATGAATGTTTATAATTTTTTAAGTGACAGAATCATGGTTCTGAAAAGAAATGGGAAGAAATATGCTTCACTTATGCAGCTGACATCAAATAGGACAACCTTACCCCCTCAAAAATGGCATATCCCTAGGGACTTCTGATGGCAACATACTACAGGGCTGAATGGTCCTGCAATGGTCCAGCATAGCAAGTCTTATGTTCCAAAGGAAAGGGCAGAGGTGGGAGGATCACACTATTAAAATGGGTTTCACTTGAACATAACATACATGTAACAAAGAAATTTTGATCTCCCTTTGATGTTCAAGGCAAGTGTAGAGTGACTTTTAGAAGAAACTTTTCCTGATGACCCCAGTTGCCAATGTTGTCTATCCAGTCCCAAATTACTTTTATAGCTAAGGTGATTGGGGAAGCCCTGATTTACTAAACTGGAATGCTTCCCAGGGAGTTGGATGCGTACTTGGATTCTTTGCTGAGGGACACATTGATTGCCAGGATGGTACTACAGCCTCTTCATTAGCCCACTAAATGGGCAATGTCTGAGGAACTGTTGTGTTAACCCAGCAGAGAGCAAATGCCCTCTAGAAAGGAGTCCAAATGCATGTCCAGCTCTCTGAGAGATGCCTTAGGCCAGCAAATTAGGACTTTCCCAATCACCCTGATGGTGAAAGAAATTTGACAAGAGTTAGATAGAGAATTAGGTGGTACAGTAAATAGAATGCCAAGCCTGGAGTCAGGAATACTCATCTCCCTTACTATCTATGTGATCCTGGGCAAATCACCTAACACTGTTTGCCTCAGTTTCCTCATCTGGAAAATGAACTGGAGAAGGAAATGATAAACCAGTCCAGTATCTTCACCAAGAAAACCCCAAGTGGGGTCACAAAGAGTGGAACGCAACTGTACAACAAGAAAGATAGAGAACACTACTAACTGGTATTCAGAAAGTACTTCTAAATACTTTGTGTTTGTTTTTAGGTAATCAATATTTAATTATCTGTGTGTATATTGTTTTTCCCTCATAGAGTATAAGCTCCTTAAAGGCAGCTTATTTCTGTCCTCATATCCTCAGTGCCCGGCATATAGTCAGCACTTAATAAAGGCTTGTTGATTTAGTTAATGAATGAATCACAGTCATTAGGACAGCAGTTTTTCTGTATGGCTCCTAAAAGTCTGCCTTTGTGCACAAGTAAATTTTATGATATAACATGCCAGAAAGTTCCCATCTAGCCACATCATCTATCCCCAGCTGGTGCCTGAAAGTCCTCCATCAACAATTCATCCCTTTTCCTTTAAAGATTCCCTCTTTTAAAATTAAAAATAACACATTCTATCTAAACTTTTATTGCAAAAGCATCTATTAATTGACTAATAGAGCAAGAACTTGGAGGATGAGAGAAGGTGGCATGGAAAGAAGTGACAAGAAACCCCGAAGACAAACTCTACCTCCTGTTCAAGGTTTGTTTGTCATTGGGAGGCAGCCCTGATTCCATGTGAAGTTAGTGTGGCCACCAGGGAAAAGAAGACTGCAAGAGGGGAGATAGCTTTCTTCTCCGAGATGCATTTTCTTTATATGTATGTGTGTATATATGTGCATATATATATGTGTATATATATATATATATATACATCTATGTGTGTGTATCTCTTGTTGTTTTTACATCACCTACCATTTCCTGTGTCTTTTCCCTCTCCACCTTGCAAAGAGTCATCCAAAATAGAAAAGAATCAGAAACATATTTTCCCAAATGTTCTTACCATCCCTCTAACAGATCCTGCAGACCACAGCTTCCTTCACCAAGGCCATTTCCCTTGGAGTTACTCAAGCCTCCAAACCAAAGCTACTATCTTCCTTAGAGAGATTCAAAACATGTTAGCAGGGATGTCAAAGTGCCTGCTCACTCGTAACTCATGTTATGCTAAAAAATTCTTTTTCTTGCCTTTTATAAAACCTATGTTTTGTACTTTGTTCCATTCCTTATCCCTGTGAGCAGGCTCCCTTCCCTCTTCCTCTCTGTCCCCCCCTCTCCACTGTTTGACTTCTTAGTCTTCATATTTCTGTTTTTCCCTTTGCTCTCTGCATGAGGTCCAAGGCTCTGATTTCCCCTCTTGCTAGAGCCTGACATCTTTTCATCATGTCAGAACACCAGAGAATTTACCAGCCTCCAGCTCTATCCTGTTGTCCTCTCATACAGCTGTTGTGAAATACAGGCCTCCTGAAGGGCACCCTGTCTTGGGATAACACTCCAACCCAATTCAGAGTGTGGATGACACAAAGCTCTAGCTGGGCATGGACTGTGTGCATCCCTGTATAACATGATAATGCCGCACAATTACACGGGTACGACACTGAGTGTTGATAAACGCGGTAGGATTTGTTCCCTTCAGTGCTAGAAGGTACGGGTTAACAAGAAATATTGCTGTGGCCCCATTTACCTAATTTTATTAATAATAAAAGCCCCTTTGTGCTCTTAGAGAGAGGAACAGGAAGATCCAGCTGCCCAGCAGCCTGGGGTTTGCTGGTACCAAAATTAAAGATGGGGAAAGGAGTGACTGGGGAAGCTAATTGATTTCCCTCAGGATATGCAGCAGGTCAGCACATATCAAAATTAGATCTTGGAAAGCTTAATGGATTCGGCACAGTAAAGTGTAAAGAGCTCTAAGTTTGGAGCCAAAGACCTGGCTTTGTATCCTAGCTCCACCACTCACAACTGACCTTTGGTAAGAACAAGAGGCAGAAAGGTATGATGGGGACAGTAGAAAGAGCACTGGCTTTGCAACTGGAGAAATAAAAGGAATCAGAAGACTTTGAATCTATTGATTTTGAATCTTTCTGATTTGAATTTTTGATTTGAATATTTTCTATTTACTACCTCTATGACTATGGGCACGTAACATAGTGCCTCAGTTTCCACACCTGTAAAATGAGGCAGTTGGATTAGATGACTCCTAAAGGTATCCTCTAGCTCCAGATCGATGATCCTCTGTCATGACCACCTCTCTGTGCCTCAGTTTCCTCATCTGTAACAATAAAGGTGGTAAAAAGGAGGTCAAAGATAGAAATAAAAGGCAACAGATAACAGCAAGCTACTCACAGCAACTATTTTAATGGTTACAAAAAACTGAAAGCAAAGTGAGTGCAAGAATCACAGACTGTCTGAGCAAGCTGTGGTATAGGAATGGAATGGAATGTTATTGTGCCGTAAGAAATAACAAATAGGAAGAGTTCAGAAAAAACATGGGAAGATTTCTATGAATAGATGCAGAATGAAGCCAGAACATTTAGGTCCAAAACAAGGTAAATGCAAAGATTATTATTAAATACAAGCTAAACTCTAAGTAACTGAAAAAAAACAAATAAGGATCTTGAAGAAGACAATAAAAACTATCTCTTCTCTTCAGGATCAGGGGATTACATGAGGAGAGAATGTTGTATACCTTGTCAGTTGAAGTCAAGGCATCGGATGTATTGGTTTAACATTTTTCTTTCCAGTACAAAGGAGGCTTCAATTCTTGGGAATGGGTAGAGGTGACAGAAGAGGGAGATTTTTCCAGAAACGACTGTGATCTGAAAACAACAACATCAATAAAACTTTCTTACAGTGGCTGAGTCCTCTCTGAGGCCCCTTCCAGCTCTAGGTCCTGCGGTTACCAATTGTGTCTCATAGTTTATACTGTTATTAAGGATCAGGAAGGACAGGAAGGAAACATTGAGATCATCTGGTAGATGATCTTATTTCATGGATGAGGAAAGTAAGGCACAGAGAGTTTAAATAACTTGTCCAAAGTCACACAGCTTCTAAAGAACAGAGCTAAAAAAATTAAAAATAAAATAAAATAAAGAACAGAGCTGAAATGAGGACCCAGATGTAATACATCCCAGCTCAAGGGATTTTTCCTACTGTACCAGGATAGCCAAGGTCATAGTATATGACCGTGATGGAATACTATTGTGCTATAGGAAATGACAAGCAGGATGCTTTCGGAAAAACCTGGGTAGTCTTACATGAACTGATGCAAAGTGAAGTGAACAGAACCAGAAATAAATTGAACACAGTAGCAACAATATTATAGGATGATCAACTGTGAACAACTTACCTTTTCTCAGCAATACAATGATCTAAGACAATCCAAAGGACCCGTGTTGAAAATTTGTTATCTGCCTCCAGAGAAAGAACTGATAGAGTCTGAATTCAGATCAAAGCAAACTATTTTTCACTTTCTTTATTTTGTGTGTGTGTTTATTTTTTGGTCTGTGTTTTTTTTCACAACATAAGCAATATGGAAATATGTTCTGCATAATTGCACATGCATACCAGTATCAAAATACTTGCTGTGACAGGGAGGGGGGAGGGAAGGAGGAAGGTAGAGAAATTAGAATTCAATCTTTTAAAAATGTTAAACATTGTTTGTACATGTAATTAGAAAAAAATAAAATATTTTTAAATGGCCCTTATAGACAGGGGAAAGTCCCTGGAAAAATACAAGTCAAAAACATCAATCCTGCTCATGCAGCTTTTATTCTATTTAAATTCAGGTTAACTCCTTAAGACTTAGTTTTCATCCTATAAAATGGAGGTAAGATTTTCCACCTCTGCAAATGAATGAGACTAAGGCAGAGAGCATCTGTTGAAAGATACCAGATGTGCAAGGAAAAGATCAAAAGTGAGAGGCCCATGGATTATCACCATCACAGGTTTGGCCACGTATATAACAAAAATAAAAGAACAAACATAGGTAGAAAAAATATATTGTGACTCTACACATTATTGAACTGAGATAAGGACCTGCTGAGATAAGTCCCCCCTCCCAAGTCTTCTTTAAGCTCCATTTTCTTTAGCCAGTTGTCCTGTGCCATGAACTTGAGGCCCTGTGCTATTGTGACCAAATGAATAAAAAGTATGAGACAAACACCAAAAATACAAAGAGGAAAATCAAGACAGACCCTGCTTTCAGGTAACTCCCACCCTAACTAGGGGAGACAGTGGATAAAGGAAAGGTCATAAAGATGGAAAGACCTGAAAGTCCTAAGTCTCCACTGGGGATCCTTGGCTTGCCTTAATAGGTCAGATGACTGTGCCAGGAATCTGTAGAACAAAGAAGCAGATGGTAAGGACTGATGATCCTCCTGCTCACTGGAAGGAGTAGAGTTGGTGCTTCCTATTTTATCCAAGCCCTCTGAGCAGTCAAGCACCCTGGATGGGATCTGGAGAGGGGTGACAGAAGACAGGAAATGAGGGAACATAGCACCCCTGGCAGTTTCATTTCTCTGGATATTCTCCAGCTTATTAATGTCTCTCCTAAAGTGTTGTCAGCACATAGAACTGAACAGAATATTCCAGATATAATCAGACCAAAGCAGAAAGTACAGAAGGCATTGTCTTGTCAGGGCAGTACATAGGACTTGGAGTTAGAAAAACCTGGATTTGAATCAATGCTCAAAACCTAGATTACAAACATGAGTTTCCATTTCCTCATCTATGAAATGAGAGCAACAATTGTATGGACCTTAGAGAAATTATTGCAAGAATCAAATGAAATAATAAAGAGTTAAGTGAGCAGAACCCAGAGAACATTGAATACAGTAACAGCAATATTGTTTTAAGAACAACTTTGAGCACATAAGTCATTTTGACTATTATAAATGCCCAGATTAACTGCTAAGGACATATGAAGTAAGATGCTATCTGCATCCAGAGAAAGAACTGATAAATGGATGTATAGAATGATTTTATATGTATGTATACACACATTTATGTATGTGTGTGTATATATATATATACACACAGATATATTTGTGTCTAATGGTAACTATCTCGGGGGGGGGAGAAAAGAAACAAAAGGGGGAAAAAGAAATTTACTTGATAACTTTATTGTATATTTAAAAGGAAAAGCAAGTTATACATAATAGATTTGCAGTTTCATGTGCAATCATCTTTTTAAATTATACTATGTTATCTTATTTTACTATGTAACACTATATTATACTATTATACTCTATTATGGAAATGCTTGTTTTATTACATAAATTAGAAAATTTTTAAATTTTTTAAAAGAATTAAATGAGACAATATATGCAAAGTACTCTATACATTTCAAAGTACTACATGAAGGTTAGCTATTACTCAACCCCTACTCAAACTCCAGTGGCTCCCTATTACCTCTAGGATCAAATACAAAATCCTCTGTTTGGCATTCAAAGCCCTTCATAACCTATCCCTCCACTACCTTTTCAACCTTCTCATACCTTACTCCCCTACATGTACTCTTCTATCCAGTGACTCTGGCTTCCTTGCTGTTTCTGAAACAAGACACTCCATCTGCAGACTCTGGACATTTTTCTCTAGCTGTCTTCCATACCCGAAATAATCTCCCTCCTCATCTCTGACTACTGGCTTTCCTCACCTCTTTTAAGTCTCAATTAAAATTCCATCTTCTACAAGAATGGGGTTTCCTAACACCTCTTAATTCTAGTTCCTTTCCTCTTTTATTTACTTCCCATTTATCCTGTATATACCTTGATTTTACATATTTGTTTGCTTGTTGTCTACCCATTAGATTGTGAAAGCTTCATGTAGATCAAACTGGTGCCTTAAATCACCCAAGGCAGCCAGGTACTCTCTTACAGTCTCCTTGCTTATGGGGTATCAGATCCCACTAGCCATTTCTGCTTTGTCCTTTCTAATCCAAAATCACACCCATTGGCATAGAAAACAAATAAAATAAGAGCTGATCATCTGCAGCTTTTGAAAGCTGCATTATGTTATCCTATGTTTTCCTCTTCAATCTTAGTTTATTCCTAACTTTAGATTGATAGAGATTGTAACAACAGTGTTGCTTGCCACTATTGTGGCTGTGTAAGGCCAATAACACCAGCACACAGGAGGGCTGCTAGCACAGATTTTTTGATCTGCTTTTCTAAGGAAAGCAACTTTAAGGGGTTTACAATCTCACTTTAGTCAAACATACACATATCATTCACTTAGTTCAGGGGGAAAAGTCAGCACCCCAAACTCCAGAGAAAACACAAACAGAAATTACAAGCAAAAATTATGTAAACAGAGCAAAGTAACACAAATCAATAGACAGGCTTCTAGCTGTCTGACCAAGACATTATATACATAGTTAACATAGAGAGAAGCACCAATATCTGGGTTTTTCAAAGCTGAGGAGCTCTTTAATGGTTACCCAGAGTCTCATCTGGTCAAATCAGATGACACTCTTCTAGTGAGTGAGCCCCAAGTAAAATGCTAACCTCAGATGATATATACTTCTTCCGGGTCAAAGGGTGTCACAACCATGTGACTCAAACCCATGTGATCTAGGCCTTAAGAAGGTCATCAAAGACTCCCAATTCAATCAAAGACTCTTGAGTGAAACAAAGGCAGTGCTGAGAAGCACTCCAGAACAAAAGACAACAAAAAGTCCCACTTTACTTGCCATAACATGCCTCCCCTCCAGGATCCTTGGCCCCATAATCTAAATGGCCATGAATCCTGGAACAAATAGAGGCATTATATTTTGTGATCCCACATTGTTCAATAAACTAAACATAACATTCATAGCAACATTCTTAAGCAAAACTTATTATTCACTAGCATTCCCCAAAATATTTGTTTACACAAGCAGGGGGGTCCCAGGCCAGGGTCTTTCCTAGCACAACATATGATTAAGGGGTGGCAGAAAATACAGACACCATCCACCCCTTATGTCATAGCAAGTTACAATCTCTTTAGTCAATACAGAGTGCCCAAGTGAAGTCCTTCTTGAGGCTGTGTCCTTCTCCCCACATTGCCATTGCAGGCTTCCTCCTGGCACCCTCAGGTACCAGTGTGCTTTAACAAGCCAAGTCCTAACACAAATAGAAAAGTCCAAATAAAGTTCTCTTAGGGATGTGTTCTCCCCACACTGCTCCAATCCCCATTCCAAGTACTGAGGAGTGACTTGGCAACAAAGCTAATGGGGTGGAGTCCTTGGGGGCTCACAGCACTTCCCCTACCCACTACAACTTCACTGCCCCCACCCCAGGTCCCAAACCATCCCAGCGGAAAACAGCAAAAAAGCACACTCAGTAAGCTATTACTCAGTACTTGTGAAAAGAGCCATTAGCTCTTTTAGAGCTTGCCACTAGTTAGTTAGCTAATTTCTTATCAGAGGCAAAAAATATAAAATTGCAACCCCATCCCTTTACTTTCATAATAGTTATGTGGTATATTATCTTGGCCCCCTAGCTTTGTGTACCCAAGGCAAATGTCTCACTAGCCTTACCCTTATAATGGCTCTGCTTGTGAAGTCGGTTTTTTGAAGCTAAGTATAAGACTTGAAATTTAATAAAGATAAATGTAATCTTATTGGATTTGGCCCAGTGCTCTAGCCTGTCAGGATCTTATTGAAGTCTGACTCTGCCATCCCTCCCTCCTTGCTTTGTGTCATCTACAGATCTAATAAACATCATCTATGGCTTTATTCAAGTCATTGACAAAAATGTTAAACAGAAGAAGGCTAAGCACAGATTCCTAGGACATCCTACCAGAAACATCTTTTCCAGGTAACATCTAACCATTAGTTGGATCCACTCTTTCGGGGCTGGCCTTTCAATCAGTTCTGAATTTACCTAGTTGTTCTTTCATCCAGCCCATATCTCTCCCAAAGAATAGTACGAAAGATATTGTCAAATATTTTGCTAAAATCTAGGTAAACTAAATCTACAACAGTCCCTGATCTCTCAGCCCTAGTGACCATGTCATGTAGTGAAATGAGATTAATCTGGCCTGATCTATTCTTGAGCAACTCATATCTGCTCTTTCTAATTTCTTCTTCCTTCATTCGGTGCTCATCCCTTTAACCGTGCAATCCGTAAGTCAGCCAAGAATCCAAATCAGTTCTCTGTTCTATAAGTCACAGTCTCCATTCTTCCCCCTACTCCACTCCCACCTTTTTTTCCAATTTGAACATTTACTCCTCTCAAAGTCTGCAGTAGCTCTTTCCATTCTGAGAGTAGCTTTGATCATGACTGTCAGTTCTCTCAGTAATGTCTCCGGATGTACATCAGCTGGGTGGCTCAAATCACCCAAGGCAGCCAGGTACTCTCTTATAGTCTCCTTGCCTATGGGGTATCAGATCCCACTAGGCATTTCTGTTTTGTCCTTTCTAATCTGAAAAGCATACTCCTTGGCATAGAAAACAAATAAAATGAGAGCTGAGCATCTCCAGTTTTTGTCTAACTTCTGTTATCATTCTCCTATCCATCTCTAAGCAACCTTGCCATTCTTTCTTTGATTCTCCTCTTTCCCCCAATTTGACTTTGAAAGCTGCTTTATGTTATCCCATGTCTTCCTCTCCAATCTTAGCTTATTCCAAACTGTAGAGTTTCCATCACTATATTAGGTTACTGTCATGTGTGTCTATCTTCTATTATCTGCCCTTGCTTCCATCTTCTGTGAATGTCATTTTGAAATCTCAGCTAATTGGTGGGTTCCCTGTGTATCTACATTGAACTCTTTAGACATGTCTCCCTCCCTGGAATTGTTGTCCTTTGTATCGTCAGAATTTCATTCTTGAGAGCTTCCCATTTCCTGCAGACTTTCCCCCAGGAAATTGTTCATCCTTGGAATCCTACCTTATCCTTTTTCTGAAACCTTTGAATATGCTCTCCCAAAACTTAGGGTATATGTTTTCTTTTCTTTTCCTTCTCTAATATCAGCACTAAAAGACCTTGTGATCTTTTTCTCACAAAGTTCCCATCATTTCCACCCAGCAGCCAGTTTCCCCATAGAATTTCAGCTTTTGAGCCACAGAAAAAGGCAAAGAACGGGGAAGTCAGGATCAGCCCAGTGAATAAAGATGATGTAGGACAGGACCAGAGAGTGAATTTTAGGAGAGTTGGCAAACCAAACAGGATGGTATGTGTAAGGAGAGAGCCTGAAAATAGCTCTGCAGTTGCTTTACTATGATGAGACTGTCATAGAGGTAAGTATGGGTAGGCACAAGCTCATGAAGTGAATGATGAAGCAGGGGAGACTAGAGGGAGAGCTAGAGCCAAGCAGCCCAAAGATGGGATCAGAGAAGCTAGGAGGAGGTGAGGATGAGAAGAGAGAATGTTCCAGATTTGTCTGGCAGCCAGTGAATATGCCAGGAGTCAGGAGATGGACTGTGATGTGTGAAGAATAGCAAAGAGGCCAAAGTCACTGAATGACCTTATGTAGAGGGGAGAAAGGCATAGAAAGACACAAAAAGTAACAAGTGAGATGTATTTAAAGTTTGAGAGACATAGTTTCTGGATAATTACTCATTTTATTAATTATACTAATGGATAATCAACTAAAGGAAACTCTCAAATGCCAAAGACCCCTCATGAAACCCACTCAATGTTTATATGCCCTTGGAAGAATGGGTGTTCCTGAGGGCAGCAATCAACTTTGATTGCTTAAGAAATAATGAGAGAATGAATATTATAATAAGAGGTGAACCTAGTCTAATGAGGGACTGAAGGACCCTTGATTCTGATCACTCTTGCTTCCAGACCACTCCCAGCCTTGGCAATGTAGACAAAGGATCTTACCACCACTCCCAAGGCTGAGTAGAACACAATCTACTTTCACAATTGAGTGGAGTCTGAATAAGATGGAGGAGAAAGTTAATTCAATCTCATTATGAGCAATGTCCTTCAGATGATGGCTTGATCTAGTAAAGAATGAGGATAAAGGAAGGGGAAAAAAGCCCTATATCTCACCAATAATTTATTATTTAATAATTATTTCTCTCACAAGGGACCAGGTTATGAAAGGCTTTAAAATCCAGACAGAAGAGTTTATATTTTACCTGGAAGAAATAGGGAGCTGCTGGAGTTTATCAACTAGCAGGGTGACTTGATCAGACCTGCATTTGGGAAGATCATTTTGACAATTGAATAGATGAACTGGAGTGGGGAGAGATGAGGCAGGAAGACCAACCAGTAGGCTTTTGCAATAGTCCTGGGAACGCAGTGGATAGAGCACCAATCTTGGAGTCAGGAGGACCCGAGTTCAAATCTGGCCTCAGACACTTTACACTTCCTTGCTATGTGACCCTGGGCAAGTCACTTAACCTGATTGCCTCACCAAAGAAAATAGTCCTGGTAGTAGGTGATGCAACCTGTACCAGGGTGGTGGTACTATCAGAGGAGAGATGGAGTTATATACAAGAAATGTTGAGAAGGCAGAAATAACAGGACTTAGCAACTAGTTGGATATGGGAAGTGGGGTGAGAGACAGTAGGCACAGATGACACCTGGTAATAAACTTATAAGAGAGGTTGGTGGTGCCCTTAAGGGAGGGAACACTCAAGTTGGTGGAAGGCCCAGAGAGAGGACCAGGGCAGGAAGCATCAGAGTATAAGGAGATCCCACCAGACTCCTAAACCAGTACAGGAACAAATGTACAGGATATGATAAGAGAGAAGCTTGGGTCAGACATCACCCCGCCCCTACCCCACCACCCAAGTGCATCCAGCATTAGCATAAAGTCCAAAGTCAAGAAATGGAATGGAAGAATGAACAAACAAACAAAAAAAAATAATTTGCCCATGAAGACCTACTATGCTGACATGGAAGCTTAAGACACAAACATAGAAGACGACAACAACTTGAAAACATCTACAAACAAAGCCTTGAATAAAAATGCATATTGGACACAAGTCCAACAAGGATTCCTAGAAGAGTTAAAGAAAGTGTTGAAAAATTATTTTTGAAACCAAATGAGAACTATGGAAGAAATATATGAAAAGAAAATTAACAGCTTGGTAAAAAAAAAAAAGGCAAAAAACCTTTCTAAAGAAAATAACTCCTTGAAAGTTAGAGTTGGCCAAACAAAAACTAATGATTCCATGAGACATCAAGAAATAATAAAAAGCAAAAGCAAAATACTGGAAAAAAAATAGAAGAAAACATGAAATAACTCATAGCAAAGGAACTGAACTGAAAAAAAAAAGATTTAAGAGAGATAATTTAGTAACCATTGAGCTACCTGAAAACTATGAACAAGAATGACAACAAAAGAACCTAGACATTACATTTTAAGAAATCATAAAAGAAAATTGTTCAGTTCTCTTACAACTGAAGGGCAAAGTAGAATTTTTTTAAAAAGCCCACTAGTCACCTCCTGAAAGATCCCCATAGTGAAAACTCCTAAGAATATTATAGCCAAAAACTGGCTTCGAGGCCAACAGAATAATACTCTAAGCAGCCAGTAAGAAAAACAAAAAAATTGAAGTAGCAGAGAGCCACAGTCAGGATCACACATGATTTAATAGCCACATCTATAAAGAAATGGAGAGGGGGCAGCTAGGTGGCGAAGTGAGTAGAGCACGGGGCCCTGGAGTCAAGAAGACCTGAGTTCAAATCCGACCTCAGACACTTGACACACTTACTAGCTGTGTGACCTTGGGCAAGTCACTTAACCCCAATTGCCCTGCCCTCCAAATAAAAAAGAAATGGAGAACTTGGAATATGATATTCTGGAAGGTGAAGGATCTAGACTTTCTGTCAAGAATAACCCACCTAGCAAAACTGAGTATAATCTAATTTCATAATTAGAAGGGACTGCAGCAGTGCCATACCACACAAACCATCCCCAATCCAACAATCCCAACAAATGGCCAGCCTGTCTGATTGTTAGGAAAATTTTCTCAACAAAAAAAAAAAAAATCAAAATTTGCCTCTTTAACTTCTGGGACTAAAAAGAATAAATCCAATCCCTTTCCCACATGACAGCCTTTCAAGTAGTTGAAAATGGTTAGTGTGTCCATCCTCAAAGTCTTCTCTTTTCTGGACTAAATATCTCATTTCCTTCAAATAGTCCTCCAGTGGCATTGACTCAAGGCCCTTTCCCATGCTGGTTGACTTCCTCTGGAAGCTATCCAGTTTATCAATGTCCTTTCTAAAATGTGACACCCAGAACTGCACACAACACTTTATCTCTAGTCTGACCAAGGCAGAGGACAGAGGGGCTATCACTTCATTATTCCTGGAAGCCATGCTTCTTTTCATATAGCTCAAAATTATATTTTCAGGGTTTTTTTTTTGGTTGATGTATGACACTATTGACTCACGTTGGGCATGTAGGATTAATATTCCCCACTCCTCCATCTTTCCAAACTACTGTCTAGTTCTCCATCCCTCATATAATACTTGTGCAGTCCATTCCTGGAACCCTTTTCCTTCAGTTCTAGCATTTCTTCAGCTCTAATCCATATCCTTTTTCAGTTAGTGAAGATTAAGCTTTGCTCCCAAATGACCTAAGGGAAAAACATAAGGGGGCACAGGGCAAAAAAAGTTTCTCCCTACTTCCTACCCAGTATCCCCTTTGCTTAAGTAATTTGATTCCTTTATCACAGGACCTTGCGCGGTCATCTTCAAGTCCATTGCCCAGCTATCCAAATGTTGCCCAGTCTGTTCTTTAAAATTCTCCAAAGATGCTTCCATCGCCTTCAGAAAGTCCTTGCCTACCTAAGTCTATCAGGGGTGAACTTGGGAAGAGATAATCTCTGAAGGAACAATTTTGGAAAATTGTGGAAGTGATAAAGCAGGTGAGGCTGGGAGGTTTTGAGTAACCAGAGGCCAGAACAGGAATACTAGACTGCCAGAAGGAAAAAAACAAGAGAGGAAACAGAGATAAGAATTAAGGGACCTTGCCTACCTGTTATTTTTAATTGAGGCCAGTCCTGACAAAGGATGTTTATGTACCCCCAAAAGTCTACTCTTAGTGACTGTTCTCACCTCAGAACCTGACACCAATTGAAATAGCTCAGCCAACGTTAAAGCTCCTTCTCCCAGAGGATGCAACTATCAGCTAGGCAATATGCCAGCTCCCCCTGCAAAGGACAGGGTAGGGCACTGGATTGGGAGAATTGTGTGTTGCCCATTTTGCTGGAGGCTGAGAGGCCTTTCTTTAGCTTCTGTGTGGTGCTGATGGAGCCACTGTCCTGACTTCAGTCTCCCGCCCTACGGGGAGGTTATGAAAGCAGTGGACAAAACCCAGGGCTCCCTGGGGAATCAGTGATTCTGAAGAGGGCTCTGAGGCTGTGGGGAGGACAGGTCAATCAATAAATAATAATAATAGTGTGGAGATGGGAGAGGAAAGAGCAGGGAAAGAAAGTGCCTGCATGTTAGCCTTTAAACACAGATGGCTTTTTTCCCCTCCTCCTTTTCTTCTCTTCCCTTCCCCTTCCCCCTTCGGGCATTTGGGAAGGAAGGCTGGGGGATCCTCAGCTCACATCTGCATGGTACACACACACACACACACACACACACACACACACACACACATATACACACATGCACACATATTACTGGATCCAGCCCTGAGCAGCTGGATTTTATTTTGCCATTTTCAACTTTCTCATTATCAACATTTAGCTTCATCTCTTTTTCCTCATCAATTGTTAGGCTTTTTCCTTTGAGCAGATGTGGAAGAGATACTGAGAAGTACCTCCTTCCTGGGACAGTAATTGCCACGCATTTCCTTAGCTATGCAAACAACTGTTTCAATTTTCCTCCCAATTTGCAGCTTTTAAAATTCTCTCTGGCCTGGGTTTCTCTTCCCCCCTTTATCCCTCTGTTATATTAAAGCCAAAATTTGCCCTAGCATCTCACTGCATAGTTCTTCCTCCAGCCCCAGTCCCCAGGCCTCACCAGAGCCCTGCAGTGACTGCAAATCATCCCATAAAGCTGGGAGAATGGGAAGATCGCCTTTGAAAAGTCTCTCTTCTCTTGCTGACAGCGAGGCCCTCCTCCTTACTGACTGGAGTCCTGTTGTTCTTGACCTGCCTTTGGCTAAAATGTAGATATTATCTGTGAGGCATGACCCAGAGTCATCAACACACATTAGCACCTGCCATGTTAATAATGAAATGAAAATTAAAATGTTGGGTGATTAAAATTTAGAAAAAAAAATTTCCTGCTGGAGTTTTCATTGCAAGTGTAGATTATATTGGCCATTTATACTTGAATATTTTCATGCATCTGGGATTTCATCAATATGCACCAGACCCAGAACTAGGAATGAAGCCCAAACCAAACTCGTTATTTTTCCCCCAATCCCTTCCCTCTTCCCAGCTTACCTGCTAGTTTAAGGTACCCCTGTCCTCTCATTCACTCACCCCTCAGGTATCATATCCAATGGCTGCCAAGGCCTGCTGATTTGACTTCCATAACACCTCCTTGTCTCCTCTGATACTGTCACTAGGCCCGCACGGTGCTCAGTACTTCCCACCTGGACAGTGGCAATAGCCTCTTATTGGTTGGTCTCCCTGCCTTGAGAGTCTTCTTATTCCAGTCTATCCTTCACTCGATGTCAAAATGATCCTAAAACACAAATCTTCCCCCATGCTAGTGCCTTCCCCCTGAGATTAACTTGAATTCCCACTGAATACATTCTGCACGTACATAGTTGTCTGTGTGTTGAATCCCCCGTTAGACTGTAAGCTCCTTGAGGGAAAGGACTAGTTTTTTGCCCTTTTTTTATATCCCCAGGCCTTAACACAGGAGCTGGCACATGTTGTTGTTTAGTCATTTTCAGTCACTCTTTGTGTTCCTTTTTGAGGTTTTCTCAGCAGAGATACTAGAGTATCTCTCCAACAGATTTTATACATAAGAAAACTGAGGCAAACAGGGTTGAGTGACTCGCCCAAGGTCACACAGCTAATACATGTCTGAGGCTGGATTTGAACTCAGGTCTTCTTGACTCTAGACCAAGTGCTCTATCCACTGTACCACCTAGGACGAGGCTTCCTGGAGGAGTGACTTGCCCACAGCCACATAGCTAATTCAGTTCAGTTCAGTTCAGAGTCACTATTAGAATTCAAGTTTCCTCACTCCCAGAAGTGAAAAGACTTCTGATGTAACCAATAAAGATTTTTATTCTTTTGACCTTTTGGCTTCCTTTATCTGGCTCCTCCTGAAGATGGAAAACTTTCCTATTTTTCTCTCCCAGTCCCTTGAAGCTGCAGACTTTTATTTTTATTTATTTCTCAGAGACTGTGTCTCCTAGTCTCAGCCATGCTGAAAGGACATTGGCCACTCTTTCTGTGCCAATCCTGCTGTCGATCAGCTCAGAAGTTTTGATCTGCTCTGTTTCTAACCCAGGTGCTTCCACAGCTTCTCAGACCACCTGGTGGCCTACTACTCCCCCATATTGTGCTGGATTTAGGGCCAACATGGTTCTAACCCTACTGTAGCCCAAACCTCTAAAACCCAAGCAATCCTCTAGGCTCAGCTCCCTCAATATCAGGGCTAATAGGCCTGAACTGCCATGTCTAAAATGTATATGGCTTTTTAGCTCTCTTTATGATCTCTAGAACTGAGTCAGTTATTTCAATCATTCAAAGATCCAGTATTTCATTCACATGGGAACACCCTTCGTAGACACAGATCTATTACAATCCATCTATGCTCTAGTAGACATGAATGTTTGTGGCAAAATAAAATAATACTGCATTCATTGGTAACTGACTCTTTTTTCCCCTTCTGGATTAATCTAGATCCCACACAGGAGGCCTTTCCGACTCAACAGGAGTTCGTGTTCTACAGGCATTGTTCTCAGGATGAGAAATTCAATTTTAAAAAGAAAAATATCTCTTAAGCCAAGAAGCACAGGTTTCTTCAGGGGAAGCAAGCAGGTGGTACATTTTACAGGGATGGAGGTCAGATTTTTAGAGACACTGAAAGTGTGATCTTCTCACCCTCCAACTTTTTCCTACATTGTTCTGGGTCAGGCCTTACTCAGGCCTGAGTGGTTCAGGCTCAGGATTGGAAGTCAAGAACTCATGTTCCTGAGTTCAAATTCAGTCTCAGACTCTTACTAGCTGTGTGACCCTGGGCAAGTCACTCAACCCTGTTTGCCTTGGTTTCCTCACCTGTAGAATGAGCCAGAGAAGGAAATGGCAAGCCATTCCAGTATCTTTGCCAAGAAAGCCCCAAATGGAGTCACGAAGAGCCAGACATGACTGAAATTACTGAACAACATTTTCCAGGGGGAAAAAGAAGTATGTGCAATATGCTTTTAAGTTTAATCTCTATTAACATTTTCTTTGTTCCTTTCTTAAACCTAGAAAATCAGCAAAACAATAAATCAAGCTGTTTTGTAACACTCAATTTCAAGGTATCTGTAGTGTTTTGTTTTGTTTTGTTTTTAACAGCTCCATAGACGCTGATCTCGGATCAGATTTGTGAGCAATTTTCAAAGAAGGGAGGTTTGTGTTTACTGAGCCTTTCAGAAACCTTTCACATAGAAGGCTGTGTTATTCTCACAGAATCATACATTTAGTGCTAGAGGGGACTTTAGGGTCTACTCCAGCCCCCTTACTTTAGAGGTGAAGGGAATTAATGGCCAAAATTAAGAAGGGACTCATTGACACAATCATACAATACAATTACAGGTTTGGAGTTTGGAGGGAACTCCAATCCTTTCATTTTATAGATGAGTAGACTGAGGCACAGAGATTTGGAGTATTTTGGAGTCCCAGTTTGCCATTTCCTCAGTGTTTACAAAGGGCTGGAAGCCCAGTTCTCTCTCCACATCTAGGATTTTTCCTGCTTTCGTTCATTCCACCAACTCCCCTTGTCCGCCTGGCACTCTGGGGCTTTGCCCAGTGCTGGGCCTTCTTAAAGGCCCCTTTCCTCACTCACGTCCCACCGTGGTGCTGCCTGGTGCCAGGGAGACTCAGCCACGTCCTCAGTATGGGATGCACACTCTCAGACAGGAATTTTCCACTTCGATCGCTTGCTTTACAAAAGCCCAAGTGTGAATGACCTAAAAAAGCAGAGTGGGAGGGCTTGCTGCTCTGAAGGACTACAGCCTCCCTAGAGATTGAGGCTTTGAAGTGCTCTGCTCCCCATCCTTTCCAGCCAGATCATGTCAGGCAGACAAGAAGATGCCCCTTTTCCTCATCCTTCACACAGCATGGCAGATAGCTTCCCCTTACCCACTCTAAGAAGGAAAGGATCCAGAGGTAATTAGCACTGAGTTCATTGAAAATCTGGTTCTCTCCAGGAAGCTGCTAAAAGAAGGTGCTAATTCACATTTCTGCTCACATCAGTCACTGACGGTATTGAGGCCAAACCACAGAGGCCTCGGTGTACAAGACTTTGTACAGTCATGTGACATAGTCCACTTTCAATTCTCTAATCTAAGGGCAAGAGTCAAGGGAGGCAGGGAAAGAAGATTACTAGGACAGATAAGACCATGGAATCAATAAACTCTGATTTGGAAGGACCCTTGAGAGAGGCAACATGATGGCATAGGATGAGCTCCAGACCTGCAGTCTGAGGATCTGGGTTCAAGTCATTTAGACTCTCCAAGCCTCAGTTTCTTGAATAAATCATTTTCTAGCTCTAAATTCTATCACTTGACCTGTATAACAATCCTCTCTACCTGCAGCATTCATAATAGGTGGTCATTTGACCCGTAGTTACTAAGAATTCACTCATTCCTACGGCATCTCTAACTGTTAAGAAGTTTTTCCTTGTATCCAGTTGAAATTTGTCTCCTCTGCAATGTCTATCCAATATTCCTACTTCTGCCCTTTGGGACCAAGCAAATGAAGAAGTAGCAGGTATGTGAGGAGGCCAGTGAGGGACCAGTTAGCAAGTATTTTTTAATGCCTCCTGTGCCAGGCATGGTGCCTGAGCACAGTACTGGGAGAAA
>CM053622.1:318258053-318308506 GCA_028646595.1 Phalanger gymnotis | reverse complement strand
CTCTCTCTCTCTCTCTCTCTCTCTCTCTCTCTCTCTCTCTCTCTCTCTCTCTCTCTCTCTCTCTCTCTCTCTCTCTCTCTCCTGTGTGGAAGGAGCACAACACAGCAGTGAAAGTGGTTCTCATTAGGCAATTCACACCCCAGGGGGCAGTGAAGTGTGAATAATCCTGGAAGGATGTCATTATCTCTTGAGAAGCTCATCCCTGGAGGTTCCTTGTTTCTGGTTATGGGAAATCTTTAGTGAGAAGAGGGAGGGTGGCAGAAGGGAGATGGGATTTTTTAAAATTCTGAGCAGAGAATGGAGCACAAACAGTTTAAATATTTACCTCCTAAACCAAAAGTGTTTTAGTATTTCAGAAGTAAGAACCTCATTCCCCAGACCTCACCTTTTTTTCCCACAATGCTTAATGTTTACTACTAGAAAAAGGAAGCCTTACAGGGGTGGGGAACCTGTAGCCTTGAGCCCACATGTGGCTCTCTAGGTCCTCAAGTGCATTGCTTTGACTGAATACAGTCAAAGGGCCAAATTTGAGGACCTAGAGAGCCACATGTGGCCTCAAGGCCACAGGATCTCCCCCCTGACACCCCACCCCCAGCCCCACCTTAGGATCTCTTCAGCTCCATAGGTAAAGAGCAGATGTTTGGAAAGAGGACAAAGGAAACGCTTTCCTCGGACTAGCACTAAAGGAAGTTAGATTGTAACTGAAGTAAATTTCGAATGAAGTAAAATTATTAAAGTCATTACCAAGTTGCCCCCCGCCCCTAATCGCATCATGATCACAGAATCACAGAAACTAACCATTATAAATACAGGCCCAGAGACCATCCAGTCCAAACTGTACCTGACACAGAAGCCCCTCCCAACTATTGCTAACACGTGGTAATCAAGCGTCTGCTTGAAGACCTCTGAGGAAGGAGAAACCACCATCTCTCAAGGTCATCACTGCCTCCCAAGGCAGCCTGTTACACTTTTGGACCACTCTGATTATTAGGGATTTTCCCCCCAAAAAATCAGCCCCTCTGACCCTTTCAGGTCAAGTAATCCCTAATCCCTCTGCTGGTGACAGCTCATGTCTTAATTAAATCTTTTTTTCACAGTGAACACCCCTAGTTCAATCAGCCATTCCTGATACAGCATATCCTCCAGTCCTCTCATCATCCTGGTCATTACACCCTCTTCTGGACAGACTGCAGGTTCCTTCTTTTTCTGTGAGGGGAGAAGGCAGGGCAGTTGGGGTTAAGTGACTCACCCAAGGTCACACAGCTAGTAAGTGCGTCAAGTGTCTGAGGCCATATTTGAACTCAGGTCCTCCTGACTCCAGGGTCTGTGCTCTACTCACTGTACCACCTTAGCTGCCCCCCTCCCAGATTTTTTCTAACCAGGGAAAAGAACAATGGAACTAGTACCTCCTTCTTCTGAAACCTATGTCTCTCTTAATGTGGCTGAGAGTTACATTAGCTTAGTGTTGACTTATATTGGTGCAACATATACAACACTGAACTTGAAGGCAGGAAGAACTGAGTTCAAATACTTATTAGCTGTGTGACCCTGGGCAAGTCACTTAGTGACTGTCTGCCTCAGTTTCTTCATCTGTAAAATGGATAATAATAGTACCTAATTCTTAGAGTCGTAAGGATCCAGTGAGGTATTTATAAAGTGCTTAGCTCACTCTAAAGTGCTGTCTACAAATTCTCCATCACACTCAGTGACCAGTAGACTCTCCAAATCTGCTTCATAAACACTGCTGCCTAACAATGATGACTCCTTCCGTCCTGTACCTGAAGTTGGCTTTTTGACTCAAATGTAGAACTTTGCATTTGTGCCCATGATCTGATCTTTTTAGATTCCTGAGCCCACTTTGTAGAGAATGCTCTTCCAGGGTTTTGGAGCAATGCTTCTGAGAAAGAACTATGGAGGGTTCCCTGGCTACTTACTGTCTCTCCTGCCTATTAGGAGCTTTGTCATATGTTTCTTGTTTTTGAGTTGCAATGTGTGTCTGTGTGTGTGATACTCTAAGGTAATGCCAGAAACATTGGACTTAGAGACAGTTGGCCTAGAATCCAATTGTGCTGCTGCCACCCATTAGCTATAGAACTTCGGGCAAATCACTACCCTATTTTAATCCCATTTCCTCATCTGTAAAATGGGGACAACAATCCTTGCATTATCTTCCTCATAAGAAGATATTGTAAGAATACCATATATGTAAAGTGCTCATTAATTCTAAAGAACTATGTAAATGAGATTATTATTTCATGCCTTTTGTCTTTATGTTCTTTAGAGATTAGATAAAATCTTCTTGGGACGATTCTCTAACCTTCTATTATTGTGTTATGTTTAGTGTTCGGTGAACTTTTTTTAAGTGAATAAAATGATTGATTTTTTGGAATTCAGTAAAAGTACTGGGATACAGGTTCACCCTCTGTAGGCTCACTGAAAAGCCCCAGTTTACACTTACAGGGCCCTGGAACATTTGACAAAGAGCCTTAAAGAGAAGAGAATGGTATCAGATAAGGAACCTTCCTTCCCACTTTGGATGGGTACTGTCTAGATGTCTTTCTCAAAAACCAAGCCTTAAACCCAACTCACTCTGGATTTCACAGATTGGACAATAGCTCTCTGCCCTCCCAGCACAGAGGGAATGTAAATACTAGATAGTAACTGTTTCTCTTTTTGGCCAGGAACCCTGAGGGTCTTCCTCTCCCAATTTTTTTTTAGTTTGATTAAAGTTGCCAAGCTTTGATTAACTTCTTAAAGAGGCCTATTCACTGAATGAGGTTACCTCACTCAAAGTGAGAACTTGAAAAGACCTTAGCCTAAAAGGGCCAGGGTCTCCCATTGCATCCTGGGCCATTTCCAGTCATCCTGGTGAGTATCAGACCACTGGACCCAAATGGCTCTGGAGGAGAAAGTGATGCTGGTGACCTTGCACAGCCTTCACTCAAATCAAAGTCAACTGCAAATCATGTCACCATTTCCCTGATGTCATGGTCCTCTTCAAGAATGAAAGACAAATACAAAAAGGTAGGGCAGTAAACAGAGGTTCTCTACGTCACATAGAGACAATAGAGGGTACAAATTAGGGGAATGATAAGACAAAAAGATAATGAAGGCCATGAATGAAAGAGAGTCAACTGTGTAATAGTGGAAAGAACAGTGGATTGGGGGTCAGATGACACTTCCCTTGGGAAAATTACTTCAATTATCTAGAATTCAGTTTCTTCATCTGTAAGATAGTAAAAACACCAGCATTGCTGGATGGGAAATTAGACTAGCCATTTTCTCAGATACTTTCTAGCTCTGATGTTCCAAGATTCCATGAGTAAAATAGAAAAAAAGCACAAGAATTCCAAGATGACAGAGACATTGACATGGTTTTGTTCAAGTACGATGTTAGATGACAGATAATACTGAAGGAAACAAATGCTGACCTATGAACACAGATATCTAGGATTGAGAAGAAGGAAGCGTTAGTGAAGAAGGGCCTGATGTTTAGGATGGTGTGAGGCTGGACATGATTGAACCATGTAAGGTAGAGCTGTTTGCTTGTCTGATGTGCTTGCTATCAGTGTCGCTGGGGTGACACACAGAAAGCATTATTAAGAACACCCTAGACTAATCAGAGAAGCCAAGTGTTTTGTTCCACATTAATGGTGCCTGACACAGCCTTTGGAATAACTTTGTCAAGGCAGGCTTCCTAGTTGGACTGAAATGCAAATGAGAATATAATTGATGCATGACCTACAAATCTGACATTTGTGGTTTAAATCATCCGTAATACAGGTATTTGGTTCATATTCTTCTAGGTCTTTCCAGAAAGGCCATAGTTTATAATTGCACTTCAAGTGAATCACCCTAAGGAGAAGAGAATGGAATCAGTCTAAGGAAAGCTTCCTTCCCACTTAGCTTGGTCAGGGCATTAAGCTCAATGTAGAAGTTCTTTATGTCCTACAGAAACCATAGAGGGAACAAATTAGGAGAATGATAAGACAAGAAGAAGAATGGAGAGTGTGAATAAAAGATAATGAACTGCTATTTAATGGAAAAAGGAGTGGACTTGGGGTCAGAAGACCTGGGTAAAAACCCAAATCTGCCAATACTTCCCTTGGAAATATCGCTTTAATCATCTGGAACTTAGTTTCTTCAACTGCAAAATGGGGACAACAACTGTATTACCAACCTCCCAGAGTTGTTTTGAAAGTCAAAAGAGAGAATGTATGTAAAAGACCATCTAAGTTATAAAATATGATTTTTTAAAATTGCCCATTATCGTCACCACCACCCAGAATTCTAAGACAGATACGGTCAAGAAAAATAGCCAAAACTGATGCTTTACTCATTTCCCTCATTTAGCTGCTCCTTCTTTTCTAGAATCATAGAAGCTTACATTTGGGAGGGACCTCAGAGTTCCTATGCTTATGCCATTCATGCCCTATCCCACTCCATCCACAGTTCTTTTGTCTAATTTCCTGTTTCATTGAGTGTTCCGATGAGGCTTTTATATCCCCAGCATTTAACACAGTGCCTGGCGCAACATAGGCATGAAATAAAATTTTCTTCCTTGGCCAAATACATGTAGTATCTCCTGAGTTGAATATTTCAAGTTCTTTGAAAGTAAGGCATCTAGCTGTCTTTCTCTTATGCACAATTGGAGCTTGAGCAATGTTTATCAAATGGAATTTAATTCATAGAACATGGCAGAAATGCTTATCTAAAACAAACCTCACCTAGATAGCTGGACCCCTGGCTGGCAATCCTCCCTATTTGAGCACAGGCCTAATTAGGCTTCAAACTTCGGGTAAAATAGGTTTGCTGCTGAAGCAAATCTTTTTTTTTCCCCTTCATTCCCCCCACCCCCTCACCCATCACCTCCTTTGTTCTTTTTCCCCTTATACAAACCTGTGCTGCCCATATTAACCTATTTAATGAAAGCAATTACTGAAAAGCCCTTTTAGTGTAGTTAAGACAGGTTAATGATCGTCCTGCCACAATATGAGTGTTCCATAAGAAAAGTGGAAAGGATAAAAATGTAAAATGATCAATTTTTCCATTTTCCCATTCATTCATTTGTTCATTCATTCATCCATTCTGCAGCTCAATCTTCTAGCTGAGCACTCAGTTTGCGTGTAAAAGACCTTTCATTTTCCCATCCCCTTGTTCACCATGTATTAATACAAGGGGGAGAAATTTTGGAAGAAAATGAGCCTAAGTGAACAATGGGAGCATAAGCCAGTGGAGGAGAATGGGGAAAGAAAAAATGTTTTTAAAAATGCCAGGAAAACTGGTGGAAATGGAATGGAAGGGGAAAGCTAAGGTACATAAAATGAGAAACAGAAGTGAATTATGGAATAAACAAGAGAATGAGAAAATAGGGAGAAAGAAATAGAGACTTAAAAGAATAGGAAATAAGTAGTGATGGGAAATTGCAAATGAATTTGAGAATGATGAGGTGAAATACAAAGTCCCTGGTGGTCTACTTGAGATCATTCCTTATATCAGAGCTGAGAATCCTTGACAAGTACCTCTCCAATTCCATTGTCTCAAACTGGTACCTAGAAATCTTGGGCCTTGTGTTGGGTCTAATGACTTAGCCATTTACAAAAGGAGTTCTGAAACCAGTAGTGTCAATAAACAATCATTTATTTTATATGCCTGACACTCTGCCAAGGTGAGAGCAGTCTAAGAGTTCTCACTCTAATGGACAAGACAGCATGCAAAAAACTATCTACAAACAAGATATGCACAGGATAACTCAGATATAATCTCAGAGGGAAGACAATAATATTAAGGGAGGCCAGAAAAAAAAGCTTCTTGCAGAAGAAAGGATTTTACTTGATTCATGAAGGAAGCCAGGGAAGCTAGGAGGTAGAGATGAAGAGGGAGAGCATTCCAGGCATGGGGGACAGACAAGGAAAATGTCCAGTCAGGGGATGGAGTGTCTTACACTAGGAACAACAAGGAGTCAAGTGTCACTGGATCATAGCAGACATGGAGGGAAATCAAGTGTGAGAAGACTGAAAAGACAAGAGGCCAGAGCCTTATGAAAGTTCTAAAGAGCTTAAAGGCCAAACGGAGGATGTCCTATTTGATCCTAGAGGTGAAAGGGAACCACTGGATCTGAGTGAATAGGAGGGTGACGTGGTCAGACCTGAGCTTAAGGGAAATCACTTTGATTGCTAAGTGGAGCATGGATTTGAATAGGAAAAGATGAGGCAGGGAAACCACACACTAGCCTATCATATTGCAATAGTCCACGTGTGAGGGGATAAGGACGTGGCCCAAGGTGGTGGCAGTACCAGAGGACTTACAATGTGCCAGGTTCTGGGGATACAAAGACAAAATTGGGGGCAGGGATTGAAAATGACATATGTCTATATAATATATGTATATATATATATAAAATATATATAATGTATAAAAATAGATGGGAGTGGGGCACAGACCCATTGCTGTGGGAAACTCCTAGTTTTCCTCATTTGTCAAATGAAGGAGTTATGGTGCAATTTTAACAATAAATATATTTAAAGCTAATATTTATTAAGCAATTTTTAAAAGAAATAAATGCCTAGGGGCAATTTGATCACTTTCTCGTTTTAACTTTTCTATTATAGAGCACAGCTTAGTCTGATTCTAGGCATAAAATTGTAGAATCAGAAAATATTAGAGCCAAGGGGGAACCTTAGAGATTGCCTACTGTATTCTAACACCCTCATTTTACAGGAGAGGAAACTGAGGCCCTGAGAAGTTAAGGACTTGCTCTTGGTTACATAATAAGTGTTAATAAGGTTAATTAATAAGGGTTAATAAGTGTCAGTGATACCTTCTGATTTATATGTTCAGTATACTATAGTACACTGCCTCCTTTATTTTTAGTCATTAATTTGATTGCTCTTTATCCTAAGGGCTTATATTCCTCCTCAGAAGAAAAAAAAACTGGGTGTTTGTAGAGAAGCAACTTTCTTTCCCATTAGACCTGCACTGTGTCAATAATTCACAGGCCTTCTAGAGGCCAAAGTCAAAATTTTTACTCCTTTATATTATGGTTTAGTCCCTTGCTGATCATTCAGCTCCAGGCCACATGATTGATTCTGTTTTCTTCAAGAAGTTGGCACCATCAAGACACTCGTCATTCTTTCTCTAGAAGGCTGGGTCCTAAAATTGCCCAGGAGCTTGGTGTTGTCTAGGAAATCCTTCCTCCTCTATTCAGGATGCTGGGTCTTGTGGCTGCCTTCTTTCCTAGGACCACGTTGTCGAATAATTCTATCATGACACCTTGCTGGCACTTCTTGGCATGAACAGGAGAGCAAGTGCATGCAACGTGCCTCTTTAAGGCTGCTATTAGTGGATTCTAGGGTTGTGGAAGGATGGGGGAGAGGGAGAATGACTGTTCAGATTAACCGACTTTCCCTCCCTCCCACCATTCCAATGTACTCAGGTTTGCTCTTAGTTCTCTGTCTTAGCGCAGGTGCCCAGCACATAATAGGGGCTTGTCAACTTAGTCTCTAATCTGTTTCAGGACCTCTAAGACCCTATCCTGGTGGAATAAACTTTATTCTGACCATTTTTAGAGACTCAATTCAAAGGGGGGGGGTGCCAATGACAATGGCCTGATTCAATCAAATCATTCCCAGACCCCAGATTTATCACTCATATTCAATAAGATGTGAATATATCAAGAATCCAGGTTCAGGAGATGTGCTAAACTCTCTCAACAAGGGACCAGTGGGTAGGTCCATACCTCCATCAGGAGATACATTCAAAGTCAGCTAAAAATGGCTTCCTGACCTATAATCTTATCAGGTAAGATCAGGTTACTAACTGGTCACCTCCTCTACAATAGAGATCTGAGATTGCTACCAACTTGTCATTCCCCAGATTTGATAAGTATGAAAATCTATTCCTTCATCCAAGTCATTGATAAATAGGCCAGATAAAAAATGTTACAGAAATTTGCTTTACATCCAACTTTGTTGGAATTCACATCACTGCAAACCTCTGAATCACATGGGGAATGAGCATAAATGAGCTGTTCCCAGAGGCCAACAGGATCTTAATGAAGGGTTACAGGGAATAAGCAAAATGGGTAGGAGAATTTCTGAGCAGATGCAGACATTTATCTTCAGACTTCACAAGAAGTTCTCTCTACACACAAACTTTCATCAGTCAGCTTCCATCTATCACATTTAGTCAGCTGAATTTTGAAACGTTAAATGGTTCAAGGCCATCAGAAGCCTCCAGAGGGCACAGGGGCTCTACATCCCTAACGAGGTAGAAAAGGCATTGGCAAGAAGCGTTTGTCCTGATTATATTTCACATTCATCTTTATTCGTCTTCTATATTCTCACTTCATTCATTAAAAGCTTGACTTGAAAGAGATTTGACATCCACAAAGCCTTTTGAGTCCCTCAGTCTTTTCTCTGTTAACAAAGAAAATACAAATGCAAAGCCCCAAAGCTAAGTCAGAAACATAGAACCTATTCATTTTGTTTCAAAATGTCTCCAGTGATCTCCACTTCGATTAACCTTGGATACTGCCTCAGTAATGACCAAACATCTGTATTCTTCCTCAGCACTAGGAATATGTAGGAGGGTGGGGAAGGGAGATAGAGACCATATACCGTAATGCCCCCTCTCCAATGTGTGGGTTATAACAAACCTCCCCCTCCACAGCATTACTCTGTGGCTGAGGGTGGGGGCCCATGGAGTGAAAGTAGTGGGTGCCATTGGTAAATGTAGATTCTCCTGGGACAACCTTGCTCCAGCTCTGTTGCTGACTATCAGCACCTGGGAACTGCCAAGTGAGTAATGAGGAAGGCAAGAAACTGGGAACATCCTGCAGCAAGGGGAAGAGCCAGCAGGCATAGATCTGATTCAGAATTAGATTGGTATTCAGAACCATGATGCCAGGACATTTGATTCAATTCAACAAACACTTCTGTAGTGTCTACTCCACATCAGACATGGTGCTAAATACTAAGGATGAAAACACAAACATTAAACATATAATTTCTATTACTGACAACATGGACTACTCACCCATTCTTGTCCTGACTCTTCCACATCTATGCCTTTGCTCATGTTGTCCTACTTATCTGGAATAAACTCATCCACCCCACCCCCCATCTCATTCTGTTGAGATATTTTCCTTCTAATAAGACATAGCTATGTAATTGCCACCTTTTCTTTAAGATCTCCCCAAATTCTGCTTTCTATCTCCTTCTCCCTAAAAAATGAAAAAGAGCTCTTCTTCCTCACATCTGACATTCCTCATAGCTCTTTGTCTACATCCTTTTGCACCTGGCACATTCTCCATTACATGGTTATTTGTATACATCCTTTATCTTTCAGTACCCTTCCTCTTGAGACCACTCCCCCAAATGAATGCTTGTACTTCCAGGTAAGGTCCCTAGAGAGGTAATGACTTTATATTCTTTTTTTTTTTGAGGTTCTGGGATCTGGATTTCTAGTGCTGTAGCTCTAGAAACACAACTAGAATATTCTTCATTAACTATTGGTTAACCAGACTTTGTTAGCTTTTAGAAAAGGGATTTACTATTCCCTTAATACAGCAAGAAGAGTTGGTATATCCCTAGGGTTTAGGCTCACTCTCCCACTAACACATACAGAATCCACAGGCATTCAGTTAGAGTACAGTGGCAATGAGGCATAGGGGGAGAGAACCCACATGACAAGGTGATACCTTTCAACTCCTAGTGCCAGATGTACTTTCTTCCCCTTTGTAGAGTCCTCATGAAGTTTGCTGTGATAAATGAGTTATTCTGTTGCTCAGATAATCTGGCTTCTAGGAGGGCTAGGCTAGGCTCTGCTCCATGGGCTGATCCATCGTAGGCTCAAACAGATCTGCTGGACCAGGCTGCTGCTGGGCCAGGTTCCTGTTCTAGACTGGGATGCATCCAAGCTTCTCTACTGTTGCTTCTCCTCCCTACTCAGCACAAGTGCCAGGGAAGATACCAGGAAAGATATTGCCTTGCAATACTCACAACCTAACCCTAACCCTAAGGTTACTGCCTGGGTACATCCATCTCAAAGTTGCTGCTCCTTCACTTAATCAGGAAAGCAAACGCAAGAGCCAGAGACAGGAATAAGTTCACAGTCAAAGGCCACGTAAGAAAAGCCTTTCACCCACCCAGGTCCCCCAGAGACAACTAAAGTAGTCCTTCCTTATCATACCCTCAAAGGAAAGAGACTGACATAGCGGCAGGCCACCCACTTTGACTCGGCAACCCCTAAATCATCAGTTCTTTCAGCTCTGTAGTTAATTAGAAGGCTATGTTATCAAACAGTACCAGCCCCTCAGTCACATAAGGCCAAAAGCAGGTTCTACCTGATTCTCAATGTGGTGACTTGGACTAAAGCCAAGAGGGTTTAGGTGGTGTGTAGTTTTGCATCTATGCAAGAAAGTCCATTTGTAAACTTGCACCTGTCCATTTTTAGCTACTGTTTACTGCAGCTATTTGGTGAATGGCTACAGCTACATAGTGTGCCTAAGTTCATTCCTGCCCTGCATCCTCCCACTTCCTCTACAATTTCTCCCAGTTCCCCAACAGTGAAATCCCAAGTTGTGCTGAGAAAGGCCAAGCTGTGGCCTCTGACAAGTGGGCTAGTGTCCTTTTCCCCAGCTCGGCTTTTGTTTGGCAGGTTTCTCCAGTGATATGGGGAAGAAAGAAAGATTCAATTGGCCACCACTCCCTCAGGCAGAGTGGGAAGGCCAGGGAAGGATGGATGATCAGGCTGCCCATTTTCCATTAGTATCCCTGGATCCATTGTCTGAGTTTACATCCTCAATTCATAAAGGTTTAAAAACTATGGGTTTCTGTCTTGCTTGTTGCACCTGTAACCTCCCCAACTTGTCTCTAGGGCCCTTGCATGTCATCGGGCAAGCTAGCAGCATAGGTAATGTAGCACTGCTGTAGAAGAGATGAGCGCTCAGGGAGTGAGGACATTAACCAGATGAACAAGTGCAAATCAATCAGCCTTTTCCTTTCAGGGACTCCAAGCAGTCTCTGCACTATGCAAGGGGCTTCTCTCCAGGAGCAAGAGAGGAGAAGTGATTGGGTTTGGGGCAAAGACAACTGGGGAACAAGTGTGACCAAGCCCTCCAAGTAGAAAATAATCTGGTCACTCTCTTTCTCCCAAACTCCAGTCACACAAATCTATTGGGCAAATTCTATACCTTCAATGGGCCACTGCCTGGGACAAGTTAATTTCTCAGAGCCTTTCACGGGGCAGGAGATGAGATGAAAAGCATCACAAAATGTGTACTGATCTCCCAGCCCTCCCCCCAACTGATCCTTCCCACCCATACTCCCCATCTCTTCATTCTTATCCCAGAGAGAATACCTGCTTCAATTCAACAAAGCTTATCAAGCATCCATTATATGTCTGGCACTGCTCCATAAGAACTTAAGAAGAATACCTAGCTCAGGTCCAAGGGAACAAATGGAGAATTCAGTGTAGTTCTCCTACCTCTGCCTAAACACATAGCAATCAAGGCTAACCAGCCACTGGAAGAATGACTAAAAGCCACAATTACCCAGGAAGAAAAAGGCAAAACGGACAAATCAAAGCTATTGCAGTTTGTCCCATTCTCTCTGTATCGGTGTGTGTCTCTCTCCCTCTCCCTAACCCCCTCTGTCAGTCTGTTTCTCCACTTCTTTTGTCCTCCACCTCTCTTGTTCCCGTCCATTGTCTCTCTCTGTCTCTCTGTCTCTGTGCCTCTCTGTCTTTGTCTGCTTCTCTCTCTCTCTCTCTCTCTCTCTCTCTCTCTCTCTCTCTCACTGTCTCTGTCTCTATATCTTTTTCATTCTTTGTCTCTCTCAGTCTGTCTCTGTATCTCTGTCTCTCTCTCTCTACGACTATCTTTGTTTCTATTTTTCTCAATCTCTGTCTGTCTCTGCCTCTCAGTGGCTCTGGCTCTGTCTTTGTCTTCTCTCTGTCTTTGTCTCTCTGCTTCTATCTTTGTCTCTCTCAGTCTCTGTATCTCTGTCTCTATGTCTATCTCTTTTTTTCTGTCTTTCTCCGTCTCTGTCTCTGCATCTCACTAACTCTATCTCAGTCTTCTCTCTCTATCTCTGTCTCTCTGTTTCTATCTTTGTATCTCTCAGTATCTGTCTCTCACTGTCTCTCTGTCTCTCTTTTTCTTTCCCTCCTCCTTCCATCCTTCCCATCTCCATTTTTTTGCTTCCATGCTACTCCACGAGCTTTTTTTCTCACACACATCTACATGTGTCAATAAATAGCTGGACTTGGGGGACTGAAGGGTTTTTAACCATGATTTACAGAATATTTTTTTTAAAACCCAAATTTTTAATATCCTTTCCAATGAGAGTCATACAAAGCCAGAGTTCTATGGAAGATTCATATTTTTCCCCAGAAAAGAAGTAAAAAAAAATGTGACTGAAAGTTCTTTAAGCTATATTTCCAGGCACTCGATGAAACTCCAGAACTGCTCCAAGCCCCCTACTCCACCACCGATAGCCCATCTGGCTCCCTTACTTCTGCAGCCCTCTAGCAAACCCAAGGTGAAGACTACTCCTGACCTAGACTATGAGACTAATCCATCCTTTAGGGCAGAGGGACTCTAAGAAACAATCTGGCAGCTGCTTACCAGTTCAACATCCAGTTAGTCTTGCTACTGGTCCTATTTTAGACCTTTGTATTAAAGTCCCTGGTGACTGGGCTCCCTGCTTTAGACTCCAGTGTCTCATGGTGAGATTTATACCACATGACTCAATTATCTGAAAGATGGCTTTCCTTTAGCAGAATGGCCAGATTCCATTCCTGAAGCTTAATGCCAGACCTTCTTGTTACTGCCTCTTTGGACCTCCCTCTGACCTTTCTGCTATTTGGACCTCTACTATTTGTCTACCTTCCCAATAACTGACTCTGTTTAGACTTTGTCTAATACTCCTACCCTTTTGTCCCCTTCTCCCTTGGACTTAGCCTG
Organism: Phalanger gymnotis; assembly: GCA_028646595.1. NCBI lineage: Eukaryota > Metazoa > Chordata > Mammalia > Diprotodontia > Phalangeridae > Phalanger > Phalanger gymnotis. The sequence goes on along the minus strand of CM053622.1, from coordinate 318,295,539 downwards.
TAATTCTTAAGCTTTTTCTTGGGCCAGGGTCAAAGTCACAGAATCAAAAAATCTCAAAGCTAAATGGGAACTCAGAGACCATCCGGTCCAACTCCTATGTGAGTAAGTATACCTCAGAAAACAAACCTGACAAGTTATAATACCTTCCTAAAGCAGCATTATAAGTACCTGGCCCTTTCTTGCCTGTTCACATAGCAGCATATGCCCATGCTTCATGGGCACATCTACAGGGACTTTTGTTCCTGGAAGTTCACTGGGAGAGCCTTGCATCCCTGGCCCCCACCCTTATGTGAGAGCTGGATAACATATTTCTCCTCTCTTAAACCTATTCCTTTGACTTCCTGGATACTTGTTTCCCACATACACTTGTTGATTTTTCATATTTGAATGTTTCCCTTGTTTGTCCTTCCATTGTGGGTCTCTATAGAGATTAACAATCTCCTAAGGCAATCTATGCTAACTTGAGATAGCTCCCCTAGTTAGAGTAGCTTTCCTTACTCATTCAAATTTACCTCTTTGCATCTTCTACTAGAGTTCCTCTGCACTCAAGAAAAATAAAACAAGGCAGCTAGGTGGTGTAGTAGATAGAGCACCAGCCCTGGAGTCAGGAGGACCTGAGTTCAATTCTGACCTCAGATACTTACTAGCTGCGTGACCCTGGGCGGGTTACTTAACCCTGGTTGCCTCCAAAAAAAAGGAAAGAGAAAACAAATTTAATTCCTCTCTCAAATGACAGCCCCTTAAATACTTGAAGATAACTCTCAAGTCATATGCATCTCATCCCTTTTTCTTCAACAGGCTAAGTATTCATGATTCCTTCCAACAATGTTCATATGGCAAGATCTTGGATCCTTCACTGTCCCCTGGATTCTCAGTAGTTGATTAGCTGTTAAAATGCCAGAGATCATTAAAAGGTCATCTGGTCCAACCCATTTTCAGACCCCTGGCCATGCTTTTCCAGATTATCACCAGGTATTATGGTTCCATTCTGGTTTTGCCTTCCCTGGTCTGGCCCTTCCCCTTGAGGTGAATACCCTAGTTGTGACAGCTTTTCATTTTCTCTCCTCTCATCTGAATCATAGGCTCACATATAGAGAGCAGAAAGAGGACTTAGAAGGCGTATAGTCCATTTCTCTCATTTTACAGATGATGAAACTGAGGCATAAGGACATTAAGTAACTTGTCCAAAGTCACACAGGTAGTAATCCTTGGGTGTAGGATTTGAACTCAAGTCTTCTGATTCTAGAGCCCCTGGACCATGAAAATAATGATAGCCCCCTGGGACCCTAGAGAAAACTGGAAAGTCAGTGAAATCTCAATCTAAGTCTCTTCTCCTTTCATTTTAGGGTTCCCTTCTCTCTCCTCCAGCTCCCTCTACTCTATCCCATGTTCCCTTCCTACAGAGGTCCTTCTCTTTGCACTAATTGTCACAATAGAAAACAAGACTTGCTAAGGGCATAACTTGCTTAAGCTATCACCCTCCTGGGGCACTTGAACCATCCTAGAGAACTAAAGAAAATAGAAAAAGGCCTTCAAAACCAAAAGGAAAGGCTACCAAATGGTGAAATTTCAGGTATTGTGGTGGGAAGTGAGGGAGAGCCTTTCTTTTTTGATAAGGCCCTTTGTGGACACCTCCATCATCCCAATATATAAGTGACTGGGGTGTTTTTGTCTTTGTTTGCCTACTCCTAGGCTAGTCCTGGATAGCTAGATGATACAGAGGCCTGGAATCAGGAAGACTTCTCTTTCTGAGTTCAAAGCTGGCCTCAGATACTTAGTAATTGTATGACCATAAACAAGTCACTTAACCCTGTTTGTCTCAGTTTCCTTATATGTAAAATGAACTGAAGAAAGAAATGGCAAACCACTCTAGTATCTTTGCCAAGGAAACGCCAAATGGGGTCAAGAAGAGTTGGACACAATTGAAAAAAACTGAACAATAAGCCAGTCCTATGATTGGTGTATGAGTGCAAAATTTGGCACACAATTTGCCACACAGATAAAATATTTCCTCACCCCAAATACAACCAGCCAGGTGTGTAGAAATCCCAGTCACATCTAGAATGTGTAAAAGAAGCAAACATTTAATGTTTTTGTTTTTGTTTTTTTTTTTGCAGTGTTTTGCCGAGCTTCAAGTGGGCCAACATGTGACAACAAGACAGTAACTTTATCCCTCCTTGTGGATTTTAACCCTGGAGATTTAGGTTCAAATCCTGGTTCTGACAGTTTCCAAACGTGATACTATGGGCTAGCGGCTTCATCTCTTGATTCTTCTGTTTATGGGGTTGTCCTCCCAGCTCTGCTACTTACTACCCGTGTGGTCCAGAATAAGTTGCTTAAACTTATTGAAATTCAGTTTCCTTGTTTTTAAAAGTAAAGAAATCTTTATGTTTTATAAACTATGGAATGTCTTAGTCCCCTAAATCCACTAACATTTTTCAGAGGGCTAATGGGTGGAAAGGGATCAGAGATTTCGAGCTGGAAGGGACTGCAAAGGCCCTCTGATCTAACCCCCTCACTTAACAAATTAGGAAATTGAGGCCCATAAAAGTTAAGAGAGTTACCCAAAGAACATACAGATAATAGGAGGCAGAGTTAGTATTTGAATCCAGGTCCTGTATATACAGAGCTCTTTCAAAGGTTCTTAAAACATCATAGAAGTCTGAATAATTATTACGATTACTCTTTATTATTAGGAACAGCATCATACTGCTCGAGGTCCAGAAAGGCAGCAGTAAAGGTGTGACTAGGCAGTTTGTTTCCAGGACCAAGGTCAGCTCTCTTTGTTCGTCTTGACTTCTCTGTACCTGCAAAAAGCTGGCTCTGGCAGGGCAATGTTTGTGATATCTCTGGGAGAGTCTAGATTTATGCAGAAAGGAATACATGAAAGAGTAATGAGGAGGAAAGAACAGAGTGGATCTACCTTGAGAACAATCATTTAAAGCTTTCATGTTTGGGGACCAATTAATTATCCAAACCTACCCATTTGAGAAGGAGGATATTTAATCTCTCTTTTTCCCCTGGGTCTCTGCCCTTTGACCCTGGCTTCTTGACCTCTGCCCTCATACCTAGGCTGGCTCCCCAAGGATGGGTCTAAATATAGCACCATTGTTTTGTAAACAACAGCCACAAAGCTGGGAGTGGGGGGAGTTTTCTGGGTGGGGAGTGAAGCTGGTGACAGGCAGCAGTTTAGGCTAATGAAGCCACACGCTTTTCACGGGTGACATAACCTGCGGTGAAACAAAACGGGGGCTAGGAGTGGTTGGAAGCCAGCAACACTCCATTGGGTTCGGCCTCGTGACCCAAAATGATTTTTTTTAATCCCCAGGGTCTGACAAATCTGCGTTTCCCTAACACCCCTAATAGTGTGAGAATCTTCTTCTGCTCTCTTGCAAAAAAAAAAAAAGTGATTAGCAGTCCTTCTTTTTGCACTGAAGGTTGGAAAATAGGAAACAGATTTACAGCACAGCACTGGGGATTTGGGATAGATGCAAGGGAAAAAATCCCGACCGTTAGTACCAAGAATGCCGGATTTGGAATCCAGAAGACCTGGGTTTTAATACTGGCTCTGCCACATACTATTGGTATGACCTTGGACAAGGCACTTAAGCTCTCTTGGCCTCTGTTTCCTCATCTGTAAAATGAAGGGGGTGGGTGTACTAGACAGTCTCTGAAGCACCTTGAGGATAAATCTGACATCCTTAGTCTGTGGTCCCAGATCTAACAGCCTCCAAATTCTGTTCCACACAGGGATGCCTCTTAGTCCTTATAGAAACAGCACCAGGGGCCTTTAGTGACAGGAACTTGTCTCATCTCTCTAGGCTGGTGCAGGAGGAATGGTTAATAACTGAGGAGTAGACAAGGGGACCTGTAGGATTCCTGGGAGAGCTGTGTAATAGAATTACCTCACAGTATTACCAGGTGACCTCACCAATGCAAACTATACATACTGGCAATCCATAGGTTACCAACCTATTACAGGGCAGACAACTCTCAAAGAAAGACTCAAAGTGGCAGAATTATCGTTGATCTGCATTGGTACAGGGAGTTACCTCACCCTACACTAATGAAATCACAGGGACAGACTATATACTACACACTACATACAGAATCTATATAAGAAGTAGCTTATATGCATTGTATTTGGTAATATAGTAGTATATTAAGTAATTATATAAGTAATAAACATAATATTCTATAAATAAGAAATCATTATAGAAAACATAATAAATATAATTAATATATAATTATATAATATAATAATATAGATATCTAATTTTTGTAAGTGATCTATAATTACAGCCACAAAGAAAATTCCCAGTATGGGAATCCCTTTCACCAGTGCAGCTTGCAACCCGTCTATAATTATTCAAGTAAATCCTAGGAAGTACTCTGAGACATGCAGAAGTTTAATGACTTACCAAGGATGATTCAGCTGAGAAAATATCAGGAGTGGAATTCTAAAAAAATGTGATTAGCCATCCTTCCTTGTCTTGCAGTCCTGAGTCTTCCAGACTCAGAGCCCAACACTCCACCTTACCATATTGCCTCTCTATATAACGTGTGTGTGCGCGCGCGTGTGTGTGTGTGTGTGTGTGTGTGTGTACACAGAGTTAAGTGATACAGTGGATAGAATGCCAGGCCTGGAGTCATGAAGACACCTTTTCCTGAGTTCAAATCCAGCCCCAGACACTTACTAGCTATGTGACCCTGGACAAGTCACTTAACCCTGTTTGCCTCAGTTTCCTCATCTGCAAAATGGCAGAGAGAAGGAAATGGCAGACCACTCCAGTATCTTGGCCAAGAAAACCCCAAAAGGAGTCACAAAGAGTCAAATATGACTGAAAAACAACTAAACAACAAAAGGTATATTATGTGTGTATGTGTATATATGTCAATAACCAAAATTTTTAATTGTAGCTATTTCTAAGCACTGCTTTGCCAATGATAAAAGTACCTCAATATTCTCAATAAAGTAAGGAAATCTCTCCACCAGCCCTGAGTCTGGTTGAGTATCTGTGACACTTTCTGTTGGGCTTGGAACGTGGAAGATTCTTTACCTCAGAGGGCCATGATCTCTTCAGTAGGTTTGAACTGGATGAGATTACAAAGGCCCTCTAATCTAACCCCCTCACTTAACAAATTAGGAAACTGAGGCCCATAAAAGTTAAGTGAGTTACCTAAAGGACACACAGATAATAATTGGAGGCAGAGTCAGTATTGGAATCCAGGTCTAAACCTTAGGGTCTAATCCTTTCTAGGTCCAAGGATTAGATTTGCCTTCTCATCCAGGAGACATGAATCTTATCACTTGGTTATATCTAAGCAAGCCCCCTTTTGCAGTACATTCAGAGACAAACCAAGCCAAAGAACCCAAAGACACTTGCACTTCCTAAAATTTCCATAATCCTTTCTCCAAAATGAAGTGTCATTACAACTGCAAACTTGTCAAATGAATGAACAGTCTCTTCTGAACTCTGTTTTTAAATACTCAGCTAATTTAATTATTCCATATGTCCATAGCTACAGTTTTATGACATGATGCAACAGAATAACACTACGCTCTGAAAAGCCCCTCCATCTCCAAATCAAACCTTAATTTTATGCTTCTCCAAATACTGTAATTGGGGGAAGTGCTAAGTATTTAAGTCCAAAACACTTCTTTTTGATATCTTTCCAACCGATTACCATGATATCTAAAAAGCTGACCATCCCTGACCATGAGCAGATTTCATCATCGGAGATGAAAGGGATTTGATCGTAGCCCTGAAATTGTGTGCAAGGCATATGACAGGCAATCAGACTTAATTCATTTTTTTTCTTTAAGGAAAAAAAAAAGCAATTCTTTCAAAACCAATAGTCATTTGGGGTCACAAAAATAACAATGCACTTCTGTCTCAAGACCTCAAAAAGATGTAGGTATTCTCCACATAAAATCATTGTTCCCTACCCCCATACTGGGACCTTGATATAACAGAGTCGGGCTGTCAGGATGGTATTGTTCTGATCCCTTGATGCTGACATTAGAATGCAGTTATAAGGAGGGCACATGGGTATTTTCAGTATTCCTTCTACACACCCCCAAACCATTACTTCATAATGACACCACAACATTCTGCAAAACAATAGCTCCAACTGGGGGAGGAGGAAGGGAGGAAGGTGAATAAATCTAACCTCTCCTTGGATATATCATGTGGACCAAACTAAATGGAGTTATTTGAATTTTCTACATTTTGACCAGGTATTAATAGGGAAATATCACCCTAGTCTCAGCAAAGCACTTTTCTAGGATTCTTCCATACCCTTCTCAGCCCTCCAGGAAAATGGGAAACATGGGCACCTCCATTTGATAAAATAAGAACCTGAGGCTTAAAAAAAATTGTATAGGCCTAATATTTCTTGGGTCAATTAGCAAACCAAGAATTGCCAGTGTTCTATACTGGGAATGTCAGGGAATAGACAAATACTCCAAAAGGGAAAGGGCAATACTTTGCTTGGGTTTAGAAAGGGTCAGTCTCAAACTGAGAAGTAAACAAGTATAAGCCAGGCCAAGTGGATATCAGGGCTTCTATGGAGCTCCAACGTCCAAGAGATTGGGGGAAAAAAAAAGGAAAACTCAATGGCAGAACAGAGATTCAGGCTGAGGCATTAATACTCAATAAAGAGGAAAGATCTGGGGAGTACAACTATCTGATTGAATCTATTCCCCCAAAGTTTAGTGTTGCCCACTACTCTTGCTCCCTAACTCTCCGGTCAATGGCTGACAGCTCCCCCAGAATGCCAAATCACCATGAGTAGGCTGGACTGCCCCAAGGCAAGCAACCTTACCCCACCTACAATCCCCTAAGTCATTATTGGTCTCCTCCCAGAGAAACTCCAGGCTCTCCTTGACTTGGTATATAGCACAAGGTATATACCAGGAGCCTGTAAGTCAGTCAATGCTCCATTCCAAGACCAGGAACACTAACACCTTATCCCCCCTGACTCCCCAGCCTGTGAGTACTGCTAATAAATATTGTGCATCATTTATAACCTGGTCCTTCTCTGTGTGCCTTTCTTTCTCTTGAGCTTCTATATATCATCTGAATCTAAATTCTCAACACCGAGTTAGGAAACCTTGCCTTAGACTATGAGCTCTTGTCCAGTACTGGGCAGTCTTCTCAGCAACTGTACCTACTACTGTTCAAGAACTGTCTTAGAGAAAGAGAGCAAGGTCTGAGAAGGTGACACTTGTGACCCAACCCCAGAGGCTCTTTGCCTCAACGCCAGACCTGAGATGAGGGGACCCACCCCTGAACCTTGTACTCTTTGGACTCCCCCTCCCCAGCCAATAATACAAGCAGCTGAGGAAGTATAATGCCTTGTTGAAGGGCCAAGTTTATGCCATGCTCTCCCACTGGACTCCAAAAAGGGATTCATATAATGGCCTTCTTGACAATCTGTCATCAGCAAGTGTTAGAAGCCAGGAAACCTGGGTCCTAGGTATGCTAGCTATGCTACCAATTGACTGACTTTCAGCAAGTTATTTTTCTTTCTTGAGCCTAAGATAAGGATGTTGGACTAAATGTCTACAATTTCACAATCCTAATATGGAGATATAGCATCTGCATACTAGGCAGAGGTAAAATAAAAATTATCAAGCTTTATTGTTGGCAGATATTCTCATACAGCACCCTAATCACAACATAGCCCCCGCTGATTTTCTTTTTTCTTTTTTTTTTTTTAGCAGAATACTCAAAATAGATTTTGGGAATGGAGGCAGGGTTAAATAAAATGTACAAGGAAGATCTAACCTAAAGTCAGATAGTTATCTGGGACTGGGAGCTTCAATCAGCACTAAGAAGTTAAAAGAATGGGCTTATTTAAGCCTGGGGCATTCTGCTAGGTCTTGTTGACTGCCATCTGCCTAGGTGTGGTAACTCCTAGCCCTCAGCTGTTCTATAAAAGACCTGAAGGTCTGTCAGGAAGAGGATTTCTAGCTAGGAAGCTTCTAGCAGATGGTAGTAGAGGGAGAACCAGCTATCCCTGAAGAAGATAGATTGCTGAAGCTCAGCAGATGGCATCAGAGAACATCATCTCAGCCACCCTGTATCACTGAAGAGGAACAAAGGAGACTATGCTTCCAATGGAGGGTACATGTGTGGTACCCAACAGAGAATAACAGAGAACAGTTCAGTGATGACACAGGCATCTGTATGGTTAACATCAAAGGTGTGAGTTGGCCTAGTTACATATATGCTTTCATTATGCATATTCTCTGTGTATGAGTTCTTACCCATTGGTGGTGTGCTGATCTGGAGGAGAGGGAACCCCATATGTTCATGGAGGGGGGTGGAACACTTCTTTTATCACTTTACTTTCCTCAAAGTTTGATTAAATGTGTTTTCCCCCAAAAAACTAATCTATCTTCTGGCTGTCTGGTAAAAATAAGCAAGTACATTATGGGGGCTCATGAGCCATGTGTTTTTTCCTACAAGATTCATGTTCATAGGAGTGTAAATTTGGAAGAACATGTAGTCCAACCCTTTTACTTTATAAGTGAAGAAATTGAGGCCTGGACAGGTGATAGGTAGTATAAAGCAGAACTAGGATTCAAACCCAGATCCTCTGACTCCAAATCCATTACACTGGGGGGAAAATTCTAAATTTTAGTTAGATGTTAGTCAAAACAAAGATACATTTTTTTTTCCATCCAAGTTCACAGGCCCCTTGAAATATATCCAAGTTAAGAATCCCTAGTTTAAGTGATTTCCTCTTAGTCATCTACCTGGCAGATGTCAAAGGGATTCAAACCCAGATATTTCTGACTTAAGTCCGCCTCTCACAGCACCGAAAGAATGCTAATGCTAGAAAGATGAGCCTTTTTTTTTTCCAGAAAGAAGCATGCAGCCATCAAAAGTTTGACAGAATTTCTTAAATGCAACCTAACCCAGTCCTCCTCTAATTCAAGGCCTAATTCATTGCTTATCTACAAAGCGTATCCAGGAATCACAGGCTGCTGGACCAGCTCTGTATATTCTGCCTACCTAACTGCATGGCAAATCTAGAAAACCGCCATTCTTGATCCATTTCATTTTTCTTTTGTGGATAGTTAAGCTGACCTCTGAGTGAGGTTGGAGTTCATCCAGGAGACTCCTCCTCAGAGTTCTAGAGATTGATGAAATCAGTACCATGTCATCTGCAAACTGGAGCATCTGGAGAAACTGACCCTCTACAGGGAATCCCTCTTCCATTTGAATGCCTGTGATAGCCTTCGTGACAGAAGCAAACACCTTTGGTGAGCATATGTCTCCTCTCTTTCATGCTCCACTTCATAGCAATAATCAGAGGGTTGTCAAACAAAGTTATCTCTGTTATTTCAAGGAATCATGTATGATTTTGACACATGAATGAGAGACACCTTGTTGGAAGAAAGCCTTTATGGTGTCATTTTGCTCAATTGAATCAAGTTCTTTTATACATATATATTATAAATATATACACATACACATATACACACATATGTATATATATGTGTATGTATATATACATATACATATATACACGCATATGTATATATGTATATGTGTATATATGTATACACATACACATATATACATGCATATGTATATATATGTATATGTATATATACATATATACACATGAATATATATGTATATGTGTATATATACACACATATATGCATATATGTATATATACATATACACACATGTATATATTTATTTATATAGTTAACAAACATTCAACTCAGCGGAAGCTTGCATTCATGCATCTTTTAGTCAATTGTATGTGTATTAAGGAGGAATTCTGCTATAGAACATCGTTTGCAAAAGGCTCCCTTCTCTTATTTTCCTCTAGCATGACCTTTATACATCTGTAAATGCTTCTCAGAAAGATTTTGTAGAAATAGGAAAATAGGTCAGTAGTTATTGATATTTTCCCAGGAAACAGCCCAGGCATGGCCTATTTGAATTCTTGTTATTTTCCTCCATGGCTTGGAGTAAAACTGAGGATCACTCTTACGTTCTCTCATCAAGATATCAGAATAGGGTGGGGGTGCAGACAGTAAGATTTAAGTGTAGAATCACGGTGGGCAATAGACTTTGTGAGGGAGGAGCCAGGATTAATCTAATATCAGGGTGTCCTTGCTTGTATTCCTATTTCTTTCTTGTAGCTAGCTCTTCTCTATTCTTGAGATTCAATGCCTTTATCCTCCAGATTTGATTCAATTCAAGACTGGGAGATGAGTAGGAGATGGAGAAGCTACCCCACTGGAGGTTTTTTTAGGTACTAGATGCTGTAACTAGGACCAGTGATGGAGGCCAGAAATAAAAGTAGCCTGGCAGAATATGGAGCTTGGTCTGGCAGCAACCACCAGCTAATCAAATGGTGAAAAGGTTAGAAGAACATCTAGATCCCTAAAATTTTTCCCTCCTTACATCCCTTGTTTCCTATCCTTCAGAAGTGACCCCAGGTGGGTCCCAGACATACAGGTTCTTTCTTTATCTTCCCCATGACCTCCAAGTGGGGGGAGTAAAAATGGGGGTATATTGAATAATTCAGAACTGTCCCTTCAACACTCTGAAAGGGAAAGCTAGGAAAAGCTTTGGGAAGCTATGTACTGAGTGGTCCAAGACAAGAGAAGTGAGCGATTTTTTTTTAGAGTTTTGCCATGTTTGATAATGTGATCATTGCCTGTGTGATCGTGTAAATATAGAAGACTGTGATTGAGAAAGAGAAATCTAAGAAGTAGGGATGGGGCCAATGAGTCACAGAGATTATCTTATAATTTTTAATCATTCGTAGCAGAATTCCATTTCCAAATTCCTAGAGTTGAGTAACAGGGCGAGCAAGGGCTTATTTCCTGCCCAATCTGAAGCTCGATGGTTTTTCATGACATATATGGGCAGAGAAGTCTCCTCCACTACATAATTGATTAATTAAAGTGACAACCTATTTCCTGGGAGTGTGTGGAAAGTAGGGCTTGAACTGGGTGCAGGCTATTGTTACTTCTGCAGTATCTAGGGTATTACCTGGGAGACCAAAAGTCCCATCTCAGTTACCATTTTTCATTAGTGATAATTCCTAGAATTCTCCTCAAGCATTTAGTATCTTCCTCTCCTTCAGATATCTTGAGAATTGATCCTTCATTGCCCTCAGAATTATTTGGCCTCTAGCATGGTTCTCTTCTGTGTTTATTTGTTCCAGTCCAGCTACTGCTCCCTCTTTGTTCTCTTTAGTGTAATTCTACTTCTTCTGCAGCCTCATGACAACATCTGACTCTGTTGCCATCAACACAATGCAACACACCTGTTCCTTCCATCCCATTCCCACCAATGGTTCATACTCTCCTCATTTTATGCCTTCTTTGGAGCATGAGCTTCCTCATTATTCTCCTTGCCTCTAGGACAGAGGTTGTTAACCATTTTTTGTGTGTCATGGACTCCTGGGCAGTCTAATGAAGCCTATGGAGCCCTTTTCAAAATAATGTTTTTAGATGCATAAAATAAAATACATAGGATTACAAAGGAATCCAAAGACTTAGTGAAAATAAATTGTAATTTTTCCCCATTCAAATTTCTGGATCCCCTGAAGCTTATCTATGGACCTTAAGTTAAGAATCCCTGCTCTAGGGATTCCTACCCCTAATCCATCCTATACCCTATGATCAGATTAATTTTTCTAAAGTACATCTTTTATCACATGATGAAGTCTTATGCTCAGAAACCTTCTAGATTATCCACTGTCTACAAGATAAAATCCACACTCTATAGACTGACATCGAAGCTTCTCCTCAATCTGAACACAACCTACCTTTTCAGCCTTTTCAACTATCATCATCATCATCAGAATGTCTGGCATTTATATATGTTACCTCAATCAAAAAGAGCCCTTTGTTCTTGTCAAACTGGTCTACTTGTGTCTCCAGTCCCACTCATCTATACATATTCATACTCATACGACTTCAAACCTCAAGTTAAATCCCACACATTCTTGTGATCTAATTATCCTTGACTGTACCAACTCACAGCACTCCTTCTTTCCTCTGAACCCTCAATGACTCTCTGAAACTAATTAGGCACTTAACTATTTATTGCTTGTATACCTATTCTTTTCAAATGCATATGTCTTTTCTCCCCAGCTAGATTGTAATCTTCTTGTGGGAAGAGCCCTTCCCTTGCACATCTTTGTATATCCCGCGGTATCTATCATTGGTAGGTTGTTGTCCTTCATTCTCTAAGAGGACCAAAATGACATCACTATGTTAGAGACAAGTTACCATGCATCCAGCTGTGGCTGATTAGACCAACATGAGCTCAGAATCCTCTACCACAGGTTGGCCACAAACATTCCATCTGAACATTTGGGCTGGATTCTCTAAATTTGTGCATCTTGCATTTCTTTTGAGCTACTTCAATTCTGCTTTGCTCATAGAGCACAGCGCTTTCTTTAATGCAGGCATGCCACACTGGGCAGTCCTGTGCCAGCGTCTCCCATGGACCACAATCAATTCCAAAGTTCTTCAGAGAGACCTTGAGGAGATCCTTGTACGGCTTCTAACCACCATGTTAAGTGCCGGCTTTGTGTGAGTTCTCCACAAAACAGTTTTTAGGCAAGCATAAGTTTGGTATTCCAACAACATGGCCAGCCTATCATAAGGCCTTATCCAAAGTAGTTTCTCAATCAACATTTGTTGGTTGTCATTGATTACAACTCCAGTCTCCCATCCTCCCATCCTCCCATCCTAAGCTCTTTCAATCAAAACATTTAATCAATGAATCAATATAGATTTCGACCACAGCACATCTACTACTACCCTAGCAGAAGAATGCTCAATATAAAATAAGTCAGTCTTAGTTAACTAAATGGCACCCCTGCTTGTATCTGACAGACAGATAGATAAGACAGGCAGAGACACAAAAGAGTTAAAGAACATAGTTAGCTGTGGACTCTCATTTCTTTGTGATTGCTATTTAAATATATCCCCTTAGACTGACTTAAAAAAAAAAAGGAGTTATGCAGACACACATTACTCAGGAATGAGGATTTGAAGAAAAATGTTAAAATCAGAAAACTCCTTTAGCACAACCAGTCTCTCTCTCTCTCTCTCTCTCTCTCTCTCTCTCACACACACACACACACACACACACACACACACACTACACAATTTAGAGAAGCTGAATGCAAGTTTAGCTGTATTTGTAGCCATTGTTATGTGCTCCAGTGAACCTATGGAGCAAGGATTCTTTCTGTGTGAGCAACCTGCCTCAGGCTTCCCTGGGTAATGTTGCCTTCATGGAAATTCCACATCTGCGGCCAGTATCCCAGCCCACTGATGAGCAGGTGAGGCCATTCAGGAAACTGAAAAATAGAGAAAATGACACTGAAATTAGTCATCAGGATGGGGACAACTGAAGCCCTCCCTGGTTTCCAGTTTTCCATAGTAAACATTCCCCAGAGAATCCATGTGCCTGACCCTAAAGTTTCCCCATTTTCCAAGTCAATGCACTTGATGGGAACTCATCTTCTTACCCTCTCTTTGATTACATACCCTGTAGATATTTAGCTGGAGAACTGTTGCCAATTTAGGATTGGTTGAATTCATTTCTTCCTTTCCACTTATGAGCTTATCAAAGAGATCGTGAGGGGCCTGGGCTTTTTTTGTTGTCCCTATTCTCTCCCAATATGCCCTTCCCCCGAAACTGAAACTAGTCCTCCCAGTCTGACCTTTGTGAGGTTAATGACTACACACATATTCCTGTTTTATGTCCCTGGCCACTCTGATATTTTAAATTTGTGTTCGACAAACTTGGGACCATGGAATCATCGTTTAGGAAACAAAGCTTACTGCGAGCTTTTAAGTTGTTTTTTTTTTCTCCCAATTTTAGCCAGCTAGTAAAAAATCAATACAGCCATGTTACCATCTGTAGGCCACCTGACAGCTTATGAATGATCAATGGGGCCTGCACCCAGACTGCAAGAAAGTCAGGATCTACAGTGACCAGCAGGGCCCTGGAACTGAGAAAGAGCATTTCTCTTGTGTTCATTCAAAAGCTTCCTTTCTTCTGGGGTTTCAGGGGAAAGGGAGGGGGCAGCATCTCTGCTTTGGGGAGAGTACTCTCGGAGTAAGAAACATCCAACCAAAGGGCCAAAAAAGGGTAGGGAGAATTTGAGGCCAGAGATACACAAATCCTTTGTTTCCTCAACGGTTAATCAAATGGGACAATATGCTATGGGGGTGATTTGAATCTAATTCAAAGTGCAATTGAACGGGAGGCAGGAGCAAGGAAGCTGGGGGCTCTGTGGTTCCATTCTGTGCCCCTGAGCCCCTGTACCACTTTTTGTTCACAGTGAATATAGGATTGATCTTAAGAGTCAGGAAGACCTGAGTTCTTCTAATCCTGCCTCACACACTTCCTAGCAATGTCACTTTAAACTAGTTCCTTAACTTCTTAACTTAACATCTATAAATTGAAGATGATAATAACACCAACTTCACAGGGTCATGAAGAGCAAATGAGATGATACATGCAAACTGTTTTGCAAAACTTATATAGATAAGTTTAGATTCTATAACATATAATTATATTATGCTATATAGATGCTAGATATGACTATTTTCATCACCCAAAATAGAAATAGCCCAAAATGAGCACCAGTAGCAAGCTAAACACAACGTTCAGCTTCAGAATGCAAAGCCTCTAAAAGACCCGGCTCCTCTAATTTCACCAAATAGAATGGTAATAGTCGGCATTCATTTAAGAGCTCTGACATTTGCAAGGCATGTCAGGCACAATATCTCACTCAGTCTTCACAACAACCCAGTAAGGTAGGTGCTATAATTCTTCTCATTTTACAGATGAGGAAACTGAGGCTCAGAAAAATGAAATGACTTCTCGGGAGCGACAGAGCTATGAAGTATCTTAGGCAAAATTGGAACCCAGGTCTAGCTGACTCCCAAGCACAGTGCTCTATCCACAACAGCAGACTGACTCACAGAACATATCTGCTGACCGTGGAGCCACCTCTGCTTTGGGGCAGTCATAATCATTCCGGACATTATAATCGGCATTCTCGATGCCTTCAAGTTCGACTTGTAAAGTAATTCACTGAGATTCAGAAGACAGCCTAGCAATAGTACATGCACTCCATGTGAAGGAACCAAAACAAGGAAGGAGGAAACACAAACCAGGCTCCCATCCCCTCTCCACCCCACCCTCCCTGGCCTTTTCAAAGCTGCAGTGTGAACCATATTGTCACTCCCAAGCCAAGTTTGACTTCTAAAGAAATCTTTTCAAGATGTACAAAGCGGCAGAGCCCAGTGGAGCCATAAGCACTACCATCTGCCACACCAGGCCCTATCCCATAATCCCTTGGTCTGGCAAAGTACCTTTTAACGGAGTTGCCTGCTGTGCCCAGTGAAGAATGAGCATTAGGTAATGTAATGACCTACAAAGAGTGTGGTGCTGCTGCAGAGTACACCCCACCCCCACCCCCACCCCCACCCTTACTCTAGCCCTGGTTCCAGGCCCTTTGGCAATTCTAGCAGGCCTTTAGGGAGCCTTGGCACCCAAATGTTAACGTGGGAAGTGGAGGGAAGTGTAACCTGTGGGATGTGTTATGTGCATTATGTATATCTACAAAGAATTGAATAACTGTTTTAGAAGCAAGAAAAAAGATGTAGCAACCTCTTTGAATGGCTCCTAGTTAAGCTGTCCTGCAGCCTCAGTCCAATGAGAGAGCTGCATCTTTTCTACAGAAGAGAACAAAGATAGAAGCCTGAGAGATTTCCATGTCTGGCTTCAGACCACAGAAGACTCACAATGTCTCTGACTGCAGGGCCATACTATATCCTTGCCTAACAATGATTCATCAAATTAGACATGGAAATATATGTATTTTTCTCTTTTCATAGAAGGCAAACATCATCCTTAGAGAAGTGTGCATAGTAGATAGAGAGCTGACCTAGGTGTCCAGAAGACCTGGGTTCAAGTCCTGCCTCTTGACATATCCTCTCCATCAATCTACCAATCAAGGTAGCCTTGAAATTAAACAACAGTGCATTTTAATAAGGTGCTTAATGCTCCAATAAGCAAGAAACTTCCCAGTTTCATGGAGAGACCAGACACCTGGACCAACAACCTATGGCAAAGCCATTAAAACAGAAACTTTGGGCCAAACTTGAAAATCTCAGTGCATTGAGCACTACTTAAACTGTCTCTATCATTTATGTACCAGCTTCATCTGCTCATCATTTTAAGACAGTTAAATATTTATCCACTAAAAAGGGACATTACATAACCATAACAGATATTAATGTTACTTTTAACTGCCACAAAAAGATGAACATTGAGTTGACACCCTAAGTTCAGATGCAGAAAGCAGCATGATGGGTGATTCTTCTGTATCATGAGCCTACACTCACTTAACATGGACAGTGGCAGATCATACCTATATCCAAATCTGATATGTAAATTTAATTTTATGTGTGTATATCATGTTAAATGAATGCTACATTGCATACGATGTTAGAGCAAATTTCGAAATTTTGCTGACTTTGATTCGAATCTCATTTTCACTTTCAAAGGTGGATATATTTATGTAGGAGTTAAATTTGGAAATAGCCAATAATTTTGGCAATTGCTTTGATTCTTGCTGAGAGATTCTCATATCTTCCCCCAAGGGAGTATGTTCCAGAGTTTGTAAAGTGCTGCCCTCAAAAAATAACTAGAATGTGTTAGCTAAATACCCAGGAAGATAAAGACAAGAATCTCATAGGCTGAGCATGCTCAGTGATGTTTTGGTTGGCATCTGGTGATCTTTCCAGATCTGAAATTCTGAGATTCTACAAAGGAATGTATGTATGCATGGCTATATTCAATGGTAGAAGACGTGCCTGTATCAGTGAGATGATGGACCCATTATCATGGAGTCATTCACTAATGTGTGAGACATTAAGGTGAGTGGAAACTAGCTACTCCCTTGTGGGTGGCCCCCACCTTCTTTTGGGAATAACTCTTTCCCAACTCCTCCAATGCCTGTCCATCTTCTTGGGAGTCTATGGTATTCCATGACTCACAACCATAAATTTGCCAGGCATCTTTAATGAGGGAATGAAAAGGAAACAGGCAGCTTTTCACAAAGGATATCCTAGAACATAACACATCTTTATAGATATACAATTGGCTGAAATATATAGAGAATACCAGATCCAAATGGGCCTCTTTTTTATTGACTACAGAAAAAAAAGATTTGATTCAGTAGAGCAAAATGTCATTTTGCACGTAGTAGGTGCTTAACGAATGTTTGCCGAATTAAATTTTGGGTGGCCTTCTGCAATGCTGTCTTTAAGGGACAGAATCAACCAGATATATGTAGAGTCTCCTGTGACATCTTGCTAAATCAGTTGGGACCTCTTCAAATGCCAAATCTGGCATAGATTTCTCTGGATTGTAAATTTAAAATTGAATTAAGTATTGAATAACAGTATAGTGGATTATGAAGATTGAAAGACTTCTGATAACTCCCATATGGGAAGAACAGAAGCAGAGCAGCTGGTGATTTGTGCATGTGCTAAATCCATAATTAGAACCATGACAGACAGCATGGCATAATAGAGAGAATGCTGGCCTTGAAGTCAAGAAAGCTTGGATACTAATCCCAATTCATTCAGATATTTCTAAGTCGGGAAACCTTTAGTATCACTTAATCTCTTAAGCTTCAAATTCCTAATCTATAAAATAGGTATCTCCCAATAGGAGATATAATATTTATTAAGCACTTACTATATGCCAGGCACTGTACTAAGCATTGGGAATACAAATAGAAGCAAAAAAGACAGTCTCTACCCTCAAGTAGCTTATGGGGGTCAAGGCTGCCAGGGAGATGGAACAGTCTAGAAAACATCAAGCTGAGAATGAAGAAAGGAATTGTGGCTAACGTTCCTGAATAAAGGATGATTCCAGTCAGGGACTCACAAACCAGGAGAACAGGCCCAAGGACAGAATCATTGTGAGGTAAGGGAGGCTATTGAGGAGATGGAAAAGTCTAGAAAATCCATCTGGGAATGAAGGACAATAAAATGGGGATAATAATATACCTTGCCTCACAGAATTGGGAAGGGAAGGTTGGGGTGATTCAAATGAGAGAGTATATATAAAGCACTTTGGGAAGCCCTATGGAAATGTCAGTTATTATTACCCCCTTATAGGATTGGAAGCAAAACTCAAGGCTCTCCATTTACCTTAGGCAGCTAGGTGGCTCAGGGGATAGAGTGTCAGACCTGGAGGGAGGAAGAACTGAGTTCAAATCTGGCCTCAGATGCTTACTAGCTGTGTGACCTTGGGCAAGGCCTCTGTTGGCCTTGATCCTCTGGAGAAGGAAATAGCAAAAACCGCTCCAATATCTTTGCCAAGAAATCCTATGGACAGTATGGTTCATGGGGTCATGAAGAGTCAGACATGACTGAACAACACCTAGGCCATTTATAAGACCAAAAAACATTGGTAAGGCTTGGAATCCCAAGATACCCTCTAGAGTCTGGGTGCTTTGAGCTGTGATTCTATTCATTCAAAAAAGGCAACTGAAAAAAAAAATCCCTTAAAGACCTCAATGTTGTGATACTCCAGATGCTAAAACTGGCCTTTCTTGCTGTTGTTCTTTGGTCATTTCAGTCATGCCCAACTCTTCATGACCCCGTTTGGAGTTCTCTTGGCTAAGATACTGGAGTGGTTTGCCATTTCTTTCTCCAGCTCATTTTGTAGATGAGGAAACTGAGGCAAACAGGGTTAAGTGACTTGCCCAGGGTCTCACAACTAGTAAGTATCTGAGGCCAGATTTGAACTCGGGAAGATGAGTCTTCCTGACTCCAGGCCCAGCATTCTATCTACTGCACCACCTAGCTGCCCAAAAGTGGCCTGCCTTCCAAATTTGACTATGGCTTAGTGATTGGCACAAAACAATTTCCACAAATTGACTGTAATATTGAAGACCTAATTCATCAAGAAGCATACTACATGTAGCAGGCACTGTCCTGTAATGATCTGCTGGGTTCTGGCTCAGGCATTCTTCTAACCCCAAAAGATTGTGTCCAGGGCTCACCAGCATGCACTTTTCTCCTAGGATTGGAATTCAGGAGTGAAAATCAGGAAAACAACCCAGAGCAAAAGCCAAAGTAAAGCTTGCCAGGAAGAAGGATGATGATGAGAAGAAAAGTCCAAAATGAAAAGCTAAAGCAAGTGCTATGGATTTAGGAAATAGGTGTAGCTGTGGAAAAGATGGAATTTTGGAAATCAAAACTGATGAAGAATCTCTAGGGACAGGGGCAACTTCTAATTTCACCAGTTACCCATTGTATCGTTGTCATTTGACTGAGAGTTCCAGGTTGGACCAGTCAAGGGCTCACATCTTCATGCAGTCCTCCCATCCTTCTACATGTTGTGTGTGGGCTCAGTGACAACCTGAGCAATGACTTCTGATCAACTCAGATCTTGGTAAAGAGCCTCACTCAAATAAGGAGAGAAATAAGAGGAGAAAGCCCAGGACCAAACACTAAGTGGAGGCTGCCTGTGCTTCGACAAATCCTTCCTTTTACGTTCTGTCCGCTGACTCTCCCAGCATTCTCATAATTAAGCTAGGTCAATCCTAAATGCCTGGAGTCTCACCCTACTTCCCATCATCTGATTCCCCAAAGATCCCAGCAGAAATGCTCATGCCATCAGTTACCACTCCCTTCAGCAAAGATGCTTTCCAGATTCCAAGGGCTTCTTCCAACTACAGACTAATGTGCTGCCTGTGCTATCATTTCTTTCTCTGCCTATGGTACCCTCTTGGGTCTACTGACAAGAGTCACTTAAATTCTATGAAAAGGTTGGAAATATAATTCCCAAGTGAAACAGTGCTTATTGTGTGTATCAGATTCTTTTGATTTTAACCACTTTGGGAGAGGATCAGAAATAGCTGGAAGGGACCTTAAAGATCATCTAGTTAAACACTCATTTTATAGATGGTGAAACTGAGGAATTAAGCGCTCAGTGTTTCATAGGTAACGAGTCAGAGGCAGGATTCAAACTCAGTCATTTGATTGCACTCTTTCTGCCATACCATGCTTAGAGTGGAGTCAATCTAAAAATGTGATTTGGGGGTTCAACTTGTAGTCAATCTTGTTGGTTCTGACCTCGTATCTCAGTCCCATTAACAACCAAGCCCTTGGCTATTTCTTTGTAAATGATTTCCCTTCCTTAGGCTCTAGTTCTAGTCTTTGGTTTGTCCCACACACTGAGTCCTTGACTGAGCTTGTATCTTGTAGTGATCCAGTGCCTTCAGGAAAGGGGTTCTGACTGGTAAAAAAAAATCTGAGTCTTTCTGAGAACTGGTCTTCCACCCCTGAACCCAAGACCCTTGGCTGAGTCCCTGATCTAACTGTCATACTGCTGTTGTATTTGACCAACACATTAAGACTACCATTTGTTTCCTTCCTACTTGCCTGGATCTTCTCCTAACTCCTAGGCTTCTTCTGATCACATGCTTTGGTATCTGAGTCCTGCCCTAGTCGAGATGGAATTTTTGGACACATTTATTCCATTGGGCTTTTGTAGAAGCAAATTGTCACATCATGGTATGGCAGAGTTGGAGTCTTGCCTCTGTGACTTGCTACCTATGTAACCTGGAGCATTCAATTCCTCTGGGCTTCAGTTTTGCCATCTGTAAAATGAGAGGGTTTGACTAGCTGACCTTTAAGGTCCCTTCCTGCTCTCCCTAATCCTACCCCAAAGTGATTAAAATCATAAGAATCTGAAAAACATAATAAATAAATCACTTGAGAATATTTCTAAAATATTTTTGAATCATCCTTAAATTAGGAGAAAGGGAAGCATAGGTATTTCCCACACAGTGATGAGAAAACTTCTTTGCAGAGCTCCAGGATTCTGCCATAGGTGATCACAATACAAACAGTTGAACTGTGGAGAAAAGAAAGCAGCAGCTGCTACCATTGACTCCAGGGAGGGCACCAGCCTCTATTCAATGCTGGAACTGACTGTTGCCAGCAGATAAAAGCAGGAAGGGGCAGTATTTTTTAGTTAGTGTCATAGACTGGTCCATTATCTTGCTATTTACAATGCTGGTTGACCTGGAAGAAGGAGAAGGAAGGAAGGAAGGAAGGAAGGAAGGAAGGAAGGAAGGAAGGAAGGAAGGAAGGAAACAAAGAATCAAAGAAAGATGTATGAAACCTCTTTGTAGCAGAGGGTAATGCGACTGGAAGAGTTTGGTGTCCCTGGATGGCTTTCATGTGTCTGTATTCTCCCGTATTGTGTGTGTCCTTGGGGATGTGCTAGAACTTGTTACCTAAGGTCTTGCACATAGACAACACTGAAGGGTTTGGTGGTGATGAGTCTGAGTCACTTGAACAGAGATAGTCGCATCCTCAACGACACCCTCTGAACCTTCACCTTGTCTCTCGGCTGTGACTGTGTCCAAAGGCTCCAGGGCAGCAGAGTTGGAAGGGGATTTGAGAGCTGCAAGCAGCCCCTCCACCTCCCCCTCCCCTCCACTCTATTTCTGTAGCTCCCCAGTGCTACAAAGCAGCAAGATTGTATACTTTTAATGCTTCATTAAGCCCAATTGAGAGAGTTGATGAGAAACAGTTAGAGAAGAAAGTGGATGTTCCTTAACATGAAGTATGCAACCTTGTTCAGGCTGATTATTTGCCTGAGAACTCTCTAATTGGACATTTTGCACATATAATGGGGAAGGTTCCCTGCTCTCTGGTAGTCATGAGGTTTGGGAAAAAGACATTTGTTGAGGAGGGTGGATTTGTCAATTAAGCACTCACCGCCTGCCGCTGAGGCAATCGTTATTCCCCCGAGGAGCGGCCCTCCCTCCCAGTCACACTAGGGCTCCGCCATTGTCAGGTCCGGCCGAAAAGCTGGAAGATTAGTCACCGAGTCAGTTACATGTTGAACGTGTCTGAAAATGAGGGGAAATCGCCCAGGATTTGTGAGAACTACTTTCACTTTAAACCTTTGATCAGCGCTGAGATGAGGCTCCAGAGGATCAACTCCTTTTAAAAAAATAGTTTTAAGTGAATTTAGTTAATGGGAAATGAAGCCCATTGACAGCCCTGGACTGCATGCAGCCTTTTCACTGAGCAGGTGCCTTGTGGGAGATGGGAAAGGAAGCTGACTCACACTACTGAAAATGGGTTTGGGTCACCTTCAGACAGCTGCTCCTCCAGGTATGATGGGGAAGGGGGGAAGGTCATTTCTTGTCACCCTCCCCATCTAACTCTCCTCTACTTATCTTAAGAGTAACATGTCAGTGTTTGAGCATGAGGAGGTGATAGCCCTAGGCAGTAGACAGAAGCCTGGATTCAGAGTCAGGAGAGGTAAGGTCCCATTCAAGCTTTCTCAATAACTGGCTGTATGACGTTGGTTGTGTGAGTCACAGCACTTGACAGTATAATAGGGTTTAGCACAGGAGCAGTCCCCATCAGTTTGTTTGGCTGGTGAAACCTCTTCATGTGGAGGAGGCAGTGACAACACCGGACAGAAGTGCCTTGAAGTGACTATGGATCGTGGGTGGACATTCTGTGATGGTTTCTGGTTAACCTTCTGAATCTCAAAATTTCCTTATAAAATGGAGGAAGAGGAACAAGATGATTATTAAAGTCCCATCCCCCACTTTTTTAACTGTGAAATCTATTATGGAACCAACAGCACCAAGGAACAAATAGTTGAAATGGATTGGGGCAGCTAGGTGGTGCAGTGAGTAGAGCACTGGTCCTGGAGTCAAGAGGACCTGAGTTCAAATTTGACCTCAGACACTTGACACATTTACTAGCTGTGTGACCTTGGGCAAGTCACTTAACCCCGATTGCCCTGCCTTCCCCCCTCCAAAAAATTCGGATTTAGGAAAGTCATACCAACTCTCATGCTTTTGTTCCTTTTGTGACTAAAGGAATACATGTATGAGAGCACTGGCTGGAGTTTGGAATATAGGCTCTGACCATGTGAGAAAGAAAAGATGACTGCTATACATCAGGATAGCAGCCATAACCATATCCTTACTACTTGTTCAGTCGTTTCAGTCATGTCCCATTCTTTGTGACCCTATTTGGGGTTCTCTTGGCTAAGATACTGGAGCGATTTGTTATTTCCCCTCCAGCTCATTTTGCAGATGAGGAACTGAGGCAAACAGGGTTAAGTGACTTGTCCAGGGTCACACGGCTATTACGTGTCTGAGACCAGATTCAAACTTAGGAAGATGAGTCTTCCTGACTCCAGGTCCAGCATTCTATCTATTGTGTCACCTAGCTGTCCTTACTAGACCCATACTCTAACCATATGAACAGGTAAGCATAGACATCCTAGGGCACTGTGTAATTTGGGTGACCCCAAATTCTCTTCCCCCATCAAAACCTTCTCTATGTGCTCAGGGATGGGCAGAAGGCTAATCAAAAATTAATAGATAGGACATGGGAATACCAGAAAAGATCTGCTTTACATGGGATCAAGATGTTGAGTTCTGTCATTCTTATAATGTCATTCTTTTAATGGAGGACAAACTCTTTAGAGAGGAGGCTCGAAGTGCAAATACACCAAGGGAAAAGAACGTAGTGAATCCAATTCATTTAGAGTAAGTTGGTATCTGATCTGCTACCAACAGGGGAGGCCAGAGAGAGCAGGAGGGAAAGGATCTGATAGGGCGTCACTGAGGGCAGAGCAAGAGGGTAGAGAAAGGGCAATTCTGGGGTGCCAAAGACTAAACTTTCCTTTCTTTACAATTTTGCCTTGGGCCAGTCCTGCATATGAGCTGACTAAAAATTCCAAACCTAGGGGGTAAGGAGATGTGTTATAATGTTTAGGATTCATTCATGCATCCCATAAATATTTATTAAGCATATACTATGTGAAAGGCACTGTGTTATGCTCAGAAGAAAATACAGAGATTAGATGTGACAAGGTCCCTGACCTTGTGGCCCTTATGACATAATCAGAAGATAAACCACATACACAGAAAACTTCAATACAAAAATCATACACAATATGAACTCACCAAGATATAAAATAACATGCCACTTGAGGGGTGAAGAGAGAAATAGCATTCTAACCTGGGGAATCAGGGATGTCTCCTTGGAGGAGTAGCATTTGAAACTGACTAGAGGAATTTCAGGAATGGAGTAGTCTACCTTAGCACAAGGCCACACACTTAGCTGCACCAGAATATTGATAGGCTTTAAAAAGCTCCCACTTTCTCTGTTAGCAGCTCCCCTCCTCTTACTCCCAGCCAATACACACTAATGGGGGCCCATGCTCCTCTACATGGTGGAGGAGGAGGAGGAGAAGAAACAAAACAACTGAATACCAATCAATCTTGGTTCCATTATTTCCAGGGACTACTTTGCTGGAATCCTGCCACTAAAGGGTTCTGAGTCCCATTTGGGCCTGAGATAAAGAAAGGCTGTTTTAGTGACTTCCTAATTCAACTAGAATCTGATTCATGTCTGAAAGTAAAAGCCATTTTCCACTGACCCACCATTAGAGCCCACTTTTGTCTTTTTGGGGGTTTGATACACTGTCTTAGGGTTAGAATTCTGAAATGTCAATTGGTAAAAACCTGCAGAGTCCAGAGGAAAACTATGAACAGAAGAAAACTAGCCTGACATTTTCTAGAAAGCAGGTTATGCTGAGCAGATTCCAAATTACATCTTCCATCCCGCCCCATCCCCCAAGGGGTCAACATGCTAGACTTTGGGGGAATCTTGTCCCATAGAAATAGTCTGTGCCCCACAGGCCATCCTCAATGGTTTAGACCAGAGATAATCATAGGCATTTTATTTCCTCTCCAAATGGTCTGTCAGATCTACTGTTTATCATGTTTCTCCAACCAATCAGTGAATCAAAAGGTATTTATTAAATGCCTACTATATACTAGGCACCATTCTAGGTGCTGGAGATACAAAGCCCAAAGTGAACCTGTTCCTGCTTTGAAGGAATTTCCATTTTCACAGGGGAAAAGTACACACATATCTAAGTATATATCGCACATATATAAAACAGATACCAGATCACCTTGGAGAGGAGGCAGCTGGGGAGATCAGGTAAGCCTTCATGCAGATCAGTGCACTTGAGTAAAGTTTTAAAGGTGTCCAGGGATTCTATCTATCTCTATCTATCTATCTATCTATCTGTTTATCTATGGGGGGAGGGGAGAAGTGGGAAGGGACATATTATAATCTTTCTTGTGGGCCCAGAATGATCGTAAGAAATGTATATAAATATGTATTGTCAGGTCATCTTGCCAAGGGTGGGGGAGGGACTGACAGGCAGTGTCCAGACACAATGATGAAATTGATATACTTAAGACCAATGGATGATACACCCTATCAGGTTCTGATTAGTGTGAGGTGGTCACATTATTCAAATTTTCATTACATATTTCCATTGGGTTAGAACCAATTATCATATTTTCATGTAATTATGACTTCAAATAGTGCAAATCAGAATAATGCATTTTAGGGATTTGGTAGTTATACTAACTGCGTCCTAGCTCTACTGCACATGAGGCTGACTTTTTAAGGTAAAGCAAAGTGGTTTGCATTTTTGCTCTGCTCACAGAGAGGGTTTGAGAGCTATATAATTACAGCATTCCTCTCTATAAATATGGCTGCCTGCCTTTCTAGCTATGGTTTGTGCATTTTTTATAGCCATTTGTTTCCTACTTCTGTGTCCCCCTACTCTTGAATCTAACACACCTTTGTAATTCTCAGCTGAATTCCTCTGGCTTTTACCTCAGATTCTAACAAGAAAATAAGCACCTCACTGAAAAGAAATTGGGGTGAGAAGGAAAGGGGAGGAAGAATGAGGATGCAGGAAAGAAACCCAAGATGGAAATTTCAGGGTACAAGGCAAGTTTCCTTTCCCACAAGCCAGATGCAGATTTTAATCAATTCAATCAATGGGCAATGTTTGCTGGCCATAAAAATGGCCCAGAGGTTGCCGGGGACCTGCCCTAAGATGGATGACCAATGGCACTGGTGGGTCCAAAGGTCAAAGATGACTATCCCCTGGAAATGTAATCTATGACCAGGCCCTCCTTCTCCCCTCCCCCATCCCCAAGAGGCTCCAAGAAGCAAGGAATCACTTCCACTCCCTGTCTGCACAGGAGCTGCCTGAGAGAGAGCTAGCTGCTTGGCTCCTGCCCCTTCTCTACATTCTAAACTGCCCTCCTCCACACAGGAGCAGCATGGATAGTCCTTGTAAAACACTAGGCCCCATTTTTCCAATATGTCATGGCAAATGACATTGGTGCCACCCGGGGGGCCTCAACAATACTTATTGTGCCAGCTCACCCCAGGTCTTCTTCATTCTCCTCGTTCTAATGGATGTCTAGAAACCAAGGGCTTAGGTGTCAGAAGCTACCCTGCTCAGAAGCTCTTCCACAAACACTGGCTTCCCAACAGAAATATAATTAGAAAAAAAATTCACCTGAGACAAAAGTGATTGAAAGGACAAAATTTGTACTGTCAGGTCTTTCTGAAAATGGAAAGGCACTGGGCAGCATTGACTTGCCAGAATAAAGGACTTGTTATACTTAAGGCCAAATGGATGATATTGCAAATGAGGGTTTTTGTTTTGTTTTGTTTTGCTTTAAGTAAGTCATAGTGGCTACTCTAGATTACTAGTAGTTTTGCTACTCTAAAAGAGAAAGGATTCAGAGCTGTGTAGTTACACGTAGGGCAGTGATGGGAACCTACAGCCTCAAGGCCACATGTGGCCCTTTAAGTCCTCAAGTGTGGCCCTTTGACTGAATCCAAACTTTGCAGAGCAAATCCCCTTAATAAAAGGATTTGTTCTGTAAAACTTGAACTGAGTCAAAAGGCTACACCCAAGGACCTACAGGGCCACATGTGGCCTAGAGGCCGCAGGTTCCCTATCTCTGAGTTGGGGGGGGGCACATAGTTCTAGTAAGGGTACAGTTTAGGGGATGTCCATTCTCCAGAGATTCAGACAATTGGCCCCTCTGGGGTAGGGGGAAGGCAAGAGAAGTGTGTAAGTACTCTGGGTGCATTAATGGTGGAAAATAGTTTTGCCTCACAATGTTGAAGGCCAGTGGAGGATCAAGAGTCTAGGCACAGACATGGTGGTCACTTGGGGATGAAGAGACTGGCACCATTCTTCCACGTTAATTATGGATCTGTTCCCTGGGATCTCATAATAACAAGGACAATGCAGCCAAGATCTGCCCAAACAATCTAGATGTTGTACTGCAAAAGAAATAGATATGTTTCCATGCCTCCTGTTTTGAGATTTGTAGCAAATGTATCCTCAAAAGGAAAGAGAGAAAGACCTTCCATTCAGGCCCATTACTTTATTTTCATTATGTACACTCAGATCTCTTATGCTTTGGGGACCCATACTGCTTTTCCAGGTATGAGTAAGGCTTTGCACCCTATGGACCCTTTTTCAGGGTGCAAAAGAACATCTTTTTTCAGGCTTTGGCTTGTGTTTCTTTGACCAAGAATTGCCTCTGGGAAGTATCAAGATATAACTCAAATCTAGGTCCCCATAGATATAGGTAAAAGGATCCCCAGGGTGGGCACTAAACAAAAGCATATATTGACTGTAGGCTAGCCTTTGCTCCACCTCCCAGGAAATGAAAAGAAAAAAAAAGTGAAGGATTCACAGAAGCTCATAAATAATCAATACAGTTCTTTGAAGCAGCGAAAAGACCACTGGCTTTGGAGTCAGACAATGTGTGTTCATATCTCAGTTCCTCTATTTATTACCTATGTGACCTTCAGCAAGTCACACAGCCTCCCTGGGCCTCAGTTTCCTCATCTGTAAAATCTGGGAGATGATGGCCTTTAATATCTCTTCCAGCTCTAACCCCATGAGCCTATATTCTTTCCACTCTGGAGAACTCACACCCTCGGTCCTTAAAGCCCTCCATGCTTATAGCATCACCTTATGCTTCCTTGACTGCCCTCAGAAGGGAAACAAACTTGGAGTTACTATCAGTTCAGTGTTCAAACATTCTAGTGGGTACCACTTAATCTTAGAAACCTGTACAGTTATACAGCCTGATGTTACAATCAGCCCGAGGGCTTTACCTTATTCCAGAAGGTAAACTTACTCAGGACCTATTAGCCCAGTTGGGTCTTCATTGTTCAAATAACTTGTGGCAATACTGGGAAGCAAAGTCCAGGTGTTTAGCTCCCCTATATTTCAACTTAGACGCCCAAGTTACTCCTTGGGTTTTAGTGGGCATGTATGTAATCGTTTCCTGGCTTCAGGAGCCCAGCACAAAGCCAGTGCTGTCTAGGTATTTTCCTTTGTCATTTAAACACTGGTTTTAGAGATTGTTCAGCCTAGGACCTCCCCCCTCTCTGGTCAATAGTGTGTGTTTCAGGAATTCTCCTGACTTGGCCACGTAGTTTCCTTCTTTATGGCAGCCATCCTTCTGGCTGAAAGGTTATGCCATTGATCCTTCAAGGCTAACATCAGGAATGTGGGATTGGAACTGAGGGTGCATGCAACTCCCACATGCCACTGTCCCAAGGCAGCAATCGATAGCTCTTGGGGAGGAGCTCCCTTAGGACCCAGGTCTACTCTGTGCACTCAGATTTGACCTTTGTAAAGGATACAGAAAGATAAACCCATGATTTTATGAGAATCTTGGTGTCATTTAAGGTAGCCGCCCACTCTTCCTTCTTTTCAACTCTGGGTCCAATTGTCATTCATTTGTATCATCTGTTCTAGATATGCCGACCAATGGGCAAGCTCTGTAAGTTTTCCCTCTAAATGAATTGGCGTTCTTTATCCACTTTGTCTTTCCTGCCCAGGCCAAAACTCTGAGTGGTTACAGATCTCTTCTAGGAGGCTCTGAAATGCTCTGGGGCTTAATGCAACCGGCAGAGTGTCCTATAAAAACAAAGGCATCTGAAACATCTCACTGAGTATAAAGAAACCTTTGACAAACCAGACTCTGTGCTGCATCTCCACCACAGTGGTGATCACCTTTGGCAAGCAGATATCTCATTGTTTTGCATTGCCTGATGTTTATGGCAGCAGAGAGTCAATGTAAAGGGTTATTTGTGTTGTTATGTTGTTATGGTTCAGGAAACTGGGAAAGGTTCTGATGTACAGATGAGAGATACCATATTGGAAAAGAGCTTTTAAGGAAGCATTTTACATTACTCAATCAAATGCTTTTCCATAAATTCATAAACAATATGCAAAATAGGGTCTTACAGTCTCTACATCTTTCAGTCAGTTGTGAAATAATAACACTATAGTGCATTGCTGAATATTGGGTTTGAAGGCCTGCTTATACCCTACTAATACTCTGTTCAAAGATGGCCTTGACTTTTCTATAGATGACTCAAATAAAAATTTTTTGTAGACATAAGCATAGATAGGAATAAGTTGGCAGTTATAAGTATATTTGCAGTGTTCTTTTTTTTAATTTATTTTAAGGTTGGGGTTTTTCCCACGCCTTTGATATTTTCTGCTTCAGACAGGTTGCACATTGATCAACTAGCATGATTGTATCTCCTCTAGTATATGTATATTATGTATATATGTACATATATAATACACATATTTTGTGTATGTATATAAGTGTGTGTGTGTATGTGTGTGTATATGTGTTTGTGTGTATAACCACCATTCTGGCTTTTTCCCATCTTTGTTCCCTTTGATTTCTACATCTATAAGCACAATTGGTGCTGTGATATTAGGGTCTAAGTGTATTGGTTCCAATGTCCTTGAGGGTGTGAACAGTTTGTAATGGTAGCTTTTACCCAAAGTCCTATGCCAATGCTTGATTATAGTGTGGAGGTGACCTTATGTTCTCATGGCTTATACTCTGGGGTCTTCTTCCATGCTGGAAAGGCTTGAGCTTGACCTCAGCTAGAGCCTGAATCTGCTTTCCAAAGACCAGGCCTGCTAGGTATAGTGAGTCTCATCATCCATATATTGGCCATTTTGCGAGAAACATCTCAGCCATAGCAACACATAGAACACAAAAAAGAAATACAAAGTGGCTCTTTGTCTTGTGTAACCCCCTTCTGCTTCTGCAGTGACAGCAGCCGAAAGGAAGGAGGTGGGGCAGAGGGTACTGAGTATCACACACTTTAACTTCACTATTGGTACAAAAATGTGAGCTTTTTCTCCAATGACCAATGACTGAACATATTGCTGGAAGAGGCAAATCATAAGAGTTATGGCATTCTTTCTCTAAATGAAACTAGGAGAAGAAAGATGTAGCTAAAAAGAAAGATGTCTCTGGAATACTCATCAGAGAGGCAAAGAAGGGAGTTCGCAGAGTTAGGTTCATCATATATCCAAAAACAACAGGAAAACATTTCATGAGATATCTGATCATTTAGTCTGTTGGTGGTGATGATAAATATTGCATAATATTTGTATCATGGAAATATTGTAACATATGTGCTAGTATCAGTTGCAGAGGAGGAAGAGGTAGAAAAATTCTAGGAAGAGTTTGATTGGACCCTCCATACCAAATACCATACATTCTGATATTTGGTAACTTCGATCCAAAAGTGGGAAAAAAAAATGAGATTGGTGAGAAATATCTAGGAGAGCATATTTCAGGGGAAAGGGATTGAGAGAAGCCAAAGATTTCCTGGCTATACTGCTGATTTACGCTTTTACATCATAAACAGTTTTGAGAAAAAGAATGGGTAGGTACTAAACATGGGAAGCACCAGATAGAATCACAAAAAAAAATTTTGAAACAGATTATATTTTAATAGACAGGAAAAGACTTGTTATTGATGTGAGAGTTATCCCTGAATCAGCTGTCTTGGCACATAGACTTACCAGGACAAAAATGAGATTTCATAAGAAGTAAGAAGAATAATGAGAAAAAGATGTGTGGGCCATTGAAGCAGCTCAATCCTGAACTATTTAAACAAGGAGTAAGCAGTGAGTAATGGGAAGCAGACATCAGAAATGACAACAACACCGATTACACGAATTTTATATAGAAGTTTAAGCACTGTAATCTATTGCGATAGCAAGAAGAACAAAAGCGCCTGGAAATCACCTTAGTCAGCACACATTTGACTTTCTGGCCAAGCAGAGGGAGATAGTAACACTGGTTTGAAACATAAACTCATTTGTAAAATCTCACAAAGAAAAATGATGTAGGATTATGATCAGTATCATCCAATAAAACAGAGAGAAACCATGCAAGGTAAAACCAGAACAAGGAAAAGTTTGACAAGAGATTCAACTAAACAAGGTCATTTTAAGGACACAAGAATGAAAATGGAAGAGACAACAAATGGAAGAAAAATAGAAAAGACCCATAAAGATTACTATAATTCTCTGCCTAGACAAAAAATAATTTGTGGACTAGATAGTGGCAAGAGAGAAGTGTTGTCTTGCAACCACCGAGACATCTGGGTAATATTATTCCCTTCTTTAAGAGTGAAGAGAAAAGGGGAAGAAGGAAGGGTCCAAAGCAATGTCTCTCTTCTTTCCCAGTGTTTTATCTCTTTTGTTGATATCCAATGGATATTCATTTCTTTAGGTAACTTGCTCTTTCCCAAGCCCAGATTCACTTCCCAGCCGATCATTGAATCATCTCATTCTCAGCCCCCATGCCTTCTCTTGTCTGGTTTGAACCATCTGGCACTGACTCCTCTGTATCTCAGAGCCACATCAGCCCCTCACATCTTCACTTAGCTCACCTTCAAGTAATTTTTTCTTTACCCATCTCTCCCCCCAAAACCGTCATGATAGACACACAATTTATTCTTTGTGTTGCGTCTTTGGAGTTTTCATTCCCTGTAATTTTTACCATCTGCTGGGTTGCATTTAGAAAGTGATTGGGGACGGGCTGAATAAGATAAGTACCACAGACAATGAAGTTGCATTATGTTTTAGCAAGGGCTATCTCCCATCTTTTCATTGTTGCCTGCTCATTACTTGCCTAGAAAACTTATAAGCTAAAATTTGAATGCTAGATATCAATCTCATTTCACAAATCATTTCCATTTGGCTATTTAATGGTAGATGTGTCACCCAAAGATGCAGTATTTCCCAAAAGTCAGGGAACAAATAAATTATTACAGTTTAAAAATGAATCTATTTATCGATCCCTTTCTTTTATGCTATTAATGCTAATTGTTTTTCATGGTGCATGCATTTGGGATTCATCAAAATGAATTCTTAACGAATTTCCAAATGCAAAAATTTTTATCAGGATAACAAATAGATCCAAATCACCCAGGCATCCCTCGAGTGGCTGCTCCAAAGGACAGCCTGCAGATATGCAGAAGGCGTCAGCAAGGTACTCAGTAGCTTATGAGCAAGCTGTAGGGTCCAGTGACTTAGCACACAGTGCTGGGATGCCTTTCCTCACAGGTAATTGTATCCCTCAAGGCCTGATGCTGCCAGTAAGCAGCACATATACGAGTGGACATAGCAATAGAGGGTTGCTGCTTGTAATGGAAACTATTCCCTGCCTTCATTTTGCTGCTGAGACAAGCTTGGAAGAGAAACGGTAGCGTATTGAGAGATAGAAGCAGTTGTAGTGCCTTAAAAAGAGTTGGTTTCCCCAATCCTTATTTGAAGGTTTTCTTTGTGTTTGCCAATCTAGAGGATCCACCAACTCAGTCAGATTCCAAAGAGGTGAGGGATTGTTTCCCCAGGAGAGTTGCAGCTACTTCCCCATGGCCAGTGGGCACCATCCATCTCCATAAGTTGTATGACTCTGAGAATACAATGGCTGTCTGCACAGAAATCTGCATAGACACAAAATTGCCAAGAGGAATGTATCTTTGATGTAAGGGTACTCATAGACTCAATTGTCTGACACTCTTGTGAATATTCCCTGGCATTCTCACCCTGAGTCATGGAGGTATGGGTGGGTATAAGTGGTGCTACTATCACCAGTAGAGCTTTCCACATTGAGCCTACATAAAGGCTATAAGTTCTGTGAAGTCAGGGACCATTTCTTATTCAACAAATCCAATTCAAAAGACATGTTTTAAGCACCTACTATGTGCAAAGCAGTGCTCAGGATGCTAGTAGGATCTCCAAATTTAGATATGATATCATTCTTGCTCTCAAGGAGCTTATAGTCTAGTAGAGGTGGGGAGGAGGAGAGACTACATCACAGATAACTGTAACACACAATATTATTTAGTGCATACTCTTTTATATTCCCCACAGAACTATAATGTTATGCATAGAGAAAATGCTGAATTTTCAGTAATTTTTTTAAAAAGAGAAACTAAATTAAATTTGTATAATAATACAAACTGTATGTTACAATGCTGTGGGAAAATAATTAATGACTATGAGTGGGATAGGATAAATATAGTAGAAAGAGCCCTGGGTTTAAAAACAGAGGACTTGAATTCTAATACCAGGTCTACCATTTAATACCTATGTGACCTTAGGCAAGTCACTTAATTTCTATAAGCACTGGTTTCCTCAATTAAAAAATGAGTGAGTTGGACT
The DNA here is from genome assembly GCA_028646595.1 of Phalanger gymnotis. NCBI lineage: Eukaryota > Metazoa > Chordata > Mammalia > Diprotodontia > Phalangeridae > Phalanger > Phalanger gymnotis. The sequence continues at coordinate 318,262,042 of CM053622.1, read as the reverse complement.
AGATCAGAGGTGCCAAACTTGGGGTCTTCACGCTTCTAGCTTCCAGCAAAACTCCTAAGTGTAGGTAATTGGGGAAAAAAAACACCATACAACATAGTTTCTGGTTTTTTAATTCATATGCTTTCATAGGAATCTGTTTCTATTGGACTAAGTGACCTCTTCCAGATTTGAACCTATGATCCTAAATCAGGGCAAGCAGCTTGGAGAAGGTGAATCTTAATCATGGATGTAAAGGAAGTGATGAGTATAGATGAGTGGAGTTTAAGGAGGAAGGCATTCCAATCAGAAGGAACACAGAATTCAGATGATCAGAACTGGCAACAAATGAGGCAAATGAGGACTAGTCTGGTTTGAGCAGAGGGCCACAATAGGTTATTAATAAAAGATAGAGTTACTTCCAGTAGTTCAAAGCTATGCTTTAAATTAGACTATAATGTTCAGGGAGTTTACAGATCATGATGATGTTGGGTGTAGGTTGAGGAGGGTGAATAATTCATGTCTCTATGATGCTTTTGGAGTTTAGAAAGTGTTTTCTTCACAATATCCTTGTCAGGTGGTGGCCTTATTATACCTATTTTACATATGAGGAAACTGAGACCCCAGTGAGGGGAAAAGAATTAGCTGAGGTGATCTAACAAGTCAATGGCAGAGCCAGGGCTAGATCCTAGATCTTTCCATTGTACTCCACTGCCTCCATTCCTCAGCCAATCAAGGTCCCCACCTCCCAGCTAAAATACTTCATCAAGTATCAATTGTCTTCCACCATTGTTCACCTCTCCTTGGGAAGTCTCAGCCCCAGGAGCTACCCTGCTAGGGCAGCTGTCTCTATTTCTCAACAGGCTGAAAACTGGGCTTCTCCATCATGCCCTGAGTAAGAACACCTTCCTTTCCCCTCCCCTCTTTTCAGCTGGGCAGGGACTATCTTTCTTCTTGCTTCTTTTCCTAGCACTTAGCACTGTGCTTGCAACATAGTAAGCACTCCATAAATGCTTGTTAACTGACTTTCTGACTGTTACAGGCTGCACTGCTAGGTCAGCTGAATTGGGGGATTCTGGTAGGCTCGTATGCCCTCTTTTTTATCCCATGTGTCTGTCCTCTTCATACGAAGCTCTTCTGTTGTTCTCCAACTATGTCAAATATTGAAACATACTGGTGAGTGGTGAGGAGCCAGTCGATAAGCAAGTGCTGCCATCCCTGCATTAGAATCTGCAGACCTAATGCAAAGAAGAGCTAGCCACAAAGCCCCTCATGGAGTTTACAATCTAGCAGGGGGAAAACCAGACTGCATTTCATCACTATTTACCAGTTTACAGTAAGTCCTTGCTCATTGCCCTATTTGTCATTGCATTGATTAGGCTATCTGCTGGGACCAGAAGCCCCAAAAGGAAGAAATGACTAAAGTAGATAGGGGATCTGCTCTGTCTTCTCTCTACTACCTTTCTTGTAAAACCCTCATTACAACCCGCCTGGAACTAGCACATATGAAACATATATATATACATATACACATACATATTATCTATCTATCTATCCACACATGCACACATATACACCCCACCTGGAACTAGCACATGTGAAATATACATACATATATACATACATATACATATACATATACACATACACATCTATCTATCTGTCTATCTATCTACCTATCCACACATGCACACATATACAACCCACCTGGAACTAGTACATGTTACTGATATATATATTTCATATGTATATATGTGTATGTATATATGTGTGTGTATATATGTACATCTACATATACGCACATGTAATATATATACATATACATGTATCTCACATGTGCTAGTTGCAGGTGGGTTGTAACAAGGATGTGTGTGTGTGTGTGTGTGTGTGTGTGTGTGTGTGTGTATTTTATACGTGCTATATAAATGTTGCTTGGTTGGTCATGACTATTATTTAAGTAATCAACCAATCAACAAGTCTGGACTAATGATAGCTAACATACAGAGCTTGAAGGCTTTCAAAGCAAATGGAGAAGTTCTGAATGCTGTGGATAAGTTCATTTACCTTGGCAGTATACTTTCTAGGGATGTGCACATTGATAATGAGGTTGACGCACGCATTGCCAGAGCTAGCTCAGTGTTTGGGAGGCTCTGAAGGAAAGTATGGGAGAGAAGAGGTATGAGACTGACTACCAAACTGAAGGTCTACAGAGCCGTGGGGCTGACCTCATTGTTGGTGCATGTGACACCTGGACAGTCTACCAGAGCCATGTCAGGAAACTGAATTGCTTCTATTTGAATTGTCTTACGAAGATTCTGAAGATCACCTGGCAGGATAAGGTACCAGATACTGAGGTCTTTTCTAAAACTAAACTGCCAAACATTCAAACTCTGCTGCAGAGAGTGCCATTATGATGGGCTGGCCACATTGTTTAAATGCCAAATATATGGTTGCCTAAAAGACTATTTTATCCAGAACTCACACAGGACAAGCACTCCCATGGTGATCAGAAGAAGGGACACTCTCAAGGTCTCTCTTATGAACTTTGGAATTGATTGTGCGACATGGGCACAGGACTGCCCAGTATAGTGTACGCTCATCAGGGAATGTGCTGTGTTCTATGAACAGAGCAGAATTCAAGTAGCTGGAAAGAAACAAGAGATGAACACATTTAGAGAATCCACCCCAAATGCTCACATGGACTATTTATGCCAGACTTAAGATAGAGTATTCCAAGCTCTTATTTGTCTAAGGAGCCACAGTCAGATACATTGTTAACTTGTCTCTAACATAGTGATGTCATTTTGGTCCTCTTCCAAAACAAATACAACAACCAACCAACCAAGTGTCTGGGTTGGGATTCCAACCCTGATCTTTCTGACAACTGGTATGTGAACTGAAACCAGGGGGAGGTAAGATGGGAAGCTACCTAGGGTATAGGATATAAAAAGTGAGGAAATTCTCAGCATTATTCTTTGTAGATGCAAACATTTCAAATGAGAAAATATTATTTCCCATTGTGAATATTTATCTTGTATTAAATCAAATCATATATATTATATATATATATATATAAGATCAAATTATATATAATCAAATTAAATTAATATATATGTATATGTGTGTGTGTGCATACACATATAATTTACAGTAAAGGACCAAAATCTTGGCTTGCAGGAACAGAAGAGGCAAAAATTTCCAAAGTAGCAGCTTTGGGGGTGGAGGTGAAGAAGCAAGATTATTCTACTTTGTTGAGCACACATTGGTGCCCTATCCTGGCTCTGTTCACTTCATGCCTAGAAATGTGCTCAGAGGGAGTCCCATTGATGAGGGTACAGTCTCTGGGAACCCCCTTGAACTCTCCTTGAATCTTCCCACTAGATCTAGCCTAGCCCGAGGCCATAAGCCTTTCCTTGTCACTAGGCCCAGATCTCTACCTGGCCTGGCCCAGCTGCTTTCCCACCCTTAATCCTATCAAAATCCCATTCTCTTGTTTCCTGAAGTCTTGACCTATAATTACCCCATCAAGATCCTCCCTTAGACTCCTCAAGACCCTCCCTAAACCCTTCCTCTAGTCTACTTGACAGCTCCTCAATCCCTCCCACAATCTTTCTGTATATACCATATTTCCCCATGTATAAGACACTCCCATGTATAAGATGCACCTTAATTTTGGGGCCTGAAATTCGAAAAAAAATGTATTACGTAAAGTTATTAAACTCAAGTTTTATTCATGTGCTCATAGCTTTCAGGCCATCTTTCGGGCAAGTCTGGCGTGTGTTAGTCCATTCCATTTCATGAACCTGAAGCACCGATTGTGTCCTTCTTTGAAATTAGTAACTTCTTTTTCATCAGCAATTCTTCTTGCCTCTTGCTGAACCATCTTTGTGGACACAGAAATTCCAATTGCCCTTTGCTCTTCAATCCATATCTTCAATTCCCTCTCTAAACCAGGCCATTTTGCTGACTTACCTGTCATGGCCTTCTTCTGCCGTGGCGATTTCAGTAGGGTT